>NIVC01001134.1:265000-290000 GCA_002269645.1 Macrostomum lignano
GAAGGAAAATTTTAAGAAGCTGTTAAGAATCGTTCTGAATACTACATGCATATTACAATAATAAATTTTTATGGTATCAATAAAATACTAAGTTGATAGTTTGGTGAATGTGTCAATGAAATATCTAATCAAATAAACTAACGCCAGTGCTCATAATCCACGAAGTACTCACTGTACTTTGTCTGCCAGTTAGAGAGCCACAGCACAGTGTCGACGATTCCAAAGCCGGGCACGAAAGTTTGCACTCCGACATTGTCGTGAGTCGATGCCGCGGTTAGAAAGCTTTCCGGCTGAGTCTTTAGCCTGTGATTAAGAATTATGATCAAGGTGCAAGCTGCTGTTTTCGCGTTTTTTATTTAAAAAAAAAAATAAATCCGCGGATCTGACCCATTGGAAATGAATTGTCGGAACAGTCGGAACTGAACTGTATATATGGGACCTCCGTTTGCAAATGTCTTTGTCCAACTAATTATTATTTAAACGCTATCTAATTAATACCAATAAGCATGAAAAAAAAACAATTCAATTAAACCAGTTGTGGCTGGTTGAGCGAGGTGGGATTGCGCTGTGATATTTAACGGTCCGCGAGACTTGCCCGGCTCAGAATTGGGGTGTGGTGGGTTTCACCGCTCACATTAAGTGAACGCGAGGGGAAATCTCGCACCCCCCAAAACCCTAACCCCTGTCTTGAAGCTGATTGGTTGAAACAAAATAGCCAGTAAATTTTGTGCGCGTCTACTATGTATGTACATTTTTCAGGCTTCCCTGTATGGTTAAGAACTGGAATAAACCGCACTGGACTGTAAATGTCATGTCCACCTGATACCCAGGCCAAGCACCATAAATAGAGCCACTTATCACTATTATAATCTATTACCTACACCAGCAGTATCGATAAACTCGATTGATCAACTTTCAACTTGGGACAACTAGCAATATCCAGTATGAAGCTTCTGATCGTGTCCGCCGCTCTGATCGCAGTTGCAGCTGCTCACGCTGGAGGCCATGGCAGCTCTGATCTCTACGATAGCTACGGCGGTGGCTATGGAGGCCGCGGCTCTAGAGGCTACTACGGCGGCTACGGCACTAAAGGCTACGGAGGCCACGGCGATGAGGGCTATGAAGGCTACGGAGGCCACGGCGATGAGAGCCATAAAGGCTACGGAACTGGACGCCACGACTACAGTGCAGGTTCTGAGTACGGAAGCTACATCTACAACGGCAATGAGGATGCCAAGGACAACGGCAACGGCTACGGCAACGAAAAGTATCCATCCAAGGGGTACCGGCGTCGCCGTTGAATGCATGCGGAGCTATCTAAGATACTAGTTTGCAATTGGGTACATTGGTTAGATTTATTGATAGCAGTCTGAACGATTTTGAGTTTGTTCCGTATCGTTTTCAAAATATATACGTAGTTTTATACAAATTAATTATCTCATAACGAACGAGTCCGTTAAATTAACTAGAGGTTTTAATTCTTTCCTTAATCACTCGCTTTTATCGGTATAAAGTTTGTTAATAATCAGCATTGAAATATCTTGAAATCATTCATAATTGTCAAAAAAAACTGACTTCTGCAGCAAGAGAAAACTTCCCCAGCGTAATAAAATGAGGATTTTAGCTCACACTAGGTTGTAGGCCATGCAGTTTACAGCTGGATAGAGCAGGCTGCTCATCTCCAGCCACAGCTGTTGCGGCCTGCCCTCGGGGGACCTCCGTCGGCAGTACCAGGGACTCTCAGCGCCGTTCAGGTGCGCCCACAGCTGGCTGCCACCGTTTCCTGGCACTGCAATGGTTGTTTTCGAAAAGAGTCTGATATTGTCACGAGTATCTTTCTTGGTTAGGTAGCTGAACTGTCCGCAATGCACCAGCATTTGAAGTTAATTCCTCAGTTCAGCCCTCAGTAGTCTATGGTTCCAAATGCATTGAGCCAACCCTCAGTAGTCTATGGTTCCATATGAACTGAGCCAACCCTCCAGTAGTCTATGGTTCCAAATGAACTGAGCCAACCCTCCAGTAGTCTATGGTTCCAAATGAACTGAGCCAACCCTCAGTAGTCTATGGTTCCAAATGAACTGAGCCAACCCTCCAGTAGTCTATGGTTCCAAATGAACTGAGCCAACCCTCAGTAGTCTATGGTTCCAAATGAACTGAGCCAACCCTCAGTAGTCTATGGTTCCAAATGCATTGAGCCAACCCTCAGTAGTCTATGGTTCCAAATGAACTGAGCCAACCCTCAGTAGTCTATGGTTCCAAATGAACTGAGCCAACCCTCCAGTAGTCTATGGTTCCAAATGCATTGAGCCAACCCTCAGTAGTCTATGGTTCCAAATGCACTGAGCCAACCCTCAGTAGTCTATGGTTCCAAATGAACTGAGCCAACCCTCAGTAGTCTATGGTTCCAAATGCACTGAGCCAACCCTCAGTAGTCTATGGTTCCAAATGCATTGAGCCAACCCTCAGTAGTCTATGGTTCCAAATGAACTGAGCCAACCCTCAGTAGTCTATGGTTCCAAATGCATTGAGCCAACCCTCAGTAGTCTATGGTTCCAAATGAACTGAGCCAACCCTCAGTAGTCTATGGTTCCAAATGAACTGAGCCAACCCTCAGTAGTCTATGGTTCCAAATGCATTGAGCCAACCCTCAGTAGTCTATGGTTCCAAATGCACTGAGCCAACCCTCAGTAGTCTATGGTTCCAAATGAACTGAGCCAACCCTCAGTAGTCTATGGTTCCAAATGCACTGAGCCAACCCTCAGTAGTCTATGGTTCCAAATGCATTGAGCCAACCCTCAGTAGTCTATGGTTCCAAATGCACTGAGCCAACCCTCAGTAGTCTATGGTTCCAAATGCATTGAGCCAACCCTCAGTAGTCTATGGTTCCAAATGAACTGAGCCAACCCTCAGTAGTCTATGGTTCCAAATGAACTGAGCCAACCCTCAGTAGTCTATGGTTCCAAATGCACTGAGCCAACCCTCAGTAGTCTATGGTTCCAAATGCACTGAGCCAACCCTCAGTAGTCTATGGCTACAAATGCATTGAGCCAACCCTCCAGTAGTCTATGGTTACAAATGCATTGAGCCAACCCTCAGTAGTCTATGGTTACAAATGCACTGAGTCAACCCTCAGTAGTCTATGGTTACAAATGCATTGAGCAACCCTCAGTAGTCTATGGTTACAAATGCACTGAGCCAACCCTCAGTAGTCTATGGTTACAAATGCATTGAGCCATGCAGACCTCAGTAGTCTATGGCTACAAATGCATTGAGCAACCCTCAGTAGTCTATGGTTACAAATGCATTGAGCCAACCCTCAGTAGTCTATGGTTCCAAATGCATTGAGCCAGCCCTCAGTAGTCTATGGCTACAAATGCATTGAGCCAGCCCTCAGTAGTCTATGGCTACAAATGCATTGAGCCAGCCCTCAGTAGTCTATGGCTACAAATGCATTCAGCCAGCCCTCAGTAGTCTATGGCTACAAATGCATTCAGCCAGCCCTCAGTAGTCTATGGCTACAAATGCATTGAGCCAGCCCTCAGTAGTCTATGGCCCAACTGGGTTTGTTAGGTACACAGATCCATCAAAATAATCCGCATCTCACCCAAGATGACTGGGGTTCTTTCTTGGCTGTCAGACCCCTGGCAGCATGCTGCTAAAAGCAGCAATGAAACGAACCAGAAGACTGGAGCCGAAAACGGAGCGCCTTGGCTCATCCCGCCGCGGGCCTGTTTTGCTACTGAAAAACAAATCTGTGCAGAAAAATATTTTGCTTTCGAATCGCTTTTTCTGACCTCGAGTTTGCACCTACCGTTTTAAACTTTCTCGTATCAACTGTGAATTGTCTGCATATCTTTTCTGCTTTTATTGCACTAGATTGATAAGATATAGGCGGTCATGTACCACCTTAATCAGTGCATAGATAAGTTTCTAGAGCTCTGCAGCAAATGCCTTGAGAATTCCAAGTTCAAACTATAAGATTTAGTAAATATCATGCACTTATTTGGGAAAGTCTTAATCAACTACATTTAGGTCGATTATACAAAGTGTGCCTGTAATGAGCATGGTTTGATTGTAAAACTTCGATTAGATTGGCTGAGCCAGTGTGGCTGGGTTGTAAAACTTCGATTAGATTGGCTGAGCCAGTGTGGCTGGGTTGTAAAACTTCGATTGGATTGGCAGAGCCAGTGAGGCTGGGTTGTAAAACTACAATTGGATTGGCTGAGCCAGTGAGGCTGGGTTGTAAAACTCCGATTGGATTGGCTGAGCCAGTGAGGCTGGGTTGTAAAACTACAATTGGATTGGCTGAGCCAGTGAGGCTGGGTTGTAAAACTACAATTGGATTGGCTGAGCCAGTGAGGCTGGGCTGTAAAACTCCAATTGGATTGACTGAGCCAGTGTGGTTGGGTTGTAAAACTCCAATTGGATTGACTGAGCCAGTGTGGTTGGGTTGTAAAACTCCAATTGGATTGACTGAGCCAGTGTGGTTGGGTTGTAAAACTCCAATTGGATTGACTGAGCCAGTGTGGCTGGGTTGTAAAACTCCAATTGGATTGGCTGAGCCAGTGTGGCTGGGTTGTAAAACTCCAATTGGATTGACTGAGCCAGTGTGGTTGGGTTGTAAAACTCCAATTGGATTGACTGAGCCAGTGTGGTTGGGTTGTAAAACTCCAATTGGATTGACTGAGCCAGTGTGGCTGGGTTGTAAAACTCCAATTGGATTGGCTGAGCCAGTGTGGCTGGGTTGTAAAACTCCAATTGGATTGACTGAGCCAGTGTGGTTGGGTTGTAAAACTCCAATTGGATTGACTGAGCCAGTGTGGTTGGGTTGTAAAACTCCAATTGGATTGACTGAGCCAGTGTGGTTGGGTTGTAAAACTCCAATTGGATTGACTGAGCCAGTGTGGTTGGGTTGTAAAACTCCAATTGGATTGACTGAGCCAGTGTGGTTGGGTTGTAAAACTCCAATTGGATTGACTGAGCCAGTGTGGCTGGGTTGTAAAACTCCAATTGGATTGGCTGAGCCAGTGTGGCTGGGTTGTAAAACTCCAATTGGATTGGCTGAGCCAGTGTGGTTGGGTTGTAAAACTCCGATTGGATTGGCTGAGCCAGTGAGGCTGGGTTGTAAAACTCCGATTGGATTGGCTGAGCCAGTGAGGCTGGGTTGTAAAACTCCGATTGGATTGGCTGAGCCAGTGTGGCTGAGTATTACTCGTAAATTTGGTCAGTGAGACCTGATTGGCTGGGCTGATGTCGTTGGGCCAATAAAAATGAGTCCAAAAAGGCAAAGCAAATCCGAATTGTGAAATGTTTTTTTCAGTCGAATGTAAAGCGATTTTGCCATAGTTTTTCAGCCATGCACTTGAACATGCGATTGAAACAGCCGAGATTCGCAGCAGAGAAATGATTATTTTTCAAATTAATAAGTAAGAATTTGCTACTAGCAAGCGCGCGAGTCAAATTAGCAATGTTATTGAGTAGCCGGAGTCAGGCAGTCAAGGACTACTCAAGTAGAAGGACTGGAAACACCGTTTCTTGGAAATTTTAAGGAGGCAGGTTTTACCTGAAGCAGAATTACTTCACTTTTACAGCACTAAATTTTTAATTGATTTTGATAGGAGGCAGACCCAGAGTATATCTTTTGATATTACTTGCCTTTCTTTTTGTTTAGAATAAAAGGCTTTAATAATATACTAATTAAAATGCCATATTTATTATAACAAAAGCCAAGCCTACTCAACTTTGTCTCATTTGTTGTAAATGCGGTGCTGAAAATATGGCAAACTTCATTCACTGTAATGTATTTTTTCGCTCGGGAAAACCTGCCTCTAAGAAACGTTGTTTCCGGTCCTCCTTCTCAAGTTGCTCTTTCAGGCAATATCGAAAACTACACGAATGAGTTGCTCAGTAATACTAAACACATCGCGAACAAAACAGAGCTGCAACCGTGAGCAAAAAATATAGTTTTCGAGTTGACAAAAAGAATCGCGATTAAGTAAAATTTTACTAGTCATTTTGTCAGAGGGTGCGCCCCAAGAGAGAGTGAAATTGGTCGCTGGTGACCACAGATACTATTCTACAGATACTTTCAGTTCAGTAGTAAGTTAAACTGAAGCATTTTAATGTATTTTTAAAGACCAAGGCTTCTTTTGGCTCCAAGCTTAAACCCTCAAACTCCACACAGTGTTTATTATAAGTGTTTTTTACTGTCATTTTGAAACTGTATTAACACAGACTGTAATAAATTTGCTTCACATTCTACTCTTGCTACTATAGTTAGTGATTCCCCTATTTCAGGTATTTCCTATTTGAGATAAATCTGCATTTAGCGTCATGCTGATGGTGAGGGTGAGGTGAGGGTGAGGTGAGGGTGAGGTGAGGGTGAGGTGATCAGTCATAGTTTTGTTCCCGGGAAATCTCCTCGACCAATCAAACTCATCCCAAAGATGAAGATGAGCATGAGAAGCAGACTGATTGATTGAAAGCTGGCAAATAAAAACATTTAAAAAGCAAATGTTACATCCACCAAGAAGACAGACTCGAGTTCAAAGGGAAATGCCGCCGCCAGCTGAGCTACTTGGGAACTACAAATCCGTGGCGATAGAATTCAAAACAAAATAGAGAATTTCTGAGAGCAGGGTTGTCACGATGCGCTGATATGCAGAGCGGTTCTATAATTGACATCTATCGTAACGGACTCTAACGGTGGATGATAAAATAAACTACACATACGCATAAAAGTACTATTAGAAGCAGCTGTCTCAAGAAGAACATTTTAAAATTTTCCAAAATCGATGAACTATTCAAATTTAATACGAAAAAGCAGAAAAAATAAGGGAGATCAGAAACTCTCCATCAATGGCTGGCTGGGGAGTTCGGCTGCGTCATGACAAAAACTCATTGGAAATTGATCACATAAAATAGATCTAAATTGGTGAATATTTCATGAGCAAAGCTTGTGCAGCTGCGCTAATATTTTCAGTCATCATTCATCGTCAGATACCAGGCACTCTTCAAAGATGGTCCTGTCTGTCTTCTCAACTTCCTTGTTCTCAAGTTTTTGTCGGATCGTCTTCCAGTTGCTGATGTTGCGCTCGATCTGCTTGCAGAGAACGCCGCACTCGTTGGGCCAGATCTGCTCCATGGCTCTGAGGGAGTGATGGTGGGACTTGCCTTGCTGGAGCTGGGAAATTTGCTTCATAGAGAATACAGATAAGATCTCAGAGGTGGGAGATTTGAGATCTCAGAGGTGAGAGATTTGAGATCTCAGAGGTAAGAGATTTGAGATCTCAGAGGTGAGAGATTTGAGATCTCAGAGGTGAGAGATTCGAGATCTCAGAGGTGAAAGATTTGAGATCTCAGAGGTGAGAGACTTGAGATCTCAGAGGTGAGAGATTTGAGATCTCAGAGGTGAGAGATTCGAGATTTCAGAGGTGAGAGATTTGAGATCTCAGAGGTGAGAGATTTGAGATCTCAGAGATGACAAATTTGATATCTCAGAGGTGATATATTTGAGATCTCAGAGGTGAGAGATTTGAGATCTCAGAGGTGAGAGATTTGAGATCTCAAAGGTGATATATTTGAGATCTCAGGGGTAAGAGATTTGAGATCTCAGAGGTGAGAGATTCGAGATCTCAGAGGTGATATATTTGAGATCTCAAAGATGACAAATTCGATATCTCAGAGGTGATATATTTGAGATCTCAGAGGTAAGAGATTTGAGATCTCAGAGGTGAGAGATTTGAGATCTCAGAGATGAAAGATTTGAGATCTCAGTGGTGAAAGATTTGAGATTTCAGAGGTGAGAGATTCGAGATCTCAGAGGTGAGAGATTTGAGATCTCAGAGATGACAAATTTGAGATCTCAGAGGTGAGAGATTCGAGATCTCAGATTTGAAAGATTTGAGATTTCAGAGGTGAGAGATTCGAGATCTCAGAGGTGAGAGATTTGAGATCTCAGAGGTGAGAGATTTGAGATCTCAGAGATGACAAATTTGAGATCTCAGAGGTGAGAGATTCGAGATCTCAGAGGTGAGAGATTCGAGATCTCAGATTTGAAAGATTTGAGATTTCAGAGGTGAGAGATTCGAGATCTCAGAGGTGATATATTTGAGATCTCAGAGGTGATATATTTGAGTTCTCAGAGGTGAGAGATTTAAGATCTCAAATGGGATAGATTTAAGATCTCAGAGGTGATATATTTGAGATCTAACATCTCACCTCTCACTTCTAAAGGTGAGAGATTTGAAATCTCAGACTGAGGTGAGGCAAATGAGATTGAATCATGCATGCAAATGTCTGACGCGGCTCACTTGTACACGGGCGCAGCGATGATGTTGAGGAAGTTGACCTGCAGCTGCGGGATGTCCGCCTTGTCCCTGTCCATGCCCTCCGCCGGCTGCTTGCCCAGCGATTTCTCCTTGTCGCCAAGGCTGAAGAACTCCTGATAGATGAGCTTGGCCACCTGCCTGGTGTTCTTCCACACCTTGGTCTGGTCGCTGAGGTCCGAGGCGGTCATCAGCAGGCAGAGCAGCAGGTAGCGGTGCTGCTGATTATGAACGTCAAACTTCTTCTGGCTGACCATGGCTTCGATGTCTTTGCGAATTTTGAGATGATGGGCCAAGTCGGTGGCCAGAATGATGTCGCGAATGATGTCCAGGACTGCCGAGTACTCCTGAGCGGGATTGATTGGTTAGTTTATTGATTTATGGATTCATAAACAGACAGATAGATAGATAGATAGATAGATAGATAGATAGATAGATAGAAAGATAGATAGATAGAAAGATAGATAGATAGATAGAAAGATAGATAGATAGATAGATAGATAGATAGATAGATAGATAGATAGATAGAAAGATAGATAGATAGATAGATAGATAGATAGTAGATAGCGAGAAAGAGCGAGCGAAGCGAGCTCTTTCGAGCTTGCTTGCCGCAGCCAATCACGCTGAAAGCACGCACACAAGATCACCGGAAACGATTAAGGCAGCTGGAAAGCCAATGGGCGCGGTAAGCGCTTTTATCCAGAGGAACTACCTACTGGAACCAGCCATGCCGAACGAAAATCAGACTACTCAAGTAGTGCAAAAGAGTGCGAGCAACTACCGAGAAATCTAATTTTCGTAACCGCTCCGGTGCAGGTCCTGGCAATAGATGGTTGCTAGATAGATAGATAGATAGATAGATAGATAGAGGCGCTCACCTTCTCAGACAGATTCTCGAACACATTGCAGCCCTCCCTGTTGAGGATGCAGACGGTCTGTGAGAAGTGGTGCCGCTCCAGCACGGAGCCCTCCGAGCTGTACAGGCCGGACAGAGCCGAGCCGCTGGAGTTCTCAAACGAGTTGTTGGTGCCTCGATGGTCAATGTCGTGACAGAGCGAGGCCACCAGAAACGAGAAGTACTCAAGCGGAGTCAGGTAGTTTTCTAGTCGCAAATTCTTCAGACAGAGGTAGGTGAAGTGAGCCACTGAGAAGGCGTGAGACCAGTTGTGATAGGGAGGGTCCCTGTAGCCCTTGCGCGCCAGCAGGACGAAGCGGGCCAGCGTGGTCCGGTGGATCCGGTACTGCTTGGTCAGGCTGAGGTCATCGAACATGAACATGACGGCTTGGCAGGTGTCCGAGTCGGCCACATGGCGCGGCACTGAGACGAAGCTGTCGAAGTTGGGGCAGAAGTCCTCCATGCGCTTGGTGGGGGCCGACGTCAGCTCTTCGATGCCGCGGTCCGGCACGTGCATGTGGTAGGTCATCAGCTCGGTGGCTAGCTGGTGCCGCGCCTGCGCTGCCTGCACCTTCTTGTACATCAGCGACTGTGAGAGGGCGGGGATGGTGATATTCCAGAGACTGAGCATCGTCAGGTGTGATATTCCAGAGACTGAGCATTCTCAGGTGTGATATCCCAGAGACTGAGCATTCTCAGGTGTGATATCCCAGAGACTGAGCATCCTCAGGTGTGATATCCCAGAGACTGAGCATCCTCAGGTGTGATATCACAGAGACTGAGCATCCTCAGGTGTGATATCCCAGAGACTGAGCATCCTCAGGTGTGATATCCCAGAGACTGAGCATCCTCAGGTGTGATATCCCAGAGACTGAGTATCCTCAAGTGTGATATCCTAGACCTAGAGACTGAGCATCCTCAAGTGTGATATCCCAGAGACTGAGCATCCTGAGGTGTGATATCCCAGAGACTGAGCATCCTCAGGTGTGATATCTCAGAGACTGAGTATCCTCAGGTGTGATATCACAGAGACTGAGCATCAAAGCATGAGTTGCCAGGCAGCCAATCAGCACCCAGGTCTCACATGAATAATGCTGATGCAGCAGTACACTGAGAAGGCCCTGGCAATGTCCTCATCAAAGTTTGAGAAGTGGGCGGCGTTGATTTTGTTGCAGAGCTGAGCAACTCCAACAATGGTTCCGCTTTCGTCTTGTATTGGGAAGCACAGGATGTTTCTGCAAAATGGTTCAGACGGGCCATGGGAGCCATTGCTCAGCTGCAATTATGATTGAGAGCTAAAATTCCTAACCTGGTTCTGAATCCGGTGTCCTCGTCAACCTTGCTGTAGAACAGCGGGTGCGAGTAAGCATCCTTGATGTTGAGCATTTCACCTGGAAAATTTATAAAAATTTTTTGCATCTTTAGAATCACCTGTTCGAGTGCATGTGAGTATTCCGTTAAACTGCAATTTTTACCTTTAGTTGCCACGTAGCCAGCGATGCCGTGATTGGCCGGAATTCGAATTTCCACCGGTTGCTGTAAATATTAATAAAAACTTTTCTCGAGTAGTTGAGATCAAAGTGCTTTCAAACACTGAAGATAGAAACCATTTGCGAAAGGGTGGCGGTTGAAAACAGAGACACACAAATTCACAGACACTTTGAAAGTACACGATGTACTAAATTAATAATTCCAGCTATTAAAAAGCATTGATAGTGAAGCGACAATATCAAGAATAGATATGAGTCACGCTGGGGAGCAACTCCTTCAATAGTTGTATCTGACTATTGCACGTACATCACTAGTCGAGAATGCTGAACACCGGAAATTTTTGTTTTACTGAATTGGGGCTCTTTTCGAAATATTCTTTCTTTTCGGAATTATACCAACTCAGAAGGTTCACTCGGTATGACAACATGAAAGTCAATATTATTTCCATTTTTTGTTTCTTTAATTATTTACTTTTAGAGACAAAGGTTACAAATATTTGCGGTAGGGCTGCGGGCACCCTGACGCAACGTCTTTGGGGATATTGTGCCACAAACAGCATTGAGGCAAGTCTGCCCATTCCGCTGACTCCTAAGCGCACACTCCGTGCGCCTTGGGGTTGGCCCTCGTGGCTGTGAATCGCACGACAACCCCCCCCCAGGGCCAATTTTCTGACACGCAAGCTCCAAATAAACTATTGGCTACTAGGAGATTACATATGATTAAAATACACTACAATAAAATTTAACGCAGATTTAATTAACTTCGAATAAATAAGATATACTAGCTACTGCAAGTAGGCAACCGATGGATAGGGCGGATTGACAAAAAGATATCCTAAAGCGAAGCAAAGAAAATCAGAGCGACACTGGACTAATTCGGCAGAATGTCGCGGGGATCACATCTTGCAAGCTTTGCGCGTATCGCGATACAGTTAAGATATTCGAGAATTATAAACTGCGGAGAGTATTAACCTCGATTTCTGTGCCGTCTGACAGAATCAACTTTCTCTGCAAAACCTGAATTGAGTGTGAAAGTATGAACTTGTCAGAAAGGTCTGATTATTTCTGAGAATAAATTTTGTGAGGCTAAATAAAGCCACATTTATTGCTGGGTGTCCATTTAGAGATTGGGGTGTCCACTCTAAGATAATTGGGGTGTCCACTCGAAGATTGGGGTGTCCATTCTAATATTAAGGGTGTCCACTCAAAGATAATTGGGGTGTCCACTCTAAGATTTGGGGTGTCCACTCTAAGATTTGGGGTGTCCACTCTAAGATAATTGGGGTGTCCACTCTAAGATTTGGGGTGTCCACTCTAAGATTTGGGGTGTCCACTCTAAGATAATTGGGGTGTCCACTCAAAGATTTGGGGTGTTCACTCTAAGATTGGGGTGTCCATTCTAATATTAAGGGTGTCCACTCTAAGATTTGGGGTGTCCACTCTAAGATAGTTGGGGTGTCCACTGACCACTCTAAGATTTGGGGTGTCCACTCTAAGATTTGGGGTGTCCACTCTAATATTTGGGGTGTTCACTCTAAGATTGGGGTGTCCACTCTAAGATTGGGGTGTCCATTCTAATATTAAGGGTGTCCACTCTAAGATTTGGGGTGTCCACTCTAAGATTTGGGGTGTCCACTGACCACTCAAAGATTTGGGGTGTCCACTCTAAGATTTGGGGTGTCCACTCTAAGATTTGGGGTGTCCACTGACCACTCAAAGATTTGGGGTGTCCACTCTAAGATTTGGGGTATCCACTCTAAGATTTGGGGTGTCCACTCTAAGATTTGGGGTGTCCGCTCTAAGATTCGGGGTGTCCACTCTAAGATTTGGGGTGTCCACTCTAAGATTTGGGGTGTCCACTCTTTGAATTTGGTTGTCTGATTCATAGGCAGGGTGTACAAGGGATCCTACGAGTACTTTACCGCGTTCTACACACAATAATATGTAGAACAATTCGAGAAAGCTAATCAAAAAAATTTCTGTTGTTAATAACACAAGTTCTTGCTTTTACATTTATTACAAACTTATAAATAGGTAAAGTGAGGTCTGAGCTACTATTAAAAATAAAATAAAAATTCAGTACAAAATTGAATTCAATTTGGAATTAAGCTCTCAGCTCTTGGGATAAAAAAAAGCGGAGGTTAGATGGCTTCGGGTTAATCAAGTTAGTGCCAGGTGCTCGTTTTGACAAGGTGCAAACAATAGTCTTAAATATCTTCATGTATCTGAGTTGTCAAATTTGCAGGCAAGAACGTAGAGAGTGCGAATGGGTGTTAAGAGGAGGTGTCAGAAGTGTCAGTTAGAATGTCAAAAGTCGCTCACCCGGGTGCCCCTTTGATACCCAACTTGCTGACACCAAAATGGTGCTTCTGACACCCCCTGACACCCAACTGGTGCCTCTGACATCTCCTGTCATCCAATTGATGCTTTTGACACTTCCTGACACCCAATTGGCGCTTTTGACACCTCCTGACACCTAACTGGCGCTCATGACACCTCACGACACCCAACTGGCGCCTCTGATACTTCTCCTGACACCCAAGTGGCGCTTCTGACACTTCTCCTGACACCCAGCTGACGCTTTTGACACTTCTCCTGACACCCAGCTGACGCTTCTGACACTTCTCCTGACACCCAGCTGACGCTTCTGACACTTCTCCTGACACCCAAGTGACGCTTCTGACACTTCTCCTGACACCCAGCTGACGCTACTGATTCATGCCACAAGTAACGAAATAAAAGATGCAGAAAAAATAAAAGTCGACCTTAAAACATAAAAGTTGATTGTTTTCAGCAAATTTGAGCGCAAAGCGCTGCTCACCTCTTTTTCATTTGAAGTTGTTGGCAGTCCGTCGAACACCTTGGCTACGAGTTCGTTTGTCTCCTTGTCCAACAGGAACACCGAACACCTGGAGGATGACAGTTATGCGATCATACAGTAGATTTTAACCTGGCGCCTGTATGAAAGATAAAAAGCTATGTCTCACCGTTCCGCCTGAGTAAGATTTCTGGCCTCGGCCATAATTTCGCGCAGTAAAACTGTTAAATCGTCCAGTTTGCGAAATATATTTTGCGCTACCTGAAGCAGAGCCTGCAGTTTGGAATGGAAAGTTAGAAACTTTAATTATTCCATTTCCTCTTAGTTGGATGACGAATAGAGCTTGATTTGGAGGATGTGTAGCAAGGCTTGGACTGTGGAGGGGCAGGGCGTGGGGTGGGGGACTGGCAGGGTAGGAAAGTAGCGTAGAGTGCGAAGGGGCAGGGCGTGGGGAGGAAAGTAGCGTAGAGTGCGAAGGGGCAGGGCGTGGGGTGGGGACCGGCAGGGGTAGGAAAGTAGACTAGAGTGCGGAGGGGCGGGCGTGAGGTGGGGTGGGGACCGGCAGGGGTAGGAAATTAGCCTAGAGTGCGGAGGGGTGGGCATGGGGTGGGAAATAGTGAGGGGTAGAAAAGTAAAGTGCGGAGGTTTGGGCGTGGCTGAATGACAAGCTGTAGAAAATAAAGTAACTGGATTAGCTAATAAACAAGTTTTGAAGCAAAAAATAATTACTCTGGCTACCAAAAATAGACAACTTTGAGCAGAACATCAGCGACAAAATTATAGTATCGGAGACGGTGCCCACCTGTGTCTGATTCTTCAACATTCGCTCAGTCTGAAATGCAATGGTGCTAGTCAGCACTGTAGAGGTGTATCGAAAGCACTCGTGAATTATGTCGACGTCCGACTGCTTAAAACTGAAATTTTGTCGATAAAGTCGGCATAGTTAGTAAAGTCTTTTTTATTTAATGCTCTTTCTCAATAAAAAATTTGAACCAAATACAGTGCGTTCAGTCCCAACTCACTTTGCAGCGGAGGTCTTGTTGACCATGCAGGCGATGGCCACCACTTGACCCACGCCGCGGCTGGTGACGGGCACGCAGAGAAGGGATCGTATGTCCACTGAGCCACCCAGCACCGAAACAATGTCATCTAGCTGCTCCTGTGGATTTATCAGTAAGTTCACATTGATATTGATAGAATGGGTGGCTATATGCATCTAAATAGGGTGTCCGGGAGAAGCAAGCTGGTCAAGCATGGCAGAGTATGAAACTACCAAGAACACTCTGTGCGTGGCAGGGATAGGAAATTAGCAGAGAAGCTCTCACTGTGCGTGGCAGGGGTAGGAAATTAGCGGAGAGGCTCTCAATGTGCGTGGCAGGGTAGGAAATTAGCGGAGAGGCTCTCAATGTGCGTGGCAGGGTAGGAAATTAGCGGAGAGGCTCTCACTGTGCGTGGCAGGGATAGGAAATTAGCGGAGAGGCTCTCACTGTGCATGGCAGGGGTAGGAAATTAGCGGAGAGGCTCTCACTGTGCGTGGCAGGGGTAGGAAATTAGCGGAGAGGCTCTCTTGGTGTGAATGGAAGGCGCAGGAAAAATAACAGGATGGCTCTCAGTCAGAGACCATGAAGTCGTAATAATATTCGTATGGAGCGATTTAATATATTTACCTTAGCATTGTAACTTAATATACAACTTTACCTTGGGTATGTCCTCTAGATAATATGACTTGTTGTTTTGAATCACCACAGCAAAGAAGTTCTTATGGGCCTGAAATGGCGTGTTTGCGGGATGCGTTTTCTCTAAAAAAAACTCACTCACTAGCTATATACGCTCGTAAGGGCAAATTGAAAGCCGCTTCAAACAAGCAAAATATTTCAAGGCAAGATTAGCTCAATTTGTTCGTAACAAAACAATGTACTTTAGTCGAAAGACGTTTCACTGGCAAATCTGCACCTTCTATTTCTATAATGAATTTTTAGGCTAAAATCATCGCCTGCGATAATTTGAATATCTGTACAAGTCGCCTTCGCAGCGATCTTTACAGCATTACTTGCTGACACATTTTCTCAGCGCTGACTAACTACGGGGGGTGGAGAAGCAGAGATTATAGGAAGAAGATTTTGAGGACACCGGGGAGGGGTTGGCCAAGAGACGGACACAGAGAACTGTGACTGCTGATGAAAAACTGCAGTAGCAACCCAGCTATAGAAGAAAAAGAGCCGAGGAGAAGATAGATAGGGCGAGAGGGGGCGCTCTCTTCCCCCGAAATCAAAGCCCGTGCTTGAGCATCAAGAGGCAGGCGAAGGGCGAAACTCTGACGTCAAGTCGCGAGAGCGAGACAGTAGGAGCTGTGCGCAAATTATGTTCTTTAAATAAAAATCAATTCAACTTCGCGCCAAATCGAGACAACTATAACAACTTTAAAGTTTTACAAACTACTTTCTAAAGCTAAAAAATATGCAGCTTAGAGTGCTTGAAGGTAAATTTCATAGTGTTTAGTATTTGTTTAACAATGTCCACATTTGGCGCGAATTTGAATTTAAATTTTATTTAACGAAATAAAAAGCATTTTTGTAGCGAACTTCTAGCGTGCTGTGAAAGTTATTGTAAGACAGTTACAGTAGCCATTTAACTTGAAATGACAAAAACAATATTAAACCTGCATTATTTCGGCAGATCCACTGCATTCTAACAATCATAAGCATTCGCAATGGTCTAGTTATTGTTGCGCAGTCAAGTATTCAATCACTGAGCGCCATATTGATGAAATAGGGCATAATGAAAACCTATTAATCAGCATGCGTCATTACTCAATTTAGCAACGGCTTGAGTAGAAATGATATTGAATTATTACTTGATAGTGAACAGAACAAAGACTCAAAGTCTTTGTGCTTTGAAATGTCTTGTGAGATTTAAAAATCTAGTCAAGCATACTCATATAAAAAATAGGCAATGTTGAGTTGGTTAATCTGCCATAGCCTTCAATGCAGTCGCTCATGCATGCAATAATTTACCTCGGGAATTTCGCAATCACACCACAGCCTCAGCTGAAATTATTAATATTTGAGGAAATTATCAGGAATTAGTTAAATAGAAAGCATTGGTTGTTTGTTACTTCCATTTCTAAGCTGACGTTGGTTCACTTTATAACAGAGTCACAAACACTAGCTCAGCTCCTGACAAGAGCATCACCAACACTAGCTCAGCTCCTGACAAAAGCGTCACCAACACTAGCTCAGATCCTCATAAGAGCGTCACCAACACAAGCTCAGATCCTGACAAGAGCGTCACCAACACTAGCTCAGCTCCTGACAAGAGCGTCACCAACACTAGCTCAGATCCTGACAAGAGCGTCACCAACACTAGCTCAGATCCTGATAAGAGCGTCACCAACACAGCTCAGCTCCTGACAAGAGCGTCACCAACACTAGCTCAGATCCTGACAAGAGCGTCACCAACACTAGCTCAGATCCTGACAAGAGCGTCACCAACACTAGCTCAGCTCCTGACAACAGCGTCACCAACACTAGCTCAGATCCTGATAAGAGCGTCACCAACACAGCTCAGCTCCTGACAAGAGCGTCACCAACACTAGCTCAGATCCTGACAAGAGCATCACCAACACTAGCTCAGATCCTGACAAGAGCGTCACAAACACTAGCTCAGATCCTGATAAGAGCATCACCAACACTAGCTCAGATCCTGACAAGAGCATCACCAACACTAGCTCAGATCCTCATAAGAGCGTCACCAACACTAGCTCAGATCCTGACAAGAGCGTCACAAACACTAGCTCAGATCATTGCACAGGAAAAATAAGCATAGGAATAGGTTTGCAGGAAAAATAGTGGCAGTTGTAGAGTTGCGAGATACATGTAGATGCTACACTATAGAATAACAAAATAGGCAAACAAAGGCAATAGCAAATCCGCACTTATCTGGCTAGCTATATAAAGACAATTATGATCAGCTTGAGCAAATGCCAACTTCTCCCAACAATAAGTGTAGCAAAATAAAATATGGATGCTTAGAGTACACATGCACTACCATGTGACGGCTGACCGATTTGGAAAAAGAAAACTGGAATTATGCTACATAAGTGTGCAAACCAGTCTCTAGGTTAGTAACAAGGCCCTTCCTCATCATTGAACTACTGTTAGCTCGCACAGTGCGTTGCTATGAACTAAAACCTGATCAGACCAAAAAGTCTGGTGCGTTTGGATGTTGGCGCAACTTAAACTTAATTATCTGGCTATTAATGTAAAGAAGGACGCCACACTGGCTCCTAGAAGGTCGGTTTTCGCAGCGAGATAGAAGAGATATGATTATTTAGAACTAAATTTCTCAGCCACGACACATGTACCGTCACGGGAAAATTTCTGATCGAACAGTGCAAGTTTCATAAAAATCGGTTGAGCCGTTTTTTCAGACAGAAAACACAATTTTAGTAAATAAGACTAGCCATTTGCGCCCCCCGCTGGGGAAGCTATAAATAAAGGAATACATTTTCTAATAAGCTACGGTCACTATTGTTAGTTTCTGGCCTGAAAGGCAGCTGTCTATAGCCTAAGACATCAGCATCACCTGTGAGCTTTGGTATCAAAGCCTACCATTAAGCCATGGAATAATTCTAACTCTACACTCCTTTTGATGCTTGGCCTACCAACAACTCCAAATTGACCCTTGACAGCTCAGAAACTACTCCCTGACATCTCAGCAATTCCCCATGAGTCTTGAAATTTCAACAGTTGAAATTTCGAATTGAAACGGAAAAAGCTTTTCCTTATTTATCCTATTTAAAAATGGGATTTTTTAAATAACTGAGCCTGCTAATAGCTACGTACCCTTTTACAGCCGGCAAATTCGAACGGCAGCTTATCCAACGTGCTGTCTATGTCTATGGCCAAAAACTCTACAAACTGCCCGGAAACTTCTAAAGTTTATCTATTGAAAACAAAAATAGTCTATGGCATAGTCTATGGCTTCACCCCACACCCCACACCCTCACTCTCAAAGTGCAGCTTAAACAACAATGTCACCTTGAAGCAGAATTTTCACCACAGACAAAACTCAGTCGAGCAAAATCGGTTCAAAAAGAATATGACTACACACTAAAGAGATGCAGCTGAGCTGCGGGCAACCTGGCGTCCCACGACCAACGGTGAATTCTGTACATTCCATTGACTCCTAAGAGAAATACGCACCGTATACACGCTCACAGCGCCCCTGACCTTTAAATCGGTCTTGGCGGTTGGCTCTCATGGTGTGAAGCACACAGCAACCCTCTGACTGCTGCAGAGATTGAAACAGCAAATTTCACAGGTTACTTTGCTTTGCGTGCTTGCGTGCTTGCTAGTCTCGTTTTTTAAGTGGAAAGAAGCGAAAACCGGCCTTCAGCGACATTTCAGCGAGTTTAGAGTACAGCGCCCTTCTTATTTAGTTTGCAATGGGTCTGTCTGACTGGTAGTTCATGCTGTGCTTTCGGTTAAGCAGAGTTGGTAACTAGGGCATCGCTATTGTTGCTAAGCCATTATTTCGGACAGATTATTTCTACTGAAAGGAATTCGCCAGAAATGCTCTTGCAGAATTTTTACTTTGCCTTTGCCCGCCGGCAAGCGATCAGTATCTGGGGAGCAATCAATACATACTCCAATGTGGACCTCCTCCTGCAGCACCGAGTTGCCGACCACCTGAAGGGTGAGGGTTTGGGATGGAAGAGTGTTGTGATAAATGTGTAATCCTCAAATATGTAATCCTTAACTATGTAATCCTCAAGTATGTAATCCTCAAATATGTAATCCTCAACTATGTAATCCTCAAATATGTAATCCTCAACTATGTAATCCTCAAATATGTAATTCTCAAGTATGTAATCCTCAAATATGTAATCCTCAAATATGTAATCCTCAAGTATGTAATCCTTAACTATGTAATCCTCAAATATGTAATCCTCAAATATGTAATCCTCAAGTATGTAATCCTCAAGTATGTAATCCTCAACTATGTAATCCTTAACTATGTAATCCTCAAATATGTAATCCTCAAATATGTAATCCTCAAATATGTAATCCTCAAGTATGTAATCCTCAAGTATGTAATCCTCAACTATGTAATCCTTAACTATGTAATCCTCAAATATGTAATCCTCAAGTATGTAATCCTCAAATATGTAATCCTCAAGTATGTAATCCTCAAGTATGTAATCCTCAAACATCTAATCCTCAAGTATGTAATCCTCAAATATGTAATTCTCAAGTATGTAATCCACAAGTATGTAATCCTCAAGTATGTAATCCTCAAATGTGTAATATTCTCAAGTATGTAATCCACAAGTATGTATTCCTCAAGTATGTAATCCTCAAGTATGTAATCCACAAGTATGTAATCCTCAAGTATGTAATCCTCAAGTATGTAATCCTCAAATGTGTAATCCTCAAGTATGTAATCCTTAAATGTGTAATCCTTAAATGTGTAATCCTCAAATGTGTAATGTTTACCTGGCAGAACACGTGTGCCCGGTCCTGCGACACCAGCAGCAGGAAGCCGGTCTCGCAGCCGATTCGGCTTTTCAACTACAAGATTCGAAGAGAAATTCTTCTGTTGCAATAAATTTTTGTCAATGACAGAATGCTGTGTTTCCGGTTAAGTGTACTTACATAATTTATTACTTTCAGTTGAAGACTGCCGGAGTCTTGGTCGTAAAGTTCCGCTGGAAAGTTTCGCAATATTTTTTAATATTCTTTTCTTAAATTTGGAATTTCCTGTATTTTAAACTCTGGCCTTTGAAATAGTGCCGATTACCACTACGATGCTCGGGGCGCGTTTCTCTTTTGCCTAATTTTTACAGGGGGAGAAAATATTTCTTTCTTTGTCCTGTGAGCCCCAGCGTTGCTATTTGCTATCGTAGCTCGGAATACCTCCACTGTTCCATTTTCTCGAGCACTGCTAAAAATAGATCGGAATTCCTCGTCTATTCCAGTTAGCTCCTGTGCTGCTAAAAATAGATCGGTTGGTTGTCTAGTTCGGTTGGTTCATGTGCTGCTAACATGAACATGTGCTGCTAACATGTGCCACTACGATTCTCGGGGCGCGTTTCTCTTTTGCCTAATTTTTACAGGGGGAGAAAATATTTCTTTCTTTGTCCTGTGAGCCCCAGCGTTGCTATTTGCTATCGTAGCTCGGAATACCTCCACTGTTCCATTTTCTCGAGCACTGCTAAAAATAGATCGGAATTCCTCGTCTATTCCAGTTAGCTCCTGTGCTGCTAAAAATAGATCGGAATTCCTTGTCTAGTTCGGTTGGTTCATGTGCTGCTAAAAATAGATCGGAATTCCTTGTCTAGTTCAGTTGGCTCAGCTGTGCCGCTAAAAATAGATCGAAATTCCTCGTCTAGTTCAGTTAGCTCTTGTGCTGCTAAAAATAGATCGGAATTCCTTGTCTAGTTCATTTGGCTCCTGTTCTGCAAAAAATAGATCGGAATTCCAACCCTAGTAAATTTGGCTCTAACGTTGCTACACAATCCACACGAAATATGCTCATAGCTGAATGTACACGAAACGGTGGCTCACCACAAAGAGCCAATATCGGATGCGATTGGCTGTCTCGACGAACCAATGCCGACGAATTGTGCTTGGCGCCGTCCACTTCGGGGCCGCCAGACTCGGAAGACGCGGATTGTTGCTGCTGCTTGCCAGCCGCGCCGGGAAATCCCATCGCAGCCAGTCGGACAAGCCTGGTACAAGTTGTCTCAAGCTGCGAAAGTTGAGAAATACTCAGATGGGAGGCCAAATTGGCACAGCTGTAGGGGTCTGCATGTATACTGCAGACTAACCATTATCGTTCAATACAAATAACATCGAACGGGTATCCATGGCAACCATATTAGCATTTTAGTTTTTGACTTGCTGCTCAAGTGCTGCATAATTACCTGCCGTTTGAAGGCTTCCAGAGTCATCCTGTGCTGCTCAACGACTTCCGGTGCAACCAGCTGGAAGGCGGATGCAGGTAGTGGCTGGTAGTCATGGAGCTTGGGAAAAAACTCTGATATGAACTGATAGTGGGGGGGGGGCAAATTTCACTGATTGAAGCGGAGGGTCTGGGCTCTATAGGAATGCTTCCCAGCTGCTCAGATCCCGATTCGGGATAAATGCGCGGCCTGAGTTATAAAGGCCGTCAGGGGGGGGGGTAGGGTAGGCCTCTCTTAAAGACGATCTCTGACTCTTGCCACTCGAGGACAGAGATGGGAGGGGCGGCTGATGAGGCGAGAGGGAAGAGGAGTTGAACTGCACGATGAGGAAAGCAGGGCAATGTACGACTGGCTGCTGGCTGCACTGACTGCTCAAGCAACAGGTGAGGCCACCCCCCCTCCGAGTCCGCATCCTAAACCTAGGAGGGTCAATGGGAAAATCTAAAAAAGCAGGTGATTGTTTTTTCTCCAATAAGTTGAATGTAGGCTTTAGGAATTGAAGAAACTCACCGTGACGAGGCAGTGCGTGGCGCCCTGCTCTCTGATTGGCAGGGCGATGCCTGCGGGTTTTTGGAGATGAAAATATCTAATTAATGCGGCGTCTTGGGAATTCCTGAGCTGGCATGCTGTCTAACAGGTGTGATCCTGTCTAACAGGTGAGATCTTGTCTAACAGGTGAGATCTTGTCTAACAGGTAAGATCTTGTCTAACAGGTGAGATCCTGTCTAACAGGTGAGATCCTGTCTAACAGGTGAGATCCTGTCTAACAGGTGAGATCCTGTCTAACAGGTGAGATCCTGTCTAAACAGGTGAGATCCTGTCTAAACAGGTGAGATCCTGTCTAAACAGGTGAGATCCTGTCTAACAGGTGAGATCTTTTCTAACAGGTGAGATCCTGTCTAACAGGTGAGATCCTGTCTAACAGGTGAGATCCTGTCTACCAGGTGAGATCCTGTCTACCAGGTGAGATCCTGTCTAACAGGTGAGATCCTGTCTAACAGGTGAGATCCTGTCTAACAGGTGAGATATTGTCTAACAGGTGAGATCCTGTCTAACAGGTGAGATCCTGTCTAACAGGTGAGATCCTGTCTACCAGGTGAGATCCTGTCTAACAGGTGAGATCCTGTCTAACAGGTGAGATCCTGTCTACCAGGTGAGATCCTGTCTAACAGGTGAGATCCTGTCTAAACAGGTGAGATCCTGTCTAAACAGGTGAGATCCTGTCTAAACAGGTGAGATCCTGTCTAACAGGTGAGATCTTTTCTAACAGGTGAGATCCTGTCTAACAGGTGAGATCCTGTCTAACAGGTGAGATCCTGTCTACCAGGTGAGATCCTGTCTACCAGGTGAGATCCTGTCTAACAGGTGAGATCCTGTCTAACAGGTGAGATCCTGTCTAACAGGTGAGATATTGTCTAACAGGTGAGATCCTGTCTAAACAGGTGAGATCCTGTCTAACAGGTGAGATCCTGTCTACCAGGTGAGATCCTGTCTAACAGGTGAGATCCTGTCTAACAGGTGAGATATTGTCTAACAGGTGAGATCCTGTCTAACAGGTGAGATCCTGTCTAAACAGGTGAGATCCTGTCTAACAGGTGAGATCACTTCACTATTCATCATGAGTTCACCTTGATAGCCGCTGGGCGCGGAGCCGAACACTGCAGCAGCCTCAGGCTGCCGCAGGCTGTTGGCATCCAAATGCACCAAATCTTGCGCAGACGCCAGCACCCTGCATCAAAAGTAAACCAAAGAAAATCAATATTCGCATTGCACTCTACTATTCAACAGCCGTCATAAGTAGCAAGTTAGAAAGTAAAAAATCAACTTTACGTATCTTAAGAATTTTCTATTTATGAGAAAGGGAGAGAGTAGAGATTGGGGTTGGGGTGATGGCGAAGTCCAACGCAGTGCGTGTTTGCGTCGGCCAATTACCGCATTAATTATTTATCAGCGGGTGGCCGCCGCCGCCGCCGCCGCCGCCGACCAGGGAGCGAGAGAGAGAGAGAGAGGAGAGAGAGAGAGAGAGAGAGAGAGAGAGAGAGAGAGAGAGAGAGAGAGGGGGGGAAAGGAGGGACCCCATCGCGCTGGGCAATGAAGCGAACTGCCTCTCAACAATAACAATGGGCCGCAAGGCTGTGCAGACGGATGGCTGGTGGAACAGGTTGACATGAGAAGTGGCCTGCGATCGTGCCGTGCCGTGAGGCTCTTTATTCATCTCTGTCTTCAACTTAGGCCGGCTGCCAAGAGGGCTTCAGCTCGGAGCGAAATAGATATATTGATGAAGAGTAGCTATACTCCATTTTGGCTGCTCATTGCAATGCGCCGCCAACCCTCGCCAAGCCATCCCGAACTGAGTCCCCTGCGGCTAAGTCCCGGGCTAATATAGCTGCTCCTTCTTCAGCAGCCTCAGCCAAGGCACTTTCGCTCAACCGCTCGGGCAATTTCACTCTGCTGGCTGGGAGGCCCCGAGATTTGCATTAATTAGCCTGCGCTTCATTCTCTTTCACCTTCTATACGAATGTGACACTGTGGGACTTTTAGTTAAGAATATCTTCTAGAGAAGTCTAGGGATTTCAAATTCAATTCTTAGAAAGTGAGAAGGGCGCCGATTCTTGGCAGGGTAAAGCCGAGGGAGAATTTCTGGGTTTTCAATTGGGGATGGCAGGGGATTCGAGAGGGATTCTCAGGGGATTCGAGAGGAATTCTCAGGGGATTCGAGAGGAATTCTCAGGGGATTCCAGAGGGATGTCAGGGGATTCCAGAGGGATTCTCAGGGGATTCCAGAGGGATCTCAGGGCTTTCAGAGGGATTCTCAGGGGATTCCAGAGGGATCTCAGGGCTTTCAGAGGGGATCTCGGGGGATTCCGGAGAAATTTTTAGGGGGTTATATCGAAGGTATCTCAGGGGATTTCAGAGGGCTAGGGCTAGGGTTAGGAGAACCCCATGGAGAACGTCATAGAGAATCTCCAGGAGAATCTCATGGAGAATCTCAAGGAGAATATCTGTGATTAACTTTAGAATAGGATAGTTTTTATAAGCTCGTAGTCAAGGTCCATAGTATTTTGAACTAAGTTACTATCGCCGGCTCCTCAGCGAATCCCGGACTGATCTTCGTTAGGGGAGCATTCGCAGAAATCCCTCTAGAGCCTTGGTCATCTGACTGAGGGCAAGGGAAGGAAAACGCCTTTCTCTTGTCTAAGCTCCCAGCATGGCTTACGAGCGGCCTAACGAACTGCTCGCTTTCTGCAACGGTTGCCACGGCTAGGCTGGTAGGCAAAGTCCCTCCACTCCAGTCGTGCCTGCTCTCCTCTTTGTAATTCTCAGAAAGATGAGATCAGAGATAAGGGGAGCAGCAGAAGAAGAAAGGATTGGCGCCAGTCAAAGGGGCGCTAAAGATTGGCGCCAGTCAGAGGGGCGCTAAAGATTGGCGCCAGTCAGGGGGGGCGCTAAAGATTGGCGCCAGTCAGGGGAGGGCGCTAAAGATTGGCGTCTGTCAGAGGGGGC
>NIVC01001134.1:295000-352500 GCA_002269645.1 Macrostomum lignano
TGAGGGATTTCAGCTGCGTAGAGGACAGGGCTCAACAACTGATTGAAGGGGCTGTCAGGGGGGGGGGGGTCGAGACGAAAAAATCTTTTTGTGTAATGGGAAATCAAGAAGGAAAGCGGATGTCGCAAATCCTATCCGGTAGAGTGGGGGAAATGGGGTGTCAGCTGCTGTTTAGGCGTCAGGAGAGGCTGTTGTTGGGCTGTCAGGAGAGGCTGTTGTTGGGCTGTCAGGAGAAGCTGTTGTCAGGATGTCAGGAGAGGCTGTTGTTAGGATGTCAGGAGAGGCTGTTGTTAGGATGTCAGGAGAGGCTGTTGTTGGGCTGCCAGGAGAGGCTGTTGTTGGGCTGTCAGGAGAGGCTGTTGTTGGGCTGTCAGGAGAGGCTGTTGTTGGGGCGTCAGGAGAAGCTGTTGTTGGGGCGTCAGGAGAGGCTGTTGTTGGGGCGTCAGGAGAAGCTGTTGTTGGGGCGTCAGGAGAGGCTGTTGTTGGGGCGTCAGGAGAAGCTGTTGTTGGGGCGTCAGGAGAGGCTGTTGTTGGGGCGTCAGGAGAAGCTGTTGTTGGGGCGTCAGGAGAGGCTGTTGTTGGGGCGTCAGGAGAAGCTGTTTTTGGGACGTCAGGAGAGGCTGTTGTTGGGGCGTCAGGAGAAGCTGTTTTTGGGATGTCAGGAGAGGCTGTTGTTGGGGCGTCAGGAGAAGCTGTTGTTGGGGCGTCAGGAGAGGCTGTTTTGGGGATGTCAGGAAAGGCTGATTGGGATGTCAGGAGAGGCTGATTGGGATGTCAGGAGAAGCTGTTGTTAGGGCTTCAAGAGTTTGTTAGTTAGAGGCAGGGGGGCTGTGTGCACCCTGGAGCACTTTAAGCGACATTGTCCCATAAACCGGCGAGAGGCATTACTGCCCATTCCGCCGACTCCCCTGAGCAGGCACACAAGCACGCGGACACGTACGTAGTCATACGTAGCGCAGTAAAGTGTCCCTAACTTTATTTATCGATAGCCATGTACACTTCACTGTGCCTTGGGGGGCCGGGGGGGTTGGCCCTCAAGGCCGTTAATTGCACGAGCAGAGCCAAGCCGAGATTCCAATTTTTAGCCCCAAATTAATGCCACTGCACTTAAAATCGAGCTTAACTTTAAGCTGTCCCAGCGCTTGTACCGAAATTTAATCTACTCACGCAGGGCAAAATGTCGGCCAGGATTTCAGTTGCCGCCGTCTGCAGCTCCGTCAGACACAGCACCGTGTGGAGCCGGGAGAAGTCCTGCGGTGCAGGTTGGGGTTGGCCGAGGTTAACATTGTCCGAGGCTATCACTGATAGCATGGATTGCTAGTCTGACTCTCACTGATACAAGGATATAATGGATTGCTAGTCTGACTCTCTCTGATACAAGGATAGAATGGATTGCTAGTCTGTCACTGACACAAGGATAGAATGGATTGCTAGTCTGACTCTCACTGATACAAGGATAGAATGGATTGCTAGTCTGACTCTCACTGATAGAAGGATATAATGGATTGCTAGTCTGACTCTCACTGATACAAGGATAGAATGGATTGCTAGTCTGACTCTCTCTGATACAAGGATAGAATGGATTGCTAGTCTGACTCTCACTGATACAAGGATATAATGGATTGCTAGTCTGGCTCTCACTGATACAAGGATAGTAATGGATTGCTAGTCTGACTCTCTCTGATACAAGGATAGAATGGATTGCTAGTCTGACTCTCTCTGATACAAGGATAGAATGGATTGATAGTCTGACTCTCACAAGGATAGAATGGATTGATAGTCTGACTCTCACAAGGATAGAATGGATTGCTAGTCTGGCTCTCTCACTGACACAAGGATATAATGGATTGCCAGTCTGACTCTCACTGATACAAGGATAGAATGGATTGCTAGTCTGACTCTCTCTGATACAAGGATAGAATGGATTGCTAGTCTGGCTCTCTTACTGATACAAGGATAGAATGGATTGATAGTCTGACTCTCACAAGGATAGAATGGATTGATAGTCTGACTCTCACAAGGATAGAATGGATTGCTAGTCTGGCTCTCTCACTGACACAAGGATAGAATGGATTGCCAGTCTGACTCTCACTGATACAAGGATAGAATGGATTGCCAGTCTGACTCTCTCTGATACAAGGATAGAATGGATTGATAGTCTGGCTCTCCCACTGACACAAGGATATAATGGATTGCTAGTCTGGCTCTCACTGATACAAGGATAGAATGGATTGCTAGTCTTACTCTGATACAAGGATAGAATGGATTGCTAGTCTGACTCTCAAAAGGATAGAAACACTGATAAGGAAAGCATTGGTCGGAGACTCTGATATGCGCAAGCTTATTTTGAATAGCAAAATTGATTCCTCCAAGTCGCAACTCCCTGCTCGCCTGCCAGTACTACAGTGAAGAGTTGGCTCACCCGGAGAGCCCTATCAAAAGACACCAAACCCTGATTGATGAGCTCTGAAGACTCAATGCCGCAGGCTCTAGTGATTCACTTAGCAGAAGAAAAGAATGAGAGGCAAGAAAATTCTAAGAAGACGCTTTTCACTTCCGACTTTGTACTGGTCAGTGTTGCGGTAGTCTAAAATTTTGTTTACGAAGCTTGCTCAAAAAAAGTACGAGTACCTACGGGTACTTGAAGTACATACAATAGAGATAAATAGCCAATAGCACTGCAGATTGAGGCTGCAAGGTTTGAAATGATCTAAAATAGCCATGCCTAAAAAATCTACAGAGATATGCGTGGATCAACCTGTGTTGAAGCTGTGAATAACAGGTACCAACCCTGTGTTAAAGCTGTGAATAACAGGTATAAACCCTGTGTTAAAGCTGTAAATAACAGGTATAAACCCTGTGTTGAAGCTGTGAATAACAGGTATAAACCCTGTGTTGAAGCTGTGAATAACAGGTATAAACCCTGTGTTAAAGCTGTGAATAACAGGTATAAACCCTGTGTTAAAGCTGTGAATAACAGGTATAGACCGTGTGTTAAAGCTGTGAATAACAGGTATAGACCTTCGATAAGAAGTGTAATAACCCGGTGAAAAGCTACCCATGAAAACCCGGTGTAAAACCGGCTTGAAAATGCCCTCACTCTCTCAGCCCACGCAAATCTCTTAATTGCAAAACCCAGGCAGGATTAGCATCGCCTGTGGCCCAGCCTGCGGATTTTCCTTTATCCGATCACTGAGAGAATCTGACATTCAAAATCCAAATAAATATAAATGCTGAACACAGAGCAGCTGACAGGGGCTGACTGCTCCCTCTTTCAAGTCCGAACCGGGACAGCTTGATCGAGCCGGCTGTCACGCGATCACGCGAACGGCCCGGGAAAGATGTGGATTCACTGACTGCAACCAGCACTGCTCACTGATTGCACTACTCACTGATTGCACTACTCACTGATTGCACTACTCACTGATTGCACTACTCACTGATTGCACTACTCACTGATTGCACTACTCACTGATTGCACTACTCACTGATTGCACTACTCACTGATTGCACTACTCACTGATTGCACTGCTCACTGATTGCACTGCTCACTGATTGCACTGCTCACTGATTGCACTGCTCACTGATTGCACTGCTCACTGATTGCACTACTCACTGATTGCACTACTCACTGATTGCACTACTCACTGATTGCACTACTCACTGATTGCACTACACACTGATTTCACTACTCACTGATTGCACTGCTCACTGATTGCACTACTCACTGATTGCACTGCTCACTGATTGCACTGCTCACTGATTGCACTACTCACTGATTGCACTACACACTGATTGCACTGCTCACTGATTGCACTACTCACTGATTGCACTACTCACTGATTGCACTACTCACTGATTGCACTACTCACTGATTGCACTACACACTGATTGCACTGCTCACTGATTTCACTGCTCACTGATTGCACTACTCACTGATTGCACTACTCACTGATTGCACTGCTCACTGATTGCACTACTCACTGATATTAAAACCAGTACTACTCACTGATAATGCAACCAGCACTGCTCACTGATTGCAACCAGCACTGCTCACTGATATTGCAACCAACACTGCTCACTGATACTGCAACCAGCACTGCTCACTGATATTGCAACCAGCACTGCTCACTGATATTGCAACCAGCACTGCTCACTGATATTGCAACCAGCACTGCTCACTGATATTGCAACCAGCACTGCTCACTGATAATGCAACCAGCACTGCTCACTGATTGCAACCAGCACTGCTCACTGATATTGCAACCAACACTGCTCACTGATACTGCAACCAGCACTGCTCACTGATATTGCAACCAGCACTGCTCACTGATATTGCAACCAGCACTGCTCACTGATATTGCAACCAGCACTGCTCACTGATATTCCAACCAGCACTACTCACTGATATTGCAACCAGCACTGCTCACTGATATTCCAACCAGCACTACTCACTGATATTGCAACCAGCACTGCTCACTGACTGCAACCAGCACTACTCACTGATATTGCAACCAGCACTACTCACTGATATTCCAAGCAGCACCAGTCGCTCAACTACTTGCAAAACAAACTTTTTTTTTGCGGTTTCTTAACCCCGAATCATCCCCATGGCAACCAGCCTGACAACCTGCCAATCTGGCTGACGACTCCACCGGTCCGCCGGGCCCAAACCGCTCAGGGCTGCCAGCAGGCGGCGCAGAGACGAGGCGAGCCGAGCCGCTGACTGCATTGCAATTTCTGTAGAATTGCTCTGCAATTGAGCTGGTTCCACTAGAAGACGAAATGCATGGAATCGCTGGATGCAACTGCCAGAAAGCCAACTGAGTAACCTATCAAAGCGGTCTGTAGAAGAGAGCCGCAAAGCAGGGGAAAAAGAGATATCGTCTTTTTCAGGCAAAATACAATTTGCCGCTCGGCCACCCACAGGAGAGAATTTGACGCTGCTTTCTCGCTGTGAGTTGGCCTGAGTTTCCCTGCCAGCCAAGCAGAGCAGCCCAATTTCTGCAACACAGATCGATTTCTCTGGTCAGCGACTGGCCTCGCCTTGGATAAGGGGTTTCCATCTATCCATCTCAATCTATCTATCTATCTATCTATCTATCTATCTATCTATCTATCTATCTATCTATCTATCTATCTATCTATCTATCTATCTATCTATCTATCTATCTATCTATCTATCTATCTATCTATCTATCTATCTATCTATCTATCTATCTATCTATCTATCTATCTATCTATCTATCTATCTATCTATCTATCTATCTATCTATCTATCTATCTATCTATCTATCTATCTATCTATCTATCTATCTATCTATCTATCTATCTATCTATCTATCTATCTATCTATCTATCTATCTATCTATCTATCTATCTATCTATCTATCTATCTATCTATCTATCTATCTAATCACTGGTATAAGGATATCTTTATCCGCAGGTGGTTGAGGCCACCGCGGACCCAGCCGCAGAGTTTCAAGCAACGCTGTGTGGATGGAGTCGCGGGATAGAAAGAATCCGTCGTGAAAAGGGGAAGCGAAATTGGCAGCGAAGGAGGACCCGCGGAGAGCTCCCGCCAACGGGAAAGGGAGGGAAGATTCAGAATGATTTCAAGGAGGATTCAAGAACGGAAGGAAGCCGCAGGAGAGGCCGACAGAGCTCCCAACTGCATGGCCTGTCTTGGCGCCGCCGAGATGGTCAAGTCGGAGACGGCGCGGTCCAAAGTCGGAAGAAGTTTCAGAGACTGGAGAGGAGCTCCTGTGAGTGACTCGCCCGGGCAGCCACACTTAGGACAGCCCCCCCTTAGATACGCTAAATTCATTATTGGCCTCCACCCCCCCACTCCCGGCAAAGGCTTTTCCCGGGCCCGCGGACTCAGCCGGGCGGCCTCTCGGAGCGAGAAGGAAGCTGGAATAATGAGCCGCGGTCTCGGGATGAGGAGCAGCGGGGTGATGGATCTGGAGATTCAGAAAGACCGGGGCCGAGGCGAGATAAACTGAATTATTTCGGGTCGCCGCGGGACCGCCGGGGGTCGCTTTCACCAATTCTGAGCTTCGGCCTCCCCCCTCTGTGCTCGGCCAATTGGCCCGACTAATTATAGAATTGTTAAAACTCGACTGAGATTTCGGATTAGTACGCAGTTCGGGAGGGGGGGACAGTGAAATCTCGAACTTCTGCAGTCGATCTCGGGCCTTGATTATTCGCGCTTGGTATTGGCGCGCTTATTTAATCTACAGTCGGTGCTGGCATACGTAAGCGCGAAAATCTCTAGCGGACACTGGCGCGCACCGGGTTTTGACGCGCAACTCCACTGGCAATAGCGCGCAACTCCACTAGCAATAGCGCGCAACTCCACTGGCACTAGCGCGCAACTCTACTGGCACTAGCGCGCAACTCTACTGGCAATAGCGCGCAACTCCACTAGCAATAGCGCGCAACTCCACTGGCACTAGCGCGCAACTCCACTGGCAATAGCGCGCAACTCCACTGGCAATAGCGCGCAACTTCACTGGCAATGGCGCGCAACTCCACTGGCAATGGCGCGCCTAGCTGGTATATGAGCCATGTTTTTATAGCTTGATATTCTTGTTATTAGAAAGTGGACTTGACAACTAATCTTCACCTGCTGCACATACCCTAGCAATGCAGCTGGGTCTCTTAACCTGACCTGAAGCACGCTGACGAGACCGTCACAGAAATTCTTTTTGATCCCCCCCGCCCGCTGTGCACCCACGGCACAATCCAGCGTGCTGCCTCCTCCCCCATCCGAACTCGAAGTAGAACTTCTTCTTACGGAATGCCTTCTTCGCTCAGCTACTTGGCAAACGCGGCCAGACTCACACCGGATTAAATCCCCTAATCCATTGACAGACCCACCCCCCCCCCCATCCGAGACCGCGCGACTGCATGGCTGAGCTGAGCTACTCCTCACTGTGACTTGCTTGTATCATCATCCCCGGGAGTCCTCTCAGGCGGAGCATATGATTTTCTTTTTATGTCGCCGGGGCAAGGAGGGAACAGGGAGAGACAGAGATGGGGAGTCAGGCAGGGACTTTTGTTGCTGTCTTCTCCTACGCATCACTTTTAGAGTCAGCCCGGGGCCCCAAGCCGTGTATGTCCCGCATCCCGCCCCTGCGGCCAGTGGGGAGTCAGAGGCGGCTGTGGCTACTCGTCTCTGCCTCACTTCTGCTTGCGTCAAAGGCGAAGCAATACGAAAGCACGGCGGGGCGCGAGCGGGCGCAGGGGGGGGATGGCCAGGGAAGGGAGCGAGACAGCTGAGATAGTTCGCTGTCCCCCCAGTTACTCGGGAATAGAGCTATAGTAGGCATAGTGAGCATGCGGAGATGCCCGCTAGTGCCAATGAGGGTCTGGGATTTCAGTTCGAGCTGAGACATACCAGCGCGAGTAGCCATGGGAGAGGAGTGGCGGCCTCTTCTACTGACTTCGAGGCATAAATGATGTGGGGTGTGTATGAGGCACTCGAGTCTTCTACTGCCTGTCCCACTCTGCTCTTCTCTCGCCACGCATGCGGCTGTCTGAAGTCTGAAGCGGCTGAGAGGCTTCCTTCTCCCCCTCTCTTCCTTTCTCAGGTCTCTCTCGTATCTCCCGTCTCTCCCGTCTCTCCCGTCTCTCCCGTCTCTCCCGTCTCTCCCTTCTCTCCCTTCTCTCCCTTCTCTCTCGTCTCTCCCGTCTCTCCCGTCTCTCCCGTCTCTCACTTCTCTCCCGTCTCTCCCGTCTCTCCCGTCTCTCCCGTCTCTCCCGTCTCTCCCGTCTCTCCCGTCTCTCCTTTCTCTCCCTTCTCTCTCCTTTCTCCAATTTCTGTCTCTCTCTCCCGTCTCTCCCGTCTCTCTCGTCTCTCCCGTCTCTCTCCTTTCTCCAATTTCTGTCTCTCTCTCCCGTCTCTCCCGTCTCTCTAGTCTCTCCCGTCTCTCCTTTCTCTCCCTTCTCTATCCTTTCTCCAATTTCTGTCTCTCTCTCCCGTCTCTCCCGTCTCTCTCGTCTCTCCCGTCTCTCTCCTTTCTCCAATTTCTGTCTCTCTCTCCCGTCTCTCCCGTCTCTCTAGTCTCTCCCGTCTCTCCTTTCTCTCCCTTCTCTATCCTTTCTCCAATTTCTGTCTCTCTCTCCCGTCTCTCCCGTCTCTCTCGTCTCTCCCGTCTCTCTCCTTTCTCCAATTTCTGTCTCTCTCTCCCGTCTCTCCCGTCTCTCTCCTTTCTCCAATTTCTGTCTCTCTCTTCTCTATTTCCAATCTCTCTCCACCCTCAAACTCGCCACTCTCTATTTACATTTTCCATCTCTCGCCAAACATCTGAAGTCAGCCCCGAAAGCAGTCTTGCAGTCGCGCGCGTACTCGGCGCCCGCATACTGGGGGCCGGGCGGAATGTTTAGGGGGAGCAGAAGATGCCTAGGTGGGCGGGGAGAAGTGGAAACAGTTTTTAGAGAACAGGCGTCCCAGCCTGCCCCACTCGAAAGTCGCGAGCCGTCCCTGGACCGCTGCTAGCAATGGCTACACTGAATACGTGTCACCCTTCACTCTCTCACTGTTCAGAGAATATATTTTTTACTCAACGAGTGCCTTTTGAATGTGAGTAGTCACCATTTGAGGATAGATTGAGGCGCAGATTTAAGTCTGTGCAATATATACGGTTTAGAATATTCTGAATATTCAAAGGAGATTTGAAGAAAATCGGTTGAGCAGTTTTTTTCTGAAATTGATCACATCCCTAGATAGATACCTAACTACCGACAAACCATTTTTACTATATATTATAGTAATATAATATAGATTTTACTATATATTATAGTAATATAATATAGATTTTACTATATATTATAGTAATATAATATAGATTTTACTATATATTATAGTAATATAATATAGATTTTACTATATATTATAGTAATATAATATAGATTTTACTATATATTATAGTAATATAATATAGATTTTACTATATATTAGATACTAGAATATTCAGATGAGATGAAGGGAGGAGACAGATGAGATGGAGGAAGGAGACCGATGTGATGCAGGGAGGAGACAGATGAGTTGAAGGGAGGCGACAGAGGGGATGAAGGGAGGCGACAGAGGAGCTGAAGGGAGGAGACAGTGAAGTTGAAGGGGATGTTGAAGGGAGTGGAGATGAAGGGAGTGGAGATGAAGGGAGTGGAGGTGAAGCGGAGATGAAGGGAGTGGAGATGAAGGGAGAAAGATGTTTAGCGGAGGCAGATGCAGGGACGGTTTCTATTCAGATCTATTCGATTAAATATTTTTCCTCGCACTGCTCCTTGATCATCAAACCCCAATTTTGTCTAACGCGTGTCATAAATGACTCAAAAAAAACAATCACAGCTGCAAATCGTGATTGACCAAGTAGGCTTACTGACTGGCCTGCCCTACTCACATTGGTCGCAGGCTGCTGAGAACCCACGTGAGGAAGCGGCTGCTGCTGGTACTTGCTGTTTCCATTCCTGCGGCGCCGGACAAGCCCGCAACAAGCCGCAGCCATCTCTGCCGAGGCTGCAGCAGCTTCCACTGCTGGCTGTCTGTTCTGCTGTAAAGTAGCTGGCAGCAGCAAGGCTACTCGATAGAGCTCAGAGCCGAATCGGGCAAATGGAAGGACCAAGAGGGAAACAAACAGAATAATTAGAGAAGAAGCAAAATAGATGCTCTCCTGCGCTTCCTGCCGTCAAATGTGATCGCCCGCGCGCCTTTCACTGCAGCTCGGCGTGCACGCCTTTGGGGGGTGGGGGTTCCAAAATCTCCGGCGTTATAGCCCTGCCTGCCCTTCTGCCCTGCGCCACACACCCACCCCCTCCGCGTTACACGCCGCCCTTTCGCGTCGCCCCTTGTTGGCTAGACTTGGGGGGGGGAGCTTTGCACTCTGCATCGGAGGGGGGTGGCGGCGCGGTAGAGGGGTGGTTGGGCGACGCCAACCCCCGCCCCAAGTCTGTCCTGCCAGCCCCAACCCCCCTCCAGAGCAGATGTGCTGCAATGGAGCGATAAAGCCTAAGAGCTGTCATAGGATGAGACCGCTGAGGTCTGGCTGCTGCTATTTCTTCTATTTTTTAAGACCCCGGCTCTTAGCGCTCTCTCTCCGCATCTAATTCTCTGTCTATCGGATTTATGCAGCAATCCAGTGCCAAACTGTTTTGTTTAACAATTTTTTTGGAGCGAGACCAAGCCATCCACCCCTAATACTATGGCCTGTTTACAACAAAAATACCAGGGGTGAGGCGAGAGAGATGGAATAAAGAGGACAGGGCACGGCTCTTGGGTGACGGGCCAGTGCAGAAATTTTGCTGCGCTTCATCTCGCTTTCTTGCCTTTGTTTGGCCTGAAAACCGTTGGAGCGACACTCGCTGCTCAAAATCGTGCAGTCCGAGTCTGACCTATGGGCACCCCACCTATCTTCCTATACCTATAAGCTGCTTGTTTTGTGAAGAGAATAGCGTTTGTCCTCAGTGTTTGCCTGACTGGGCCAAGCCTCATAAACTGATCTCTGCTATCTTCTTTTAGTTGGAGTTCGGTGCAGTGTGGTTCTCACTGTTTTTGTACCAACACTGTGCTCAGAGCATATTTACGATGAAATAAAAATGTTTCTTTTCAAAATGGTGTCTTCGCAAAAGATTTATTATGAACCCCGTCTGGCGCAAATGCAGGTCGGCACAATTATGTCACTGTGTAGATGATAGATAGATAGATAGATAGATAGATAGATAGATAGATAGATAGATAGATAGATAGATAGATAGATAGATAGATAGATAGATAGATAGATAGATAGATAGATAGATAGATAGATAGATAGATAGATAGATAGATGGATAGATAGATAGATTTTCAGGAGTTTTCTGGCAACATTAAAGTACTAGTACTTTTAAATAACGAAACAGAGAGAAAATGACGCACTGTCATAAAATTCTCTCTAACCTCGTTTTCCTACTTGTAGTAGCAACCAACATACTTATGGATATGAAAAAGAAGAAACTGAAAAATGTGGAAGTCCGGACGAAAATTTATTTAGAAATCGAGGACCAGTGCAGGTGCATGAAAAGACTGCTTAGTTAGGATTTATCATAAAGGATGACAAACAGACCAGTGAATCCGAACTCACAGTGAAATTGCTTCTCAATGATTCTTCGAGCTCAAATTTTCCGCGTTTCTTGGCCGACTCGGCAGATTCCGCTGATCGCTTCATTACTAGCCGGCCAGCTGTCAGTCAGTTGTTGGCTCGCACCAGTTAAATACTTTATGACTATTGTATGACTTTATACCGACTGCAGATTAAGCGGCGGATTAAAGCGGAGAGGCGCAAAGCTGAAACAGAACAAGCTGTGGGGGTGAAATTCAATCGGATCGAATAGCAGTGTCTCACTATTCCTACGGCAATGAAAATATGCTAATGACTGGCTGGAAACTCGCTGCAGATACCCTCTCTCTCTCTCTCCCTCTCTCTCTCTCTCTCTCTCTTTCTCTCTCTCTCTCTCTCTCTCTCTCTCTCTGTCTCTCTCTAGCTTCCAGCAGTTTTTCGATCAGATAAGACAGTCAAGACAGTTGGGCAAGCAGAAGCAGATTTTAAGGCAGGCGGCTTCGTGACGAAGAGCTTATATAATTAGAGGTGCACGAAGCGTACGTACGGTTATGTAGCGATTGCCAAGACTGCTCAGCATGAAGGAAGTCAGTAAACGCAACAGGTGACGCGTTTTTAATATTGATATTGACGCACTGGCTGAGATACTGACAGCCAAAATAGTTATACTTATCTTTCATGCGCACAAATCTTCTGACTGACTGCTCGGTTGACTTAGCGAGCACAAATATTTTTGTGGTCTCGATTGGAGCTACAATTGGGTCTTGATTGGAGCTACGATTGGGTTTTGATTGGAGCTACAATTGGGTCTTGATTGGAGCTACAATTGGGTTTTGATTGGAGCTGCAATTGGGTTTTGATTGGAGCTACAATGGGGTCTTGATTGGAGCTACAATTGGGTCTTGATTGGAGCTACAATTGGGTCTTGATTGGAGCTACAATTGGGTCTTGATTGGAGCTACAATTGGGTCTTGATTGGAGCTACAATTGGGTCTTGATTGGAGCTACAATTGGGTCTTGATTGGAGCTACAATTGGGTCTTGATTGGAGCTACAATTGGGTTTTGATTGGAGCTGCAATTGGGTTTTGATTGGAGCTACAATTGGGTCTTGATTGGAGCTACAATTGGGTCTTGATTGGAGCTACAATTGGGTCTTGATTGGAGCTACAATTGGGTCTTGATTGGAGCTACAATTGGGTTTTGATTGGAGCTGCAATTGGGTTTTGATTGGAGCTACAATGGGGTCTTGATTGGAGCTACAATTGGGTCTTGATTGGAGCTACAATTGGGTCTTGATTGGAGCTACAATTGGGTCTTGATTGGAGCTACAATTGGGTCTTGATTGGAGCTACAATTGGGTCTTGATTGGAGCTACAATTGGGTCTTGATTGGAGCTACAATTGGGTCTTGATTGGAGCTACAATTGGGTTTTGATTGGAGCTGCAATTGGGTTTTGATTGGAGCTACAATTGGGTCTTGATTGGAGCTACAATTGGGTCTTGATTGGAGCTACAATTGGGTCTTGATTGGAGCTACAATTGAGTTTTGATTGGAGCTACAATTGGGTTTTGATGGGAGCTACAATTGGGTTTTGATTGGAGCTACAATTGAGTTTTGATTGGAGCTACAATTGGGTTTTGATTGGAGCTACAATTGGGTTTTGATTGGAGCTACAATTGAGTTTTGATTGGAGCTACAATTGGGTTTTGATGGGAGCTAGGGGTGTTCGGGGTTCGGGGTCGGGTCGGGTTTTGGGTCGCGTTTTGGTACCGGGTTCTGGGTTCGGGATAGGGTGTTCGGGTCGAGTATCGGGTTCGGGGTTAGGTGTTCGGGTTCGGGTGTTCGGGTTCGGGTTTTCGTGTCGGGTTTAGGGTCGGGTTTTTGGAGTTTTAGGGTTCAAAGGAAAAATAAACTTTAGCTATTTAAAAAATAAATTTCTAATGTCGTTATGTAACGCTTTTTAAGTATAAAAAGGCGAATATTTAAACTTCGAGAAACCGAAATTAAGGACTGAATTAATGAATGTAGGGTTCTACGGATGAAATCTATAAATCTAACTATAACTATAATCATAATTAAACATAATTATGCTTCCAGAATTCTAGCCAATTAGTTGTAGTCCTACACCGAGGGTTGTGGCTTGTAGGCCCCCTTTTCTGTTTTCTATTTTCTGTTTTTGCGGTACATGCAGAAGTTTTAAATAAAAAATTTAAGGCTGTTCAACCTTCATTTTTCAATTCTTCATTAAGCTACCACTCGAGTGCTGCGCTAACAATGACAACCTAAACCCAAGTTGGCAAACATTTGGATAAGTGGATGTTAAAGTCAATGCTAAGATCTTAAGAATGAGGAGTCAAATTATAGGGAGGGGAGAATTGTGAAGACTTTCTAGTCAGTTAAGGAGCCAGGACTGCAAATGAGAACGAGAAGAAGACTACTAGAGGTGCTAGCTGATGACTAGAAATAGGAGTTAAGGAGCCAGGACTGCAAATGAGAACGAGAAGAAGACTACTAGAGGTGCTAGCTGATGACTAGAAATAGGAGTTAAGGAGCCAGGACTGCAAATGAGAACGAGAAGAAGACTACTAGAGGTACCTCAGGACGAGTAACTCTCTTTAGATGTCACTCTTGGAAAAAAGATCACCACAGAAAGCCTGAGATGAAGCGTTCTCCTTTCAGGGAAAGTTCAGGGTCGGTCCGGGTCGGGTTTCGGGTTCGGGGTACAGAGTCCGGGTTGGGTTTCGGGTTCGGGGTCAGTGTTTCGGGTTCGGGGTTTACCCCGAATGTTGATATTGATCGGGGTTTACCCCGAACACGGAAAAAATGGAAACCCGAACACCCCTAATTCGAGCTACAATTGGGTTTTGATTGTCACTACAATGGAATCTTTATTGGAGGTAAAATGGGGTCTTGATTAGCGCTACAATGGGGTCTTGATTGGAGGTACAATGGGGTCTTGATTGGAGGTAAAATGGGGTCTTGATTAGAGCTACAATGGGGTCTTGATTGGAGATACAATTGGGTCTTGACTGGAGCTACAATGGGGTCTTGATTGGAGCTACAATGGGGTCTTGACTGGAGCTACAATGGGGTCTTGATTGGAGATACAATGGGGTCTTGATTGGAGCTACAATGGGGTCTTGATTGGAGATACAATGGGGTCTTGACTGGAGCTACAATGGGGTCTTGATTGGAGCTACAATGGGGTCTTGATTGGAGCTACAATGGGGTCTTTATTGGAGGTACAATGGGGTCTTGATTGGAGCTACAATGGGGTCTTGACTGGAGCTACAATGGGGTCTTGATTGGAGCTACAATGGGGTCTTGATTGGAGGTACAATGGGGTCTTGATTGGAGCTACAATGGGGTCTTGATTGGAGGTACAATGGGGTCTTGACTGGAGCTACGAGTACAATGGGGTCTTGATTGGAGCTCCAATGGGGTCTTTATTGGAGGTACAATGGGGTCTTGATTGGAGCTACAATGGGGTCTTGACTGGAGCTACAATTGGGTCTTGACTGGAGCTACAATGGGGTCTTGATTGGAGCTACAATGGGGTCTTGACTGGAGCTACAATGGGGTCTTGATTGGAGATACAATGGGGTCTTGATTGGAGCTCCAATGGGGTCTTTATTGGAGATACAATGGGGTCTTGACTGGAGCTACAATGGGGTCTTGATTGGAGGTACAATGGGGTCTTGATTGGAGCTACAATGGGGTCTTGATTGGAGGTACAATGGGGTCTTGACTGGAGCTACGAGTACAATGGGGTCTTGATTGGAGCTCCAATGGGGTCTTTATTGGAGGTACAATGGGGTCTTGATTGGAGCTACAATGGGGTCTTGACTGGAGCTACAATTGGGTCTTGACTGGAGCTACAATGGGGTCTTGATTGGAGCTACAATGGGGTCTTGACTGGAGCTACAATGGGGTCTTGATTGGAGATACAATGGGGTCTTGATTGGAGCTCCAATGGGGTCTTTATTGGAGATACAATGGGGTCTTGACTGGAGCTACAATGGGGTCTTGACTGGAGCTACAATGGGGTCTTGATTGGAGCTACAATGGGGTCTTGATTGGAGGTACAATGGGGTCTTGATTGGAGCTACAATGGGGTCTTGATTGGAGCTACAATGGGGTCTTGATTGGAGGTACAATTGGGTCTTGACTGGAGCTACGAGTACAATGGGGTCTTGATTGGAGCTCCAATGGGGTCTTTATTGGAGGTACAATGGGGTCTTGATTGGAGCTACAATGGGGTCTTGACTGGAGCTACAATGGGGTCTTGATTGGAGCTACAATGGGGTCTTGATTGGAGGTACAATGGGGTCTTGATTGGAGATACAATGGGGTCTTGACTGGAGCTACAATGGGGTCTTGATTGGAGCTACAATGGGGTCTTGATTGGAGCTACAATGGGGTCTTGATTGGAGCTACAATGGGGTCTTGATTGGAGGTACAATTGGGTCTTGACTGGAGCTACGAGTACAATGGGGTCTTGATTGGAGCTCCAATGGGGTCTTTATTGGAGGTACAATGGGGTCTTGATTGGAGCTACAATGGGGTCTTGACTGGAGCTACAATGGGGTCTTGATTGGAGCTACAATGGGGTCTTGATTGGAGGTACAATGGGGTCTTGATTGGAGATACAATGGGGTCTTGACTGGAGCTACAATGGGGTCTTGATTGGAGCTACAATGGGGTCTTGATTGGAGCTACAATGGGGTCTTGATTGGAGGTACAATGGGGTCTTGATTGGAGATACAATGGGGTCTTGATTGGAGGTACAATGGGGTCTTGATTGGAGCTACAATGGGGTCTTGATTAGCGCTACAATGAAGTCTTGATTATCACTACAATGGGATCTTGATTGGCGCTACAATGGGGTCTTGATTGTCGCTAAAATGGGATCATTAGTGATGCTAGCAACAACGGTGTCTTGATTCCGGGCAAATCTCCAGGCATCAATTTAATTTGACCGATCTGTCACTAGAACGGTGCACACCTTTTCAAGGCCCCAATGCTGACTTGGAATACCCAGCGGTGGGGAGCCGGCTGCCTTGATCAATGATGCATGGCAGCTGGCCGCTCAAATAGCTGCTCAGGCATCATTAACTCTATCCCCCTCTGTCCCCCGCTCTCCCCAATGCCCGCAGTGTATTATAAGCTGTCTATTTTGCTGCTCACGGCCTAAGAACCGTTTCACCCTCGGTCGGAGGAAGAATCTCCCACGCCGATCTATATTATATAGGAGGGAAATCCCCAAGCGGGAAGAATCGATATTGACTCTAGGCCATCGCCAGCGCGCTCCTAGCAGGTGTACTCAGCCGCTCCCAACACCCCACCACTCCGCGTTCACGCCCGATCGGCGATGCTGCCACCTTTGCGCGTCATCATTTGGGCCGCTTTTCCCCAAAAAGTACTTTTTGCTAGGCGCGGCCAAACCGAACGCATTCCGAGTCACCGGCACTGGGGCTGGGAGAAAATAACAACTGCGGGGCTACGAAGAAATCTGGGCAGGGGGGGGGGCGGCTTCTCGTAGATCCTCGGGGTCCCTTTTCCCAAAATCCTGTGCCTGCTTTTCTTCCCTTCCCTCTCTCTCTTCAATGGTCGCTTGCTTCCAAAGGACAGGACAGGTTTCCGCCCTGCCCTTCCCTGACTCGCCCGGCCGGCCGTCCGCCCCGCTCCCCTTTTCTCGTGCAATAAAACGCACTCCGATCCGCGGATCAGCCCGAATTCCCCGGGGGATAACTCGATGCAGCGGCATTACGTCAGGCGGATATACAGGGAGGGCAGGGCATTCAGAAGCGGACAGGATGTGCCGAAATTGCAATAGAAATGAGGAAGAGAAACGTGCGGCCCTGCACTTCAGGAGGGAAGGAAATGATAACGGATGGTTTAAACCCGGTAAAAAACTTGGCCCGATGCTCGAATTTCTGGTGGTAAGACACTGAAAGAGATGATGAGAGAATTCGCTCCCCTCAAAAGTACATTTACTGTTGACACTTATAGAACTTCTTTGGGGGAAGACTGTACAGTATGGAATTTAAGTAAAATTCGGGTTATCTCATAAAGACCCCTGTTCCTAATTTGCTATAGAAGGCCAATAAAGATACGTAAATGCCTAAAGATGGATAAATTTGCAAGCGCCCATATTATTTGGTAACTTAAATTCAGGGAATCAAATAGACTCGTTCATGAAGCTATCATATACCAATAATTATAATATAATCACAGCAAAATACCATTTTATTTATTTCTTGAGCTGATACATAGATTTGAGCATTTTCGTATGATATGAAAAATCCTCAGACATGCGCACCAACTCAATCAATCGCGACAAAATACTTGATCAACTACAGTTGCCAACTCAGAGTGTCAGTAGCTATAGCTTCTCTTTTATATCATCAAATCATTTATTAAAAAATGGAAGCATTATTACTAAATAGAAATATTTATTAAACATTAAAAATCGTGTGTCTATGTGCATTGAAAAATTCTGAACTGACAAACGAAACAGACGAAGTTTCTAAATGTTATATGTGATGCAACATTGCAACTCTTATAAACATGTACATAGAAACTTAATTCCTTTTTTTGTTTTTAAATGAAACGTTTGAGCGCCATAATAAATTCTAATGAAGTTTTAAAAAGTAAAATCTTCATCTTTACACATTTAGCAATTCAGTTAGCCTGTAAAATGAAAATTTACAGTTCCTACTGTCCATATTTTTATAACTGATTTAAGCATTATTTTCTTGTACCTACCTGCTCATCCTGAATAATAAAAAAGCTAAGTAACTATATTGAGTCATAATCATTATATTTATAAACTATTTAAAAATCAGCTAAATACACGCAAAAATTTTATGAGAGCTTCGAAAACCCTGATTCGATTATAAGTAGCTAATCGTCTTAGTTATACACTAAAGAAAATGTTATAAAAAGTTTCATTTCAGATTAAAATGAAATATGGGTACGTGAAATTTTTTTGGGTACGTCGTGGCTGCAATAAAATGTAACAAATACCGCTCTGTTATTCTTAACACAGTCCTTCAGACCCTTAAGCACGTGGGCTTCCCGACTCAAAATGCAACTCGGCGATATTCAAATAAATAACACGATGTTTATCGAGCGCGCTATAACACAAGCAAACTTTCAAAACATTTATTAGTGGAAGTAAATAATTAAACGTAAATAACTGTATGTAGGCTCTTTTTTCCCTTATATAGTGTAAATAAACTGCAAGTACAATATGTGATTGGTGACGCTAGCGCGAAAATAAATAAACTACACTTGAAGATTTTTTTATAAAATATTCCCGACTGACTAATAATGGAGTCATTTTTAAGACCTGTCTAATATGTTTTTGTAAACTGCATAACTTTACCAATAAAATCAAATTTTATTTATTCTAATATCTAGGTGTAGTACTTGTCTACATGTACATATTATAACATTTATTTAAGTAATCTGGACATAACAGTATAGTCTTAAATTAAATTTAGTTCAGCTTAGTCCATAGTGTAGATCATGTAGTGCACGCGAGAATTTTCCCGCGTGCATTTTCAATAGTGGCGTGCACCGGCGTGCGATTAGGTAAGTGGCGTGCATTTGGCGTGTATAATGCACACTACATAAATACACTGGCGTGCCTGGCATGCGCCGCGTGCCGCGTGCCTGGCACCTGATGTGGCAAAGCTGCCAATGCAATGGTAAGCAGACATAAAATACGTATTATTGTACTTAACTTTTGAAAAAAAACTATTGTAAATAAACAGTGTATAAGACTGTTAAATAAATTAATGTATTAGAAATACACGTTTTTAAAGATATATCATTTCTTTTGTACATCGTTTGTTGCTTTGTTTTACACAATGCAATTTAAAATACGTTTTTTGTCTTCAATTTGAATTTTAATTTATCGGCGTGCATCGGCGTGCATTCGCTTGTCGTCGGCGTGATTTTGGGAATTAGCTTTGGGTCGTTTCTCGCGTGCACTTAGCATGATCCACACTATGGAGCTTAGTAGTCTGAGTCTTACTGACAGTCGACAGATACTGATATGAATAAACTGCCAGACGAGTTACTACTTAGAATATTTCAACTTCTTGAGTGCCAAGAGGTTTCCCAAATATCAAGGTATGTTTTTCATTTTGTCTCTCAGCTCAGCCTCAGGCTAATTGCTTTTTAAAAAAACCAAATGTGATACTGATAGTGATATGCATTAATGCATATTCCTGATAATCACTGATGTGGGTTAAGTAATATAGACAGCATTTTACAAGAAGCAAAAATAAGTAAGAATAATTTACTTTTCTAGTAATGAAATAGAAAATTAAGTATATATACTATTACAAGATTTAAAGAGTATTTTGTCCTAGGCCTAGGGCTTTCTCTTGTCTTTTATAAGTATTATGCTGCTGCTGCTACCAAATATGTGATAGGGGTTTGGTTCTACCTTCTAAGATAATTTCACAGCTGTCACCAAGTTGTAATAGCTCTGATATTTCTATCCCACCTACCCTACCATTAACTACCAAGTTGTAATAAGGGGTTCTTTAATATAATAATAGTTGTGCACTTTTTCTAGGAATTATTAGTTTAATTATAATAAAACACATTTTTGATATCATTTCTAGTGTATTTTGGCCTGAGAGGTTCTGCACTCTAAATCTTCTATTATATTGTAGGCCCTATGTTTTATTATTCTTAATAAGAAAAAAGCTAAGATAATCCTAACTAAATTCCTAACAATGGGATTTCTCCCCAATATATTTAATTTCATTGTTGTACTTGCAAAAAGGGCAAAGTTAACTGTCGAGGTTGCCTCGGAGGAAGCAGTGCCTGGCAAGGTAACCATGGCCAGTAAAGGTCATGACAAAGGCTCGAATATCTTCCGATTTTGGTTCAGAAGAACATTTCTGAGCCTGCAAGAGGGGCACAGAACTGCAGCATGAGATTGCTAGCAGTTTTGGGTTCCCACCCATCTGTCCCTCTGGAGGGAGTCAGCCCAGTCATTCATCTGACGATTGATGACCACTAAAGGGAGGAAGAGAAGGAAGAGAGCCAGAGCCACCCCTCTTGGTGAGGATGTCTGCCAACTCATTCCCCAGAAACCCTGCGTGCCTTGGGATCCACTTCAGCCTGACAGTACATGTACTGCTACTGGCCAGGAGGTTGAGCTTCCAGGCGCAGTTGGCGACTGTCTGGGAGTTTGTGGTGGTGTGGCAAAGGGCCTGTAAGGCAGCTTGGCTATCAAATCGTAGGTTCAATTGGTCAATTTAATTTTAACAAACAATCAAAATTAGCAACTTGAAGAATGTCTTTATTTTAATGAATAATATTGCTAGACACTTTGGCCTATATAAAGACTAATCCTTTTTAGTATAGTGGAGGATGCTTATTAGTTAAATATTAATCAGATTTTTATAATGTTATATAATTTCTTTAATTTTTAAATCACTAAATCCTCTCATTTTATCTGATTCTAAAATTTTAAACAGAGTCTGCAAGCGATGGCGCAACCTCTGTTCAGATCCTACTCTATGGGCCTATGTCAAGATGTACAATCGGATATCTCATAATGCACAATTGAAAAAGCTGATTCGCAGCAAGCTAGGAACATTTACCCATGGCATTACTGTTCTACACCTTGGTTCTTATAGGCAAAGTGAGTCTGCACTGTGTAAAATGTGTTTACTATATTCTACTCCACTTTACTTGGCTTTACTCTACACTACATGTAGTCAACTCTACACTACATACAATTTACTCTACGTGCAATCTACTCTACTTTACATGCCGTCTACTCTACTCTACATGCCGTCTACTTTACTCTACATGCAGTCTACTCTACACTCTACATACCGTCTACTCTACTCTACATGCAGTCTACTCTATACTCTACATGCAGTCTACTCTACTCTACTTGCAGTCTACTCTACTCTACATGCAGTATACTCTACTCTACATGTAGTCTACTCTACACTCTACATGCCGTCTACTTTACTCTACATGCAGTCTACTCTACACTCTACATACCGTCTACTCTACTCTACATGCAGTCTACTCTACTCTACATGCAGTATACTCTACTCTACATGCAGTATACTCTACTCTACATGCAGTATACTCTACTCTACATGCAGTATACTCTACTCTACATGCAGTCTATTCTGCTTTACCCTTCAATTGCGTCATACTCCATCGACCAATCAGCATCAGAAAACGGCGCGTCAAAGCCGCTACCCCGTCTCCGTCTGAGCATCACCCCCGACGTGATGCGTCTCTTAGCGACCTCCTGCCCTCACCTGACTGAGCTGGGCCTGGCCTACTGCGATCTCGGCCGCTCCTTCCCGCAGCACCTGCCGGAGACGCTGACTGAGGCAAGACGCTCATGGGTTTTTAGTTTAATCTGGGTTTGAGTCGGAGTGGCTAGAGATTGAGTAGTGCATCTTCTAGATCTCAAACCGCACCCTCTGAATCCCAAACCGCACCCTCTAGATCCCAAACTGCACCCTCTAGATCCCAAACCGCACCCTCTAGATCCCAAACCGCACCCTCTAGATCCCAAACCGCACCCTCTAGATCCCAAACCGCACCCTCTAGATCCCAAACCGCACCCTCTAGATCCCAAACCGCACCCTCTAGATCCCCAAACCACACCCTCTAGATCCCCAAACCGCACCCTCTAGATCCCCAAACCGCACCCTCTAGATCCCAAACCGCACCCTCTAGATCCCAAACCGCACCCTCTAGATCCCAAACCGCACCCTCTAAATCCCAAACCGCACCCTCTATACATGTAGATCCCCAAACCGCACCCTCTAGATCCCAAACCGCACCCTCTAGATCCCCAAACCGCACCCTCTAGATCCCCAAACCGCACCTTCTAGATCCCCAAACCGCACCCTCTAGATCCCCAAACCGCACCCTCTGAACCGCACCCTCTGAATCCCAAACCGCACCCTCTAGATCCCAAACCGCACCCTCTAGATCCCAAACCGCACCCTCTAGATCCCCAAACCGCACCCTCTAGATCCCCAAACCGCACCCTCTAGATCCCCAAACCGCACCCTCTAGATCCCCAAACCGCACCCTCTGAATCCCAAACCGCACCCTCTATACATGTAGATCCCCAAACCGCACCTTCTCTATCCCAAACCGCACCCTCTAGATCCCCAAACCGCACCCTCTAGATCCCCAAACCGCACCCTCTAGATCCCCAAACCGCACCCTCTGAATCCCAAACCGCACCCTCTATACATGTAGATCCCCAAACTGCACCCTCTCGATCCAAAATATCCCCCTCTAGATCGCCAGCTATGTTTAATCATTTTAATTTCAATCCCAGCAGCTGCCACCAGCTTTGAGTTTGACGCCATGCCCATACCATCCCATCACCCTTCCCGCCAGATCACTCTGGTCAGCTGCCTGGTGCCGGTTGTCCTGCCGACGCCGCTGCACCAGGAGCAACAGTCGGTCCGCCTTGGCCAGCTGCGCCGCCTGTCAATCTACTGGGCCGTGTCGGCCACTCAGTCCCTGCTTGAGCTGCTCAGTTCGGCCAGCGGCCTTCGCTGCCTGGAGCTGATCAACTGTCCAAGGCTGAGGGCCGCCAGCATCGGTCGCATCTGCGACCTGTTCCCCCGGCTCGAGTCGCTGGCCTTGCCGGGCATCGACTTGCTCATGGACGAGGCCGGCGACCTGGCTCTGTCCGACATGGTCAGGCGGCTGCCGGATCTTCGCGTGCTGAACCTCAGCTGGCTGGGCAGTCAGGCACCGTACAACGCGCAGGCGGTGGACCGCCTTTTCCGCTGTCTGATGCAGTCCGCCACGAGGCTGCGATGCCTCGCCTGTCCGGCCGGCCTGTCCGAGGATGTCCTGGACAAAATGGCCCGGGTGCCGAGCCTCCGCCTGGTCTGCTGCGCGGCGCCTCCCGCTGGCCGGCCGCAGTTGGCCAGCTTGGAGACTCTCTACCGGCGCTACTGCCGGCACTTCTACCGCTGCGGGCTGGCCATGTTTCTGGGTGAGCAGCCGCTGGACTGCGCTGGGCCCGAATCCCGGCCCGCTCGGCTCAGTGGGACTGCGGCCAGGTGAAAGACTCGTGTGTTTTATCGGCACTGCATCAGTCTGACACTTTTAATCCCAAAGCAGCTACAAACACGGGGAGACCGATGCCAGTTGTCTGGCGCGGCGCTCTGGTGTGCCAGCGGCCCAGGCTCGATTCCAAGTGCAGTCGTATTAATTTGGGGCTGAATTAGAATCTCGGCTTGGGTCTGTTCATGCAATTAACGCCCTTAAGAGCCAACCCCTCGCCGGTTGTGCGACAATGTCGCTTAAAGTGCTCCAGGGTGCACACAGCCTCCATATTGACTCTATAAAGAGCTACAAACACAAATTTGCTGTTACTTCATAGCGGCACATTTATTCTTTCTAATAAATCTAATCTTGTATAGTTTGGTCATTCCATTCAAAATTTGTGCTTGAAATTAAAAGCATCGCAATGCCACTGTCTGACAGTGGAAGTGTCAACGAATGTAAAAATCAAGCGATATTTGTATTGCTATAGGCTAGATTGCTACTACATTTAATGTTTCAATTTTTGTTTGAACTCGTGACCATTTTGATGTAAAAACCATTTTTAAGATAAAATACAATAGGATCGAAGCATCTTGACTTTACACCAAAATATATGCCCTACTACAGTGTATATGTTTAAATGCTTTTTTGCATGAGGGTATTTCCTGTGTGATTAATTCAAAAAGCAAGAAAATAATAGATATTGCAAAATCCTTCGATTAACATATAGAAGATACATCATTTACTCAAAAACAGACACAAATGAAACAGAACGTAGGCATAGCCCACAAGAACACATTAACCAGCAAAAAAACGTCGGGTCCCTAACGGCTGGGGAATGCACATTGTACATATGCAAAATGTAGCTACAGATGATTAGAGTTTCGTTTTTGATATTCCTCATGTTGAGCGACGCTCGCCGCAAATTCAGTCTGCCAAACATCACTGACAGCAAAATGTCACTAGCAGTCAAATGAAATTGACAGTCAAATGGCACCGATAGTCAAATGTCACTGACAGCAATACACTGGACAGTCAAAATCTGCAGCCTGTCCGGCTGTCATCGGCGCGGTGTAGTAGCAATCGGGTTGGAGTCTACCCAGGCGTCGCTGCAGCAAAAAGAAACGCGTCGCCCTAGTACATTAAATTCCCAAATTACGAGCTCATTTGGATTAGTACATTAGGGTCAATAAACTTTGATTTGAGCTTGAAGTTTATTTAAAGTGGCCTTAACTTAGACCGCTCATCCTAAATCCTGTCTTAATCCTATCAAGATTTGTTTTAACCGTCGAAGGCTTCGTCGAATTCGTAGAAATTTTAATGCTATTGAGGTGGGGGCGGAGAGAAGAAAAAGGGGGGGGGGTTAAATTTAAATTTCAGTTCTTCGGGTTTCTTTGAAACCGATCGGCGTTTAGTTCGCACGAATAAGCCGGAAAATCGTGGGGACGAATCTCTATTGAATGTCTCGTAGATTACTCCGTCGGCCGGGGTCCTCAATACCGGGGGGAGGGTAGTTTAGTCGTATAGTAGGCGAGCGGTCTTCGTTTGGCGCGAGCGTTCAGATGCGGGTCCTCAGACACCGAATTCATGTACCTCGTATGCTTGCTTTGTTACTAACAGTAGAGTAGCGCTGCCACCACCGTAATTCGCGTATTACGGAACGTAGAAGTCTCAGAGCTTGCTTCGAGATGAGACTGGATTACTTTACGCCCCACGGGCAAATGACTTAAGATAAACTATGGCTCTTAATCCAGGAACAAAGAAAAAAATTATTATTGGTGCTTGTTTATTAACCGATAAACTTGACAAACAACAATGCTGTTATTTACACGAGTGGCGACTGACGATTAAATGATTTGGGGGTGCCGCGGTGCGGGCTCTCACTTGAAATTAAACTAGAATTAACTTCCGGTCGGGCAAATTAATAAATGTTAGTTGACGTTAATAAGTAGATTAATTTGGAGGGTAAGCCAAAGGAGAAGGAGCGGGAGGTCAAACCGAAGGAAAACGGAAGATAGGGAGGAGACAGGCGCAAGGGGCGGGGTTAAATACCCAAAAGGAGGGACACAAAGTGGCTGACGGGGCCCAGAAACTGGGAAGGGCGAAAACACGAAGGCCAGAAAAAAGTCAACAAGAGAATGCCGCAGAAATTATATAGAAAAACAAATTAAAACATAAATTGGGCACACAACGCCAGAAAATGGGGCGAGGGGGACAGAAAAAGGGCTAAAACGTGACGAATTGCGCCAGGGGGTGGACGAACGGGGCCAGAATGCGGGCGAGCATAATTTCCAGATTATGTATTATTAACGAAAATCAATTTACAAAATTAAGAAATGGTGGTACCCACTACCACACTATTCAAATTTCTTTACAGTTCTGTTCAATTGGTCTAGAGCTTTTTTTGGTGTGCTCATTCTCATTGCAAGTCATTAATGTGTTTGTGTAATCGTGTTTATAATTTTCGTGGCTGATTAAGCCGTCACTTCTGTCAGTAATAGCGGCAGCAGGCCAGACCAGCTGTACAGCATATAAGCCAAAAAGGTTTAAAATAATTTAACGCAGCAAACTAGAATTATGCCGCGCCTATCTTAATTCATTGACTTGTCATTCGCTGACTTGAACAGTAAAAAGGTTTGGCAGAAGTGTGTCTAGGCCTACCTGAGGGCTTAGACCTGCCTCCTACCTACACACTTGAGTCACTTACTGTTCTCCAATCTCCATTAGGATTCTGACATGCATCATGAAACTTAATTTATTTACCATGAACTGTTTAATTCATCTATATTTCCAGAATATAGAGTTTTAGATTTCATAGCTATTTAATATGTTGTTTGTTGCTTTTAGAATTTAATCTTAGGTCTTAGTAATTTTGTAAGTTATAATATAATAAATAAATATATTTATGAGTTTTTAAAGAAAAAATATATATATTAAAATTTTTTAAATGTTTCAGTATTTTTATTTTATACTAGGCCCTATACAGTTTATTTTTTTCTAACCAACCAAGCATTTTAACTTAAATCTTATATCTAAAGCTGAGTGGATCGATCGATCGACCGGCTGGGTTTAATGCATATCTCCTCCTAAATGGCTGGCAACTCAAATGCGGGACTTATATATATCAATGCAGAATTTTCCTATGCAACAAATAGGCTATTTTAATGTTGAAGTTTTCAAAATTAAGTCTGTTAAAAAAGCAGAAAACTGTTTTCTTAACCTTCTTTGGCCACTTTTTCTGCTCTGAACTAAAAATTTGCATCAGTTTTGAGTGATTGCGCCACAACTTTTTCCTATCTCGGCAGTGCATTTTCTCTCCAGTGGGGGGATGGGGGCATTCTAAGTGGCTGCGTGCGTACACTTGGACCCTTGCTAACTGGTGGGCAGTAAAATTCAATGCATAAACTTGCGAACCTCTCACTGTAGCAGGCAGTGAATGTACACTAAAAATGCAATGCTTTAAACTGGGAAATTTCAAAAGCAAACTGTTCCTCGAGTTTTGAACTGAGAGAAGAGACTTATATTGCTGGAAAGATCTTTCAATGCTGATATAAGTTGTTTGCTTTAAGTATGAAAACTAAAAGCACAGCATTCAAAAAACAATTTCTATACTTTTAACTTTCTGCAAAGATTGTACTCATTTTTGCGAGATGCAATAGATAAATTTGGGGCTTCAATTTCTAACTGCCACTGTGTATTGGAGGGTTGATTTAGATTGCGCAATCATTTTGTTAACTTTAACTAAGACTGATACTGACTGACTGAAAAATCAATTTTGCAATTAATTTGTTCAATTGGTTCAATTTTTTATTATCGGCGCCTTTCAACAGGAAGCACTGTGCAGCTCTAACCCTAACCCTAACCCTAACCACTGAATCCTTTTCTTTGCATATATTTAAGCCAGACAATTAGAAAGCCTTTTTAATACACTCCAATTTAACAGAGTCTGTTGATTAAATTGATGGATTTTTGCTTGAAAGAAATAATATTGTTAGATATTCGTTTAACAGAGTGAATTTTGATGAATATCGGTTTCACGGAGAGGATTTTGATGAATTTAAGTTTCACCTGCGGAGAGGATTTTGATGGAGTTCTGTTTCACAGAGAGGATTTTGATGGAGTTCTGTTTCACGGAGAGGATTTTGATGGAGTTCTGTTTCACGGAGGGAATTTTGATGGATTTCTGTTTCACGGAGAGGATTTTGATGAATATCTCTTTGACTAAGAGAGTTTTTATGAATAAAAATCTGTTTGAAAGAGAGGATTTTGATGGATTTCTGTTTAATGGAAAGGAATTTGATGGATTTTAGAGATGACTTGAATGATGGGATTCGGGTCATAGGATTTAGCTGATGGATTCTGGTGATGGGAGTTCTTCCCGTTTCTTCTCCAACGGAAGAGTTGGCCTAGTATATAATAAAAGTCAAATGACAGCTTTTTTATGTAGCTTTAAAAAATTTGCTTTAGTCAAATAATTTTTATATAGAAAAGCTTAGCTTCATGTTGCTTATTCATTCAAAATGGCACATGACTAAGACCACCACACATAGACTACCATAGCTTTTACTGGCTCTAGTGGCTACTGATATTAAAGGGGAGCTATCAATCTTCTAGCATTGCTATTCCTCTCATAGGTTCTTCTTTTGCAGCCTTGTCCTATTGGCTCCTACCTATTTACCTCTTCTTTAGCCATAGTCTAGATCCCAGGGTCAGGATCGTGTACCGCTGTATGCCGGAACAAAAATTGCTTCCATAGCTCATGCATGCCAATGTATGCCAATGAACTTTTTATTACATACAAAAATATGCCAAAATAAAATTACAAATTACAACTAATATTAAAAGCTTGCAAAATTTTATATTCAAACAACCTATGTGTTAAAACTGAAAATCTTTTTACTTAACTATAAAGAACTGGTTCAGGGGGGGGGGCATAGCCCAGCGGTAGTGTAGCTGCTCTGGTGTGCCAGCGACCTAGGCTCGATTCCAAGTGCAGTCACATTAATTTGGGGCTGAATTGGAATCTCAGCTTGGCTCTGCTTGTGCAATTAATGGCCTTGAGAGCCAACCCCCTAAGGCACAATGAAGTGTATATGCCTAACGATAAAATAAAGTTAGGGCCGCTGTACACTCCTATGTGAGTGTGTGCCTGCGTACGTATCTGCGCGCTTGTATGCCTGCTCAGGGGAGTCAGTGGAATGGGCAGTAATGACAATGTAACAATGTCGCTTAAAGTGTGCCAAGGTGCACACAACCCCTCTGCCTCTAATAAAAAAAAGAACTGGTTCATTTTAACTATTTTTGTTTTACTTTTACTTTCTTGGAAAAGTTAAACCCAGTTTTTAAAAAAATTTTCTGTTTTTTTTTTGTAAAGGGCCAGCTATTCTTTCTGATCAAAATTTAGCCACTGTAACTATGTACATGGAAACTATTCCAAATGCAAATTTAATCATTTTTGTATGCTAATTATGTAGATTGATTGTTGGGACTCGGAACTTTTGGTCCCACTTGCTGGTCTCAGCAATCTCTATATGCCAAGCTGTACACCAAGAAGTCACACCAGGTGCCTTTATATGCCAAGTTTTATGCCAATGTGTAATCTAGGTCCCTCTGTATGCCAGAAAATTCTGGCGTACATGTATACCATCTGGAGTCTGGTCTAGATCATGGCAAGCATACGCTGGAATGAAAATTCATGTTTTTTCAATTTTATGCCAACATAAAATAATTTTTTTTACTAAGACTAAAATTGTTTATATGCCTTTTTTTAAAAATATATTTTTTTAGGAATTCAAAACCTTTATTAAACTTTAAACCGGCTGTTTTTCGCTAAAAACTGCTATTCTTTGTTTTAATTTTTTTTCTTGTGATTACATTATTATTTTCTATTTTAGTTTTTGCTTATTAATGGCTTTTTAAAGAACCTTAAGTGTCTATCTTTACTCAATTAAAATTTTAGGGAGAATTCTAATATAAAATTTAAGTTTTTTAGTAAATGCTATATATAATCAACTATTACTAAATTTCTTATTCTAGCATGCACTTGCTTTAGTATGGTTATATTTATATTAACATTAAATATTTTGTTTTGTTTTATTATGAAAAAAAAGACTCAATCTTAGATATTAGAAATATGGACTTTTTTCTTCTATTTTCTAAACTTTTATACAAAAACTTGTTTAATAAAACTAAGCATTTGATTAAACCTTAAAAAACAGTATAATTAAAAACTAGTATACTATTTCTTATTATAATACAATTATTATTTAATTGTTAATCAAATAATTAATTATCCCTATTAATCCCCACTCATAAAAAGCATCAAAGTAAATAAATCACAATCACTAACATTCCAAAATGTAATAGGCCTACAACCAGCTACCCAAGTCACTTGATACCAAAAAGTATTTAGCACTAGTGTCTGGCACCAATGTGTGTAGTATTCTTTTTATATATTAAAAAAATTAATTCTTAATTTAATCTTAGAAAGTATAAATAGTCTATAAATCAAAAAAATCATTAATCATAACAAATTAATTATTACTAATATCCTAAGGGCCTACTAATAAAGCAAATATTATATCTATAGTCTGTTTGAAATTTCTAATTGCAAGTTTTTTTCTAGTTCAACTTTCTTATTTCCTAAGGCCTACCTATCTTCAAGAATTTTTTGTTTTTGAATAATTATTTTTTCCTTAAAAGTCTAAATAGTAACTTAGGACAAAATATTAATACTTTTTATGTATTCTATTATTCTAATGATAATTTGTTTTGATGTGATTTTCATTATATATTTAGACAAAGTGAATATATAGCCAATTAAAAAATAAAGCAAGTAATTAGACTTGGGGTTAGCAATGTCTGGCCAAACCTGGCCCCCAATTCTTCCCATCTGGCCCCCAAGGCCCTCGGTGATCTATCATTATATCTGGCCCCTTGGACTTTCATTCCACTTTCTCTTTTTCTCTCTCGCATTCACCTTTCTCATCCCTATCTTATGTTGAGCTTCTGTAGAGGGAAGATTGGCTGCAGGTCTAAATGTTTTAAGAAGGAGTAATTATTTAATTATTAGAAAAAGAATAAGAACATGGCAGGTTTTGAGGAGAGAGAATCTCAATGGTTGTGATGAGATTCAGGTTTTGATCATCATCAATTGAAAAAATGGTCTCTCCAGACTGACATGCTATAACTGTGGTTTTTCACTTCTTTATGTTTTTGGCCTCTGAGCTTTAGAAAATCTTGGCTATTTGGCCCTGGCTTTTTAACCCTTGGATTAGACTATATAACTAGTAACATTCGACTGTGAGTGAAATTTGACTAGCAGTGACATTTGACTACTAGTGACATTCGACTGTGAGTGAAATTTGACTAGCAGTGACATTTGACTACTAGTAACATTCGACTGTGAGTGAAATTTGACTAGCAGTGACATTTGACTACTAGTGACATTCGACTGTGAGTGAAATTTGACTAGCAGTGACATTTGACTACTAGTGACATTTTATTGTCAGTGATATTTGCTGTCAGGGACTTTTGACTGTCAGTGACATTTGACTGAGTGACACTTGACTGTCAGAGACATTTGACTGTCAGTGACATTTGACTGAGTGACACTTGACTGTCAGTGACATTTGACTGAGTGACACTTGACTGTCAGAGACATTTGACTGTCAGTGACATTTGACTGAGTGACACTTGACTGTCAGTGACATTTGACTGAGTGACACTTGACTGTCAGAGACATTTGACTGTCAGTGACATTTGACTGAGTGACACTTGACTGTCAGTGACATTTGACTGAGTGACACTTGACTGTCAGAGACATTTGACTGTCAGTGACATTTGACTGAGTGACACTTGACTGTCAGTGACATTTGACTGAGTGACACTTGACTGTCAGAGACATTTGACTGTCAGTGACATTTGACTGAGTGACACTTGACTGTCAGTGACATTTGACTGTCAGTGACATTTGACTGCCTGTGACATTTGACTATCAATGGCATTTGACTATCAGTGACATTTGACTAATAATGACATTTGACTATCAGTGACATTTGAATGCCAGTGACATTTGACTGCCAGTGACATTTGACTGCCAGTGACATTTGACTGCCAGTGACATTTGACTGCCAGTGACATTTGACTGCCAGTGACATTTGACTGTCAGTGACATTTGAATGCCAGTGACATTTGACTGTCAGTGACATTTGACTGCCAGTGTCATTTGACTGCCAGTGACATTTGACTGTCAGTGACACTTGACTGCCAGTGTCATTTGACTGCCAGTGACATTTGACTGCTATTGTCATTTGACTGCCAGTGACATTTGACTGCCAGTGTCATTTGACTGCCAGTGTCATTTGACTGCCAGTGACATTTGACTGCCAGTGTCATTTGACTGCCAGTGTCATTTGACTGTCAGCTGACATTTGACTATCAGTGACATTTGACTGTTTTTGACATTTGACTGCCAGTGTCATTTGACTGCCAGTGACATTTGACTGCCAGTGTCATTTGACTGCCAGTGTCATTTGACTGTCAGCTGACATTTGACTATCAGTGACATTTGACTGTTTTTGACATTTGACTGCCAGTGACATTTGACTGCCAGTGACATTTGAATGCCAGTGACATTTGACTGTTTTTGACATTTGACTGCCAGTGACATTTGAATGCCAGTGACATTTGAATGCCAGTGACATTTGACTGTTTTTGACATTTGACTGCCAGTGACATTTGAATGCCAGTGACATTTGACTGTCAGTGACATTTGACTGCCAGTGTCATTTGACTGCCAGTGACATTTGACTGCCAGTGACATTTGACTGCCAGTGTCATTTGACTGCCAGTGTCATTTGACTGCTAGTGACATTTGACTGCCAGTGTCATTTGACTGCCAGTGTCATTTGACTGTCAGCTGACATTTGACTATCAGTGACATTTGACTGTTTTTGACATTTGACTGCCAGTGACATTTGACTGCCAGTGACATTTGACTGCTACCTGCTAGTGTCATTCAAATTAATTAACTGCCGATGGCATTCGAGTGTCCATCCTAGAAAGGCACGGTTGTTTCAACAAAGTTTTACAGTTTTTTGTGTTATTGCGTTACATATGTGCATAATTAGGTGGTCTATAATAAAATAACTGTCCAAAAAGAGTTCTATTTCTTTTTTGGTAATGTTAGGACTGCTTGCAGAAGTATTTATTATAATCGTGGGAATGCGGCGATGAAAGAGCCTTGGAATCGAGAGAAAATGCCTGTTGTCTGAATGCCTCTCCCAAGTACAGCTCTGCGCTCTATTAGTTCCAGTGCAACACGGGTGCCAAACTAGGCTGATAAAATGAGACAGGCCTTATACTTGGATGGTGGTGGCATGTGGGAACTTGACAAAAAATCGGTTTTCATTGGGGCCAGCATTTTACTGCGAGTGAGTGTAGCGTTGCCAATTGCTTTTTCTGTGACTGTTTCGTCTCGTCTCCAATGTAAACATTGCTGAATAGCTGGGAAGGCGGCGCGTTTTCTATCGACACAGATAATTGGCATCTTAATGATGTCTCGCTGGGCACTAATAATAATTAAATTAAAGCCTGGCAAATAGCCCCGCGAGAGAATGAGAGACTTATTCTACACAGCAGGTCAGACCCTTGCTGGGGTCAGGCTATTGTAGCTGTTGCCAATGTTGCTCTCTTCTATTTTCATTGCTAATAAAAAACAGGCCTGTCACATGATCCCGAATTAGAATGGGATGAAGGACAAAAGGCCCCTGGATCCAGCAGTGCTCCACTTGAAACTCTATAGCTTGGACCGGCGTCATCTTTCTTTGGAAAAATATTTTATTTGGCATTTTGGCACGCATTCGGCATTGAATCTAATGGAAGAGTTTTGGGCTATCCATTAATTTCTATTATTCTGGTTGACAGCGGGTTGCCAAATAGAAGCTTTGTTTCAGCACGGGCCATTTAAGTACTAGCAGAGCGCGGCGTCGAACTTACGCTGGTAAGGAACTCAAGTTGGACGCATAGAGTTGCTGAGCACTGGGGAAGGGGGGTTGTGGGTGCTTAGCGCAGCAACAGTTTCTACTTTGAGTGGCGTGTGACCCGCCCCGCCCCGCTTACTGCGCTGCTGTACCATTCTTAGTGCGCTAACGAAGGTCGTCGCTCGCTTATTTTTCTTTAAGTTCTCGGGTGGGGGGGGGCTTATAAAATTTGTGTTGTCTTTGAGCTGCTCTGCTCTCTCTTCATAGCTCTCACCCGAGATCTTTATTTGAGCTGGCAACCCAGCTAGCCAGAGAGCGAGCGGCAAGCATTCGTCCTCGAAATAGTAATTTGTTCGCGCAGTCGAAGCGCATGGAGATTCAATCGCTTCCGGAGTCAAATCCAGCCTCAGTTGATGAAGCTGAACAAGTCGAGAAGGCGGACACGGTGGCTGAGAAGTCGCTGGCAGATAGTCTCGAGCAATGCGTTTCGCTTAACGAACAGTCGGAGCCGGACTCGACTCAAGCGCAGGAGACTAATATTGATGAAGTGCTAGATTCTAATCCGCCGCAGCTTCCACAGAAGCCAGACTTTGTGCCGTCGCTGCTGCTTGGCTCAGACGAGCCGCCAGTTGGTGCAGACGCTCTGGAGCCTCTGGTCAGCACTGGCCGCAGTTGGGCCAGCACGGCAGGCGGGCTCCGACCGGCCCTGCCCGCCTGGCTAGCCAGGAAGCTGCGCACAGCGATGGCGCTGGCCATGGATGAAACCGGAAAAAGCACTTCCGAGGGCCACTGCTGGTCGCTACCGTGCAGTCCTCGATGGCAGTGTCGTCGCTGGATGCGATCGCGTCCGCTGATATCGGCTAGAGCTCCGATTCCGCAGTCGTCAAGATCTGTTCACTCAGCCCGCTCCGACCCGGTGTCGGGCAATACGGACTTGTCTTGGACCAGAATTCGCGCCCTCCGCGACAGAGTCAACGCGGCCCAGCGAGTTCTGGAAGCGGCCGAACGATTCGGCAGTCGAGGCATCGAAGCGCGTCGCTTGCTGGCGGACAGCGTGGAGCTTCGACGCAGTGTTGAAGAGCTTCAGGAGCAGCAGCAGCAGCAGCAACGGGAGCAGCAGAAGAGGCTGCAGCAGGAACTGCAGCGTAGGGAGTGGTACTGGCAGCGTCCGATCTGGCGACCTCGCCGACCTGAACGCCAGTCGCTGCCACCCAGCTGCCTGCTGGATCGGCTGGTGCGAATCCGACGCGATGTTGTGCGGTCAACCTTTAGGATGGGTCTGGGCATCGCCTGCCAGTGACTCCTTAGCGACATGTCCTTGACTTGAAGAAGACTGGCTCGATATGCAAACTTGAAGAAGACAAAACGCAGGATTAATAGCGTCTCTCTTGAGCATGTTGGAGTGAGCAGGCTTTGAGCAGTTTTTTGTTGTTCAATTCTAAAAGTTGACTATCGCATCAATCTATCATCTGTCATGGAAGTCGCCTCTCATTGCGTGTTAGATTTACTCAACATTACAGCATGTGCCTAACGTTATTGCCCTTTCAAATCTCTGATGAACGCCAGTCGGACCTCTTGATAAGCTAATATAATATATTGCTTATTTATCGTTGCAGAGTTTGATAAAAGTTTTTGTAGATGCGTATCTAACTTAGTTTTAGATGTTTTTGTGTAATAATCGTCTCCCCTGTCTGTCGTTGAATAATTTCATTCCTGGTTTCTTATGCCGCCTAACCACGACAGTATTTGATCTATTTTCTTAATGTAAGCTTTTCACGAAATTGCGTCTAAAAGGGACTTGATGTGCCATTTGACAGTGCTGCAAGTTTTAAATATACACTGTAAAACATGTATATAAGAGACAAAACTTGTCTCGCTATGATTTCATTCCAAGCTGAACTGGTCTGCTCGTGTATTCTATGCATTCGTTTCCCAGGCTGCTTCAGACTGGTATTCAGACTGGTCCTAGTGTTATACTAAAGTGGTCCTTGACTTGCTCATGTGCAGCATGTTGTGCATGCGAGACGGCAAGCCCCCTCCACAAAAAAAACTGATCGTAAAAAGTGCACGAACTTTTGGTTCATCCTTGTAATAAATCAGTAGGAGTCTGCAGCCACTTCATCCCCGCATATTTCCAGGAATCGGAGGCTTCCCAAATCGCAGCCCTGGAGCGCCAGGAGCTCGCCAGCCCGCCGCTAGACAATCAGCAAGCAGGCCGCCTGCTGCTGCTCTACCTGCTTAGCGGCGACCTGTGCAATGCGCGCCTGTTATGGCGCCGGACTCCTCAGGCGCTGCGCTCCGGCGCCAGCCAGCCTCTGGCTAATATCTGGCGCTGCGGCGCCGCGCTGTTCTCGCGCGACTATTCAACATTCTACACAGCTGCGGCGGACGCGGCTGCCTCGACAGCGGCGCCGATGCCACCGGATCTGGCCGACCTGCTGGCAAGGCTGGTGACGAAGACCCGGCGGGATCGCGCCGCCGCCCTGGCCGCCGCCTACTCCTGCATCGGCCGCGCCCGCCTCGCCAAGGAGGTCGGCGTGTCGCCCAGCGGCGTCGCCGAAGCCCTGCCCAACTGGCGAGTCGGCCCCGACCAGGGCGACAGCGGCTTCCTGGCCCCGCCTGAGCCCGCCGCCACCGCCGCCGATGCCCCGCTGATGGACACCTTTGAAGCTATTCAGAAACTCAGCGCCACCATCGGCTTTGTGGAGAACCACTGAGTCTTTGTTGCGCTCTTTCCCTCGTCTGATTCTGTCCTCTCCCTGACCTCTCCTACCCTCCTACCCTTCCCTCCTACCCTCCTACCCTTCCCTCCTACCCTCCTACCCTTCCCTCCTACCCTCCTACCCTTCCCTCCTACCCTCCTGCCCTCTTCTCCTACCCCTCCTACCCTCTTCTCCTACCCCTCCTACCCCTCCTACCCCTCCTCCTCCTACCCCTCCTACCCTCTTCTCCTACCCCTCCTACCCTCCTCCTACCCCTCCTACCCTCTTCTCCTACCCCTCCAACCCTCCTCCTACCCCTCCTACCCTCTTCTCCTACCCCTCCTACCCTCCTCTCCTACCCCTCCTACCCTCCTCTCCTACCCTTTTGCCCTTCCCTCCTGCAGTCATCTGTCACCCTCTGCTTCCTATTTTCCTCACCTTTCTCCTCTGTTCATTACCATCCTATACAGGCCCGCATAGTGGAGCGACATGAGCTAGCTAGCTGTCAACGGATTGTCACTCATTGTCAGTATCCCGGATTTCTAGACCTACTTCTCAGTCCCGATGCTAATCTATCACCAGTTTCAATTACTTGAAGTACTCTTAGCTATATTGAATATTGTATCAGTCCTATTGTCTGATTCTAAAGTAATACAATTATACATGTTTTTCCCGCTTGTAAATGAGGGATATCAATTTTTTAATCGGCTTTCGTGTTGCCTTTAAACTTAATTTGTATTATGTTTTTCTACAGTTAACTCATTTTGTCTCATTTCATACTGTCTTATCTCATGTAATCTCATGTAATCTCGTCTCATCTCATGTAATCTCATGTAATCTCGTCTCATCTCATGTAATCTCATGTAATCTCGTCTCATCTCATGTAATCTCATGTAATCTCGTCTCATCTCATGTAATCTCATGTAATCTCGTCTCATCTCATGTAATCTCATGTAATCTCGTCTTATCTCATCTAATCTCATTTCATCTCGTCTTATCTCATCTAATCTTATTTCATCTCGTCTCATCTCATGTAATCTCATTTCATCTCGTCTTATCTCATCAAATCTTATTTTATCTCGTCTCATATCCTCTAGTCTCATTTCATCTTGTCTTGTCACATCTCATCTCATTTTTATTGTCTTATTATTATCCCATTTTGAATCTCTATTAATCTTTTCTCATCTCCTATATCCTAAAATCCTCCCCAATCCGACAGTCATCAGCTCGTGTTCATCCGTCCCTTTGCTGTCTGTTTGTCCTTCAGCCATCCCGTCCAGATGGCAAGCGAAAAAGAGCCGCGAGACGGGCAGCAGTCGCCGCCGCAGCCGCAGGGCACGAATGAACCGATCCAGCCGGCCTTGTTGCCATGCCAACCAGCCGCGGCTGGGACGCCGCTAGCCGCCGGTCAGCTGGTGCTGGTGCGGCACGGGGAGTCAGTTGCCAACGCCAACAGGGAGCTGAGCGGCTGGCAGGACTCAGCGTTGACCAGCCAGGGCGAGGCGCAGGCACTCTGCGTTGCTAGGCAACTGCGCGAGGCCAACTGGTCGCCTGAGCTGGCCTTCTGCAGCGTCCTGCAGCGGGCCAGGAGGACCTGTCAGATCATCTGCTGCCAGCTGAGCCCTGCCGCCACTGCCGGCTTTGAGGGCCGGGAGGTGAGATTGGACTGACTGGGATTGGTGAGATTGGACTGGCTGGGATTGGTGAGATTGGACTGGCTGGGAATGGGATGGGTGAGATTGGACTGGCTGGGATTGGTGAGATTGGACTGGCTGGGAATGGGATGGGTGAGATTGGACTGGCTGGGAATGGGATGGGTGAGATTGGACTGGCTGGGATTGGTGAGATTGGACTGGCTATGATGGGTGAGATTTGGACTGGCTGGGTGGGATGAATGAAATTGGACTGGCTGGGAATGGGATGGGTGAGATTGGACTGGCTGGGAATGGGATGGGTGAGATTGGACTGGCTGGGAATGGGATGGGTGAGATTGGACTGGCTGGGATTGGTGAGATTGGACTGGCTATGATGGGTGAGATTTGGACTGGCTGGGTGGGATGAATGAAATTGGACTGGCTGGGATGAATGAGATTGGACTGGCTGGGATTGGTGAGATTGGACTTGCTGGGATTGGTGAGATTGGACTGACTGGGATTGGTGAGATTGGACTGGCTGGGATTGGTGAGATTGGACTGGCTGGGATGAATGAGATTGGACTGGCTGGGATTGGTGAGATTGGACTGGCTGGGATGGGTGAGATTGGACTGGATGGGATGGGTGAGATTGGACTGGCTGGGATGGGTGAGATTTGGACTGGCTGGGTGGGATGAATGAGATTGGACTGGCTGGGATTGGTGAGATTTGGACTGGCTGATGGCTGGGATGAGTGAAATTGGACTGGCAGGGTGAGTGATGAGATTGGCAGGGTGAGTGATGAGATTGGCAGGGTGAGTGATGAGATTGGCAGGGTGAGTGATGAGATTGGCAGGGTGAGTGATGAGATTGGCAGGGTGAGTGATGAGAGTGCTGTCATATCATGCGAATTAATTCGTTAAACCGCGAACCGCCCCGCTGCGCACCGCAGAGCCCAGTGTGCCCAATTCAGACCTCCTGGCAGCTCAACGAGCAGATGTACGGCACCCTGGTCGGCCAGGCCAACCGCCGCGGCGTCCTGTCGGCCTGGAACGACCGGCCGCCGCCGCTGGCCCGCAGCGACCCCCTGTGGCCGGGCCACGAGGCCAAATATGACGGCGTGCCGCGGGACCTGCTGCCCGAGTCCGAGACCTGCCTGGAGGCCTTCGACCGGGTGCGCGGCTACTTTGCCAAGGCCATCGCGCCGCAGGTGCTGGCCGGCCGCCGGGTGCTTTGGGTCGGCCATGGCGGTGTCTTTCACTCGTTTGTGCTGCGAACTGTCGGCCAGAATGTGCACTTTGTCAACTGCCAGCCCTACCTGCTGCTGCTCAACCGCCACGGCTGGCCTGTCGGTATTGAGTCCTGCTTCTGAGTTCAGTCTCGTAGCATTCAAGATGCTCATGCGAGACTTGACGGCGACTTTGACGCAATTCATTTCTTAGAAACTATTTGAAGGCCGGCTGGTTGGCTTTAACGCAAAGTTGGCACTGCGGAGATGTTAACAATGATATTAGTGCCTTTGATCTAAAGTGCAAAGTTCCTTGCTTAGAACTCGGCCTTCAAATAGTTTCTAAGAAACCGTAGTTTAGTTTTGAAGAGTTGCCGTTGTCTAAAACAATGCAATGTATTTTGTGGGCGCAGCTTGTTTACCTTCATTGCAGTTCTACGGTAAACATTTCTTTTCCCCGTGTTTCTAGTCTGGCCTCGGCCTCAGTCACTCTCAAAGTGAGGCATCCCTTTAAAAATGCTTTTTAATCAAATTTATCTGTGCAAAGGTGCTAATGAGCAATGAAGCCTATTGAACTAAAACTTGCGTTAGACACTACTTAATAGTGCTAATATCTCAGTAGAATGAGGTTATGTATTAGCAATTTGTACAGTCTGCAAGTGCTCATTTGTTTCGCTATGCCTATTGTGAAATGATTTTCACTCCAGTTTAAACACTGCAGTGACTAAGGAATATTAATTTACTCTTTAAAGGCACCGCGCTCTGCTGCTAACCATGTATTAGCTTTTAATTTGTTTACATTATCTGCGCACGCACGACTTGCATTATTTCTGTGAATAATTGTATGTGAGCTTCACTTTCTCATTGCTCACATGCCGACAACTGAATCGAATCTATGAACTTGTTACGAGGCTTTTTTTAGAGTGGATTGTTTCTTAGTGTATAGTAGAATATCCACAGTTTCACCTGCAGCCTTCTATGCCACTCTGCTCTCCTGCTTCAATGGTTTATTAATTATATTAATATTAGAATGGCATTGAGCGGAAATTCACTGGTCATCCCGGTCCTCATTCTGTCGTATATTGTTCTCATTGTTTACTTTTGCTGTATTTATTAAAACTTCTGTGCACAGCATGTTGTTATTTGATAACTTGATGCATCCCAGCTCATTGATAACTTGATGCATCCCAGCTCATTGATAACTTGATGCATCCCAGCTCATTGATAACTTGATGCATCCCAGCTCATTGATAACTTGATGCATCCCAGCTCATTGATAACTTGATGCATCTCACTTCATTGATAATTTGATGCATCTCAGTTCATTGATAACTTGATGCATCCCAGTTCATTGATAACTTGATGCATCCCACTTCATTGATAACTTGATGCATCCCAGCTCATTGATAACTTGATGCATCCCACTTCATTGATAACTTGATGCATCCCACTTCATTGATAACTTGATGCATCCCAGCTCATTGATAACTTGATGCATCCCAGTTCGTTGATAACTTGATGCATCCCAGTTCCCTGATAACTTGATGCATCCCAGTTCATTGATAACTTGATGCATCCCAGTTCATTGATAACTTGATGCATCCCAGCTCATTGATAACTTGATGCATCCCAGCTCATTGATAACTTGATGCATCCCAGCTCATTGATAACTTAATAAATCTCAGTTCCTTGATAACTTAATAAATCTCAGTTCCTTGATAACTTGATAAATCCCAGCTCATTGATAACTTGATGCATCCCAGCTCATTGATAACTTGATGCATCCCAGTTCATTGATAACTTGATGCATCCCAGTTCATTGATAACTTGATGCATCCCACTTCATTGATAACTTGATAAATCCCAGTTCATTGATAACTTGATGCATCCCAGCTCATTGATAACTTGATGCATCCCAGTTCATTGATAACTTGATGCATCCCAGTTCATTGATAACTTGATGCATCCCAGTTCCTTGATAACTTAATAAATCTCAGTTCCTTGATAACTTGATAAATCCCAGCTCATTGATAACTTGATGCATCCCAGTTCATTGATAACTTGATGCATCCCAGTTCATTGATAACTTGATGCATCCCAGTTCATTGATAACTTGATAAATCCCAGTTCATTGATAACTTGATGCATCCCAGTTCATTGATAACTTGATGCATCCCTGTTCATTGATAACTTGATGCATCCCAGCTCATTGATAACTTAATAAATCTCAGTTCCTTGATAACTTGATGCATCCCAGTTCATTGATAACTTGATGCATCCCAGTTCATTGATAACTTGATGCATCCCAGCTCATTGATAACTTGATGCATCCCAGCTCATTGATAACTTGATGCATCCCAGTTCATTGATAACTTGATGCATCCCAGTTCATTGATAACTTGATGCATCCCAGTTCATTGATAACTTGATGCATCCCTGTTCATTGATAACTTGATGCATCCCTGTTCATTGATAACTTGATGCATCCCAGCTCATTGATAACTTAATAAATCTCAGTTCCTTGATAACTTGATGCATCCCAGTTCATTGATAACTTGATGCATCCCAGTTCATTGATAACTTGATGCATCCCAGTTCATTGATAACTTGATGCATCCCAGCTCATTGATAACTTGATGCATCCCAGTTCATTGATAACTTGATGCATCCCAGTTCATTGATAACTTGATGCATCCCAGTTCATTGATAACTTGATGCATCCCAGTTCCTTGATAACTTAATAAATCTCAGTTCCTTGATAACTTGATAAATCCCAGTTCATTGATAACTTGATGCATCCCAGCTCATTGATAACTTGATGCATCCCTGTTCATTGATAACTTGATGCATCCCAGCTCATTGATAACTTAATAAATCTCAGTTCCTTGATAACTTGATGCATCCCAGTTCATTGATAACTTGATGCATCCCAGTTCATTGATAACTTGATGCATCCCTCTTCATTGATAACTTGATGCATCCCAGCTCATTGATAACTTGATGCATCTCAGTTCATTGATAACTTGATGCATCCCAGTTCATTGATAACTTGATGCATCCCAGCTCATTGATAACTTGATGCATCCCAGTTCATTGATAACTTGATGCATCCCAGCTCATTGATAACTTGATGCATCCCACTTCATTGATGCATGCAGAAAGCAGACGAATTTACACGAGATAATGTTAGATTTACATGCCATGCGTCTTGCTTGTCCATGTTTGAGATTTTATTTATTTATCGTTTCTGCACCTGTCTGTCTGTCCCTGCCAAAGGTGCAATATCTGAATTCTGTGTTGCTTTTGCCCACCGATTTCATCGCCCACGCTTTTGTTGCATCATGCCGAATCAAAATGATCAGTGACTGCTTCCACCGTGTTAATTCTCTCATCAGCTGATGTGTGCACTGTTGGTTATGCGCTCTTTTACATATTGGAAAATTACAGTCCTGATTTTAGATTAACTTTTTTCTTTGTAGCTCCTATTTTGGTTCCGTGTAGAGTTTACTGTCATATAATAAAATACACGTTTAACTTTTATAGAATTTCAGAGCACTTGCTTTAGTATATATTTTGTAAGTTTTATTTGCACTTATAAACATAATTTTCCAACTGTGTCCTTTGAGGACCGTTTTTAATGATAGTCAGTTTCTTTCCTTCAGTGCGCTTGTTTTGCGCAGGTCAGTAGCAAGCAAAGTTTGATAGTTAATTAATTCACCTGTCCGCAGCCTGTTGACTGAGCCGACCCGACGGCCATGGCCCCCTGGTCGGGTTTTATTGATAGAGTCTCTCGCCGGCTCCTGGCTACGCAGGTGGTGCGCCTGATGCTGCGTTATCAATTTGGCACAGCCCTGCTTGGCGGCCTGTTCTGCGGTGCCGGACTTGAGTTTTTTATGAATGTCTGGAGCCCGAGGGATATCACTTTCTGTGAGTTCAACTGGCTTAGTTCACTCTGCTTACACGAAACTGTACACGTACTTAGCCTAGTGTACACACTTGCGAATCCCATCACCCCACACTAAACTCTACCCCCAATGTACACAACTCGTGAACCCCCTCACCCCACAGTAAACTCTGCCCCCAATGTACACAACTCGTGAACCCCCTCACCCCACAGTAAACTCTGCCCCCAATGTACACACTTGCGAACCCCTCACCCCACAGTAAACTCTGCCCCCAATGTACACACTTGCGAACCCCTCACCCCACACTAAACTCTACCCCCAATGTACACACTTGCGAACCCCTCACCCCACAGTAAACTCTGCCCCCAATGTACACACTTGCGAACCCCTCACCCCACACTAAACTCTGCCCCCAATGTACACTACCGCGAACCCTCATAAGTAACCTAAAGCAAAGCTTTGCCCTAAAAGAACAGCCAAACGTGGCCTTCGCAGACAAAATATTCAAGCGCAAGCAAATCGAACGGCAGCTTCAGCTGGAGGAGGCGGCCGAGAGTCCCGAACGGCAGCGGCTGTACGAGCAGTTGCGGGCGGAGATCCGCCAGGAGCTGATCGCCTCAGCTGTCAGCAGAGATAAAACCTGATGAACTTTCCCCCTCTGGCGCCTTCCAGACTACAAAATTATTCGCGTAATTCGTTAAAGAGCATGTACTTCAGAGTGCATTTTGTGCGAGCTAACTTATTTCGCCTTCTACGCTCGTAGTAAACTAATTGATTGCTTCTGACTATTGATAGTAGTTTGTGTTTAATTAGCCTCTGAAGCATGTGCTTTCTGAGGCATTCAAATCGTTTCTCTTCGACTTGGTTTACTAACGCCTTTTTGCTTTCTGAGTTTAGATTTTCAAAGAAAGAACAAAACTGATAAGTCAGGGCAGTTGTGCCTGTTCTGTTAATAATTTGAAGCCGTTTTAATTTTCTATCACCAAACCGCGCCATTCACCAGTCTCACTAAACTGTCCAAAACAGTTTGGTTGGTTTTATTCGAGTTGGGAGTCTGCTGGTCATCTGTCGTCATCACCAGTCTTGGCCGATGCCGTTGCCGAAATGCAAGCTGTATTCCATCTCGAGAAGCAGCTTCAGATCGTCCAGGTTGAGGCCTTGCCTCTGCAGCCACCTGTCCAGCTTGGCCAGCAACTTCTGGATGATGTCGTCCACCGGCGGCTCCACCGGCGGTTCTACCGGCCGCTGCTGCCAATGACGGCGTCGGCAGCGGCGTCGGCGGCGTCGGCATCTGCGGCCACGGCGACCACGCGGGCAGTCCCAGTTGCATTTTGGCGGCTCCGGCGCCTCAGTGGTTGTAGCGCCTGTTGTCACTTCGGTGGTTGTTGTGGTCGCTTCGGTGGTTGTTGTCGGCGCTTCAGTGGTTGTTGTCGGCGCTTCGGAGGTTGTTGTCGGCGCTTCGGTGGTTGTTGTCGGCGCTTCGGAGGTTGTTGTCGGCGCTTCGGTGGTTGTTGTCGGCGCTTCGGTGGTTGTTGTCGGCGCTTCGGAGGTTGTTGTCGGCGCTTCGGTGGTTGTTGTCGGCGCTTCGGTGGTTGTCGGCGCTTCGGAGGTTGTTGTCGGCGCTTCGGTGGTTGTTGTCGGCGCCTCAGTGGTTGTTGTCGGCGCCTCAGTGGTTGTCGGCGCCTCAGTGGTTGTTGTCGGCGCTTCAGTGGTTGTTGTTAGCGCTTCGGTGGTTGTTGGCGGCGCCTTAGTGGTTGTTGTCTGTGCCTCAGTGGTTGTTGCTGCTGCTACGCCACAGGAGCCCTTTGCCTCGCAGTTGGACTTGAGACTTTTCTCCAGGTTGGCCCGGTAGGCCGCTCTGCCAGTTTCGCTCGTGCAAGTGGCGCTGGTGGACATCTGGTTGCAGAAGGCGTTCACCCGCTCCAAGCTGTAGAGTCGCAGGCAGCTCATGCACGCGTTGCAAGTGCTGCTGGCGATGCAGGTTCGAACGTCCGTTGCGGCGGTCGCCAGTGGAGCAGCCGTCGCTGCTAGAAGCAGCAAGGTGGACAGACAAAAAATCATATTTTACCTTCAAGTGTAGTCTTATTTTACTGAAGAAACCAGTCAGAACTCGAGCAGCTTTTTCTCATAAATCGGAGCTTTTATAACCGCCTTGAGCTGTCCACTTCCTGCACCTGGTCCGCAACGGTTTCAGCCGATTTGGAGCAATTCCGGGATTTCAATTTCCTGTTTCACCCTTGAGGATCTTTCCGGAGGTTGAATGCAGTTTCAATAAGGAAGGCAGAACAAGTTCTCAGCTTACGGGCTAAGTCCATGAGATTGCATATGTTAAAACTTTGAGAATTTCAGAGGCGAGTTTATTGCAGAAAAAAAGTTCTGTGGACTATTTTTGCTAAAGCTGAAGTTAAATTCTCCAACTGGGATTAATGTCAAGGTTGACATTGTATCAGTGGAATGCGTGGCATTGTTTGGAACACCTGCATCTGCCATGCGTACAAGTGCAAATTGTTTGTTCATGCATTATGAGGGTTTTGCAAGATGCGGAAATACGACTTCAATTCGTTGGGAAATTTACACAGCGAAAAATTCTGATCATTGGTAAATTTGCACACACACACACAACTTCATTTTGTAAGTGCCCGACCTCATCAATAGCTAACCTGCCCACTGTTGCCAGCTGTTTGTGCGCATAAAATTTTGTAAATCGGTTAACATGTTTTGCTGAGATGTCCCTACAAATATAGGTCACTAACAGTAAAGTAGTGGAACAACATGATGGTGTCAACGTTTCTTGGAGTACTCTGTGACCGCGGCAGTAAACGATAGGCAATTAGACAGCTAAGTTTTTATTCGCTGACTTCCTCAAAATATGCAGGCCGACCCATGCTCTGCAGCGGTATGCTCTCGCAGGCCTGAAATTTGTTTCAGATTTTTCTACTAGCTTATTCATGTCGACTCGCTGAGACTTACAGTGGGGGAATGAGTACATTAGGTGGGTCTAAGAATTAAGAAAACGACACGCTAGGGACTTCTGGGAAGGAAGGGACACACTAGGGGGTTCTGGAAAAGAAGAGACACACTAGTGGGTTCTGGGAAGGAAGAGACACACTAGGGGGTTCTAGAAAAGAAGAGACACACTAGTGGGTTCTGGGAAGGAAGGGAAACACTATATAGGGACTTCTGGAAAGGAACGGACACACTGGGGACTTCTGGGAAGGCAGAGACACTAGGGACTTCTGGGAAGGAACGGACACACTGGGGACTTCTGGGAAGGCAGAGACACTAGGGACTTCTGGGAAGGAAGAGACACACTAGGGACTTCTGGGAAGGAAGAGACACACTAGGGACTTCTGGGAAGGAAGAGACACACTAGTGGGTTCTGGGAAAGAAGAGACACACTAGTGGGTTCTGGGAAAGAAGAGACACACTAGTGGGTTCTGGGAAAGAAGAGACACACTAGTGGGTTCTGGGAAGGAAGAGACACACTAGGGGGTTCTGGGAAGGAAGAGACACACTAGTGGGTTCTGGGAAAGAAGAGACACACTAGGGGGTTCTGGGAAGGAAGAGACACACTAGGGGGTTCTGGGAAAGAAGAGACACACTAGTGGGTTCTGGGAAAGAAGAGACACACTAGGGGGTTCTGGGAAAGAAGAGACACACTAGTGGGTTCTGGGAAAGAAGAGACACACTAGTGGGTTCTGGGAAAGAAGAGACACACTAGGGGGTTCTGGGAAGGAAGGGACACACAAAGGACTTTGGGAAGCGAGAGGCACGACTAACTTCTGGGTTTTCTGTGGGTTTCTTCTGTAAGAAGCTGGGGGGGGGGGGTTCTGTGAAAGCAAAAATAGCATCTCACTTCCATTGTCTCCCGATCGTCCCGCAGGCGTTGGCTCCCTCCGCGGGTTCTCCCTGCCGTCAGTCGCTCATTGAGATCCCTCCTGCTCCTACGTGCCGACCTTTGCTGAGACCTGTAGTCTGCTAGCTGAGGTGGACTGGCGCTGTTGTTGTTGTTGATGCCATTGCTAGCCGTGTTGTCCCTGCTGCCTCTGAAGGCCATTCGCGGCCGGTTTCCAGCATCCAGCCAGGCTGCCAAGTGCAGCTTCCTGGCCTGGCGTCGCAACTCGTTCCGGACCTCGGAGTTGATAAAACAGAACAGCAGGGCGGCGAAAAAGCCCTGTGGATTGTCGGAGATGAAGATAGTGTTCCTCCAAGAAAAAAGCGTAATTGAGGCTAAACAAGCTCGATGCATTGCAGGAGCTCATACATGTCTACATGTACCAAGACAAGAGACAGAGGCCTACACCAAGAAACGTACAAATTGCTGCGTACGAGTGCTCCATAGGTCTTTATATCGAATTGTTCCCAATCAATATCAACCTTTGACTTACCTGGAATGAGTTAAAGAAGTGCTCATAATAGAGGTGCACAATAGTTAGCGTTTTGCCCAGCTTGTCCTTGGGCACCATGGTGACGGGTAGAAAGATGAGATAGTAAATGCCGAACACCAGGATGAGGAGGCAGGTAGACTTCCACAGCTTCCTGGGAATGTCGGACAGATTTTGGTGCCTCTTTGAAGTATCGAAATTCGAAACTTTATACCTTGAGAGATACGCCTCATATTCTCTTCTTGCTACTCTTTAGTGAACAAACTCGTATGTAGTTAACAACACGTAGAAAGCCAAATGCATTCGGGGCTTCTGGGCGAAAATTGGCTGAGGTCTTGTCGTGCAATTCATGTCCACGAGGGCCAACCCCCAGGGCACAGAGTGTACATGTCTGATAATTAGAAAGTCAGGGCTGCACTACACCCTGTGTGAGCGAGTGCATGAGTGCCTGTCTGTGTACAGTATTGGCGCGCTTGCATGTGCTCAGGTGTCAAGGGAGTTGGGAGAATTGCCTCAGCATCTCGGGGATCTCAGGACGAAGTTGTCGCCAAAAGCGTTGTGCCAGGGTGCCGGCAATTTATTATATAATATTATTATTGACGCTTATTGAACATCATCAGGACTCACAAATAGGGCTGAACTGTCGGTGCATCGGCTGGCGCCTGCCGTCTCAGCTTGATGAAGAGCTCGCGCACAATTTTCGCGAACAGAATGGCGTTCAGCTGCGGAGAAATTTTTTTGTTTGTGTGCACGGATGCAGAGTTTGTGGTCGACTGGTTGAAGTTTTCTGCTGCTTGTGATGATTAATCTTTCTGTACTGCGAGTAGCTAGATGGTTCAACTACTTATTATGTCCCTGTGAACGTCTCCCATACATGTAGACAGACAAAAATATGATTTCAAAGTGGTCGTGCAATGCTAAGTCTGAACTCATTAATAAATCATTCTGAAAAAAGTGACACCCATGCAGTGACAGTGGCGAAATGCAATTTTACTGAAGTCCCCGAAAAGACTCGAGAGTGTGCCGGCCATTGGGCCAGCAGTGCTCACCAGCACTAGCAGCGCCAAGTAGACGTTGAGCAGCCAGATGTCGGGGCCAAGCGGCTTGAACTCGCGCCAGCAGTTCGTGTTGTCAAACAGCAGTCTGAGCAGCACCCAGACCATCGTGACTAGACTGCTCAGGCCTAAAATGTAAATAAATAGATAAAATTGTGACTTATTTGAGTTCTATCTGATGACTCATTTGAGATCTATCCTGTGACTCATTTGAGTCCTATCTTGTGACTCATTTGAGATCTATCTTGTGACTCATTTTTGAGATGTACCTTGTGACTTATTTGAGTCCTATCTTGTGACTTATTTGAGTTATATCTGATGACTCATTTTTGAGATGTACCTTGTGACTCATTTGAGATCTATCCTGTGACTTATTTGAGTTATATCTGATGACTTATTTGAGTTATGTCTGATGACTTATTTGAGTTATGTCTGATGACTTATTTGAGTTATGTCTGATGACTTATTTGAGTTATGTCTGATGACTTATTTGAGTTATGTCTGATGACTTATTTGAGTTATGTCTGATGACTTATTTGAGTTATGTCTGATGACTTATTTGAGTTATATCTGATGACTTATTTGAGTTATGTCTGATGACTTATTTGAGTTATGTCTGATGACTTATTTGAGTTATGTCTGATGACTTATTTGAGTTATGTCTGATGACTTATTTGAGTTATGTCTGATGACTTATTTAAGATCTATCTTGTGACTCATTTGAGATCTGTCCTGAGGCTTATTTGAGATCTATCTTGTGACTCATTTGAGATTCATTTTGTGACTCATTTAAGATCTATCTTGTGACTTATTTGAGATCCATCTTGTGACTCAAGTGACTCATTTGAGATCTATCTTGTGACTTATTTGAGTCCTATCCTGAGACTCATTAGAGATCTATCTTGTAACACATTTGAGATCTATCTTGTGACTCATTTGTGATCTGTTTTGTTAAGTTTGTGATTAAAATTATGGCTCATTTTGTATCCATATTATGGCGCCTAAGTTCTAAGTCCTGCGTGTACTTTAAATAATCGCAAACTGCCCGAGTCAGACACTAACCCCAGCCAATGGCAAGGTAGCCGGGCGTTGACAGTCGTTCGTTGCCCATGCCGCTGACAAAGATCAGTATGTACAGGTGCAGGGCCTCGACAAAGACCCAGGTGAAACTCCCAATCACTGTGAAGGTCATTAACGTTTGGTTAAGCCGACACAGAGTTGTCTGAAATTTTTATGGCGAAAAATGATACCTATATAGCTCTTTACTTGCTACTGACAAACACTCAGCGCTAGTAGTATCAACTTCATTTTTCCAAAAATCTTTAGAAACTGCTTTACGCTTTAAAGACGCTCGGCTTACCTGATCGTTCTCAGACAAGGCCCTGTTAACAAAATGGCTGACTGCTCGCAGCGTGAATGCCAAGTACAAATTGATGTGGATGAAGTTGCGACGGCAGTGAAGGCGCCTGTAGAAAGGAAAGGAGGTGATGGCACGATAAGCATGTGCAGTTGGGAGCCAGAAAAGGAATGGAAAGAGTACATTTTCCAACAGTGGAGCATGTACAGGCAGAGATATTCTACAGTGAAAATTTTGCTAGCTAATAGGATGCCAGGTAGGACCATAGACAACAGCCCTTTTTACTTATTCAAGAAGATGCAATAAAAGTTTGGTATTCTCCGACAACCGAAAATTTGTACATTTAAACCTTCAGAATGCCTGACAGTTAGAACAAAATACTCATTTAGTTTATAAATATGCTTTCACCTCTTAGAGCTACTTGACTAAATCCCCTGGCTTCGAACACGACAGGAAATGAGTTTTTTCACCCTTTGAGACGGAAAAATATTTTACCGAAAGCTCGTCAAAATAACGATGCCAATCAGCAGAGTGGATAGAGAGAGGCTGTGCCCGACCAGCCCAATCATGCTCATGATGGCCAGGTGTCTCTGCAATTTGTTAGGTTGGAAACAACTTAGCAGACACTTGCTATGACGCACATCAACATCGAGTTACATCATGACAGACAAGCAGACACTGAGACAGGCAATAAGACAGACAGACAGACATGCAGACAGACAGACAGACACTAAGACAGACAGACAGACAGACAGACAGACAGACAGACAGACAGACAGACAGACAGACAGACAGACAGACAGACACTAAGACAGACACACAGACAGGCAGACACTAAGACAGACACACAGACAGGCAGACACTAAGACGGACACACAGACAGACAGACAGACAGACAGACAGACAGACAGACAGACAGACAGACAGACAGACAGACAGACAGGCAGGCAGCCAGACAGACAGACACTAAGACACTAAGACACTGAGACAGACAGACAGACACTAAGACAGACAGACACTAAGACAGACAGACAGACAGACAGACAGACAGACAGGCAGACAGACAGACAGACAGACAGGCAGACAGACAGGCAGCCAGACAGACAGACAGACAGACAGACACTAAGACACTGAGACAGACAGACAGACAGATACTAAGACAGACAGATAGACAGGCACTAAGACAGACAGGCAGACAGACAGACAGACAAACCTTCGCAACAGCTCTTTCATCGGCAGCGGCAGCATCAAAACTTGATGAAGAGGATTCCACGGCCAGGCAGTCGGAGAAGTTGGTCCAGCCGCCCAGGTGCCAGGTGCCGTTAGCGTGGCACATCCTGGTTGCGTACCTGTCCCGCTGCACTTCATTCAAGTAGTCCGGGCAGAGCTGGCGCCCGAAAGTGCCAGCCGGCACCGTCGGCCAGCACAGAACACCGTCAAAGGCTGGACGGCAGCCGGCGGCATCCGACTGACTCTGCGACGCACCGTGCGCTTTTTTTACTTGGGCGCAGAGGTGCCTCTCCAGCCTGAGTCGAAGCTGCTGGGTCTCGTTGCTCACCTGTGTCAGGCGCACCTGTTTTTGATGGCGAGGAACCGAAATGAGTATAATAATTACATTTATGGCTGCGATTTTGTGCAGTCTGGGGCCCGCCTAACCGCAGAGAGCGGCGCTGTTCCAGGCGCTGTTCCAGGCGGTGTTCCAGGCGGTGTTTGAGACCATGCCGACAAGTAGGCTTTGTCAGACTCGCTCGAACAGCCAATTGGAATGCCATCGCACACCTTTTTCGACGCAGCATATGACACATCTATGACACACGTATGATACAACTGTGACACATCTATGACACACCTATGATACATCTATGACACACCTATGATACATCTATGACATACCTATGATACATCTATGACACCTGTTTAGAGACACCTGTGTTTAGACACACCTGTGACACACCTGTGACACGCCTATGATACACCTATGATACACCTATGACTCCCCTATTCACACCCTATGATACACCTATGACACGCCTGAGACACCTGTGAAACACCTAGTGAGGACACCTATGACAAAAAATCCAGAAAAAAATGCCAATGGTCTGTAGTAAATTCTCAAGAACTTTTAGCCGCTTACCAACTCGTACAGGCTTCTTGCCAGACTGGCATTGCGCTCTGAGCAGTCGGAGTAGGCAGTGAGCGGGTGAAACTCGCCACCATCGCTGCCGCTGCTCCGCCATCGACCATCGGCCTGGCAGCGTCGTTTGGCGAAGCGCACTCGGCCTTCATTGCCGAACACCTGGCCGGGACAGGGCAGGGACGCGTCGGAGCTCGCGGGCGCCGGTGGCCAGCATAGGAAGCCGTCGAATTGCCCGGAGCACTTGCTGGCAGCAGTGGCGGCGCCGGAGGTGGCGAGGCTCGTCAGGCGGCCCAGCGCCAGTTGAGACTGGCAGCTCTGCTCGGCCCTGCGGAGCTGCTCAACCAGTTCCTCCTGGCTCAGGCTGGGCGTGCCCTGCTGGGCCTGCAAGGTTATGTGGGGTCAGCATCTGACAACTGAAGTCCCGAATCTGACAGCTGGAGTCCCGAATCTGACAGCTGGAGTCCCGAATCTGACAGCTGGAGTCCCGAATCTGACAGCTGGAGTCCCGAATCTGACAGCTGGAGTCCCGAATCTGACAGCTGGAGTCCCGAATCTGACAGCTGGAGTCCCGAATCTGACAGCTGGAGTCCCGAATCTGACAGCTGGAGTCCCGAATCTGACAGCTGGAGTCCCGAATCTGACAGCTGGAGTTCTAAATCTGACAACTGGAGTCCCGAATCTAACAGTTGGAGTCCCGAATCTTAAAGTTGGAGTCCCGACAGTTTGAGTCCCCAATCTGACTGCTGGAGTCCCGAATCTGACAGCTGGAGTTCTAAATCTGACAACTGGAGTCCCGAATCTAACAGTTGGAGTCCCGAATCTGACAGCTGGAGTCCCGACAGTTTGAGTCCCCAATCTGACTGCTGGAGTCCCGAATCTGATAACTGGAGTCCCGAATCTGACAGTTGGAGTCCCGACAGCTGGAGTCCCGAATCTGACAGCTGGAGTCCCGACAGCTGGAGTCCCGAATCTGACAGCTGGAGTCCCGACAGCTGGAGTCCCGAATCTGACAGCTGGAGTCCCAAATCTGCTCAGACGTCAGCCAAGTAAGTTCACTCAGTGCGGACATAAATAATTCATTGGGTTCTGTTAAGGGAGCTCGGAGTGCCCGATGGCCTCAAAAGCGGCCCAGTGCAAATTCTGATTGAAAGCGGGATCAATAAAACGAAAAAACGAACAAAGGAAGATAGTCTTGTACTCTGATAATTTTTCTCGAAGAGCACAGGGAATTGAGCTTTGCTCAGCTGGAAATGAAATCTCAAAATTCTATTTTAGCGAAGCAGAGCCCCTCAGCAGTGGCGCGGAACAGGTGTCTGTTTTGCCGGGATTCGCTGGCTCAGTTCCTTTTATTCCTTCATGAGCCCTGGTTGAGAGTGCGAGAGAAGAGCAAAAAACAGACGGCCTACTCGCAATTTTATTGAGGCAGCTGCGACAAGATGGCTCTGCCGAAAATTCGACTGTTTGCACAGAGGGAATTCTTGATTCAACCATGAAATTCCCATCGGTTCTGCGCGGGGATATTGCACAGTCTATTTTCAACTCAAAACGGCTGTAACATCCTAAAAGAGACTGGCATCGTCTGCAGTGAAGACAGCGGGGCTAGCAAAATCAGATTGCTAATGCTACGCTCGTACTTGGTTGCAGAATCCAAAGTACACCATGTCATCATAAAATTATTCTCATTGAGCTTTGCCTTGAGATTCGAACTTGTGAAGATTCGGTATTGTGAATATTCGATATTGTGAATATTTGATATTGTGAAGATTCGATATTGTGAATATTCGATATTGTGAAGACTAGATATTGTGAAGACTAGATATTGTGAAGATTCGATATTGTGAAGATACGAATTAGTGAAGATTCGATATTGTGAAGATTCGATATTGTGAAGATTCGATATTGTGAAGATTCGATATTATGAAGATTCGATATTGTGAAGAAGATTCGATATTTTGAAGATTCGATATTGTGAAGATTCGATATTGTGAAGATTCGATATTGTGATGATTCGATATTGGGAAGATTCGATATTGTGAAGACTCGATATTGTGAAGATTCGATATTGTGAATATTCGATATTGTGAAGATTCGATATTGTAAAGATTCGATATTGTGAAGACTCGATATTGTGAAGATTCGATATTGTGAAGATTCGATATTGTGAAGACTCGATATTGTGAAGATTCGATATTGTGAAGCTTCGATATTGTGAAGATTCGATATTGTGAAGACTCGATATTGTGAAGATTCGATATTGTGAAGACTCGATATTGTGAAGATTCGATATTGTAAATATTCGATATTGTGAAGATTCGATATTGTGAAGACTCGATATTGTGAAGATTCGATATTGTGAAGATTCGATATTGTAAATATTCGATATTGTTCGATATTATTATGAATTTACAGACTGGAATCGACCCATGCGGGGCTCTTAGTAATGTTCTATAATGCACTAATACGTAATTCACTGTTAAAACTGAATCCTGAAAATTCTTTGAGCTGTAGTCGACTGACTCTCTATGAGTAAAGATATATTCGAGTTATTTATGAAACTTTTTACTGGCTTAGAGCAAGGATTTTTGGCACACTGATGCTCATAAATCTTATTTATCGAATGCTTCAGGAATGACACTGAAAGTCGATGCACTGCATACAAATGAGGACCTTTCGCAGGTCTCGAATTTCGCATGCCTAAATTTGGGAAATTTCCGAAATAATAATCTCCATATCTCCCAACGATTGTGAAGCTTTAAGGTCGTGAAGTTTGGGGTCGTGAAGTTTGGGGTCGTGAAGTTTGGGGATTGTGAAGTTTGGGATCGTGAAGTTTGGGGATCGTGAAGTTTGGGGTCGTGAAGTTTGGGGTCGTGAAGTTTGGGGATCGTGAAGTTTGGGATCGTGAAGTTTGTAGATTGTGAAGTTTGGGGATTGTGAATTTGGGGATTGCGAAGTTTGGGGTCGTGAAGTTTGGGGTCGTGAAGTTTGGGAATCGTGAAGTTTGGGGATCGTGAAGTTTGGGGATTTTGAATTTGGGGATTGTGAAGTTTGGGGATTGTGATTTGGGGATTTTGAATTTGGGGATCGTGAAATTTGGGGATCGTGAAGTATGGGGATCGTGAAGTTTGGGGATTGTGAATTTTGGGATTGCGAAGTTTGGGGATCGTGAAGTTTGGGGATCGTGAAGTTTGGGGTCGTGAAGTTTGAGGATCGTGAAGTTTGGGGATTGTGAATTTGGGGATTGCGAAGTTTGGGGTCGTGAAGTTTGGGGTCGTGAAATTTGGGGATCGTGAAGTTTGGGGATCGTGAAGTTTGGGGATCGTGAAGTTTGGGGATCGTGAAGTTTGGGGATCGTGAAGTTTGGGAATCGTGAAGTTTGGGGATTTTGAATTTGGGGATTGTGAAGGTTGGAGATTGTGAAGTTTGGGGATCGTAAAACGTTAGGGATTGTGAATATGAAATTTCAGGGATTTTAAAGTGGGGGAGCTGAGATAAATATCCTGTCTTTATGGCAAGCCGGCCCCAGTGAAGAACGCTGCATTCGAAATTGGCTCAAATTGGCGCATTTGCAGCCTCAGTTGCCTCATCACAATTATCGCCGGCAGGTTGCGCGCCAAATTCGAACTGAGGAAGCCAAGATGGAAACATGCAGGTGACTCTCAACAAGCCTGGATGCTGGGGGCTCAGCTGCAGTCAGATTTTCGATGGCCTCCTTCTTAAACCAGGCAGCTGCTTAAGCGGCCTCTTTGTTTTGGTTTGGGCGGCAGTAAAAATTGCAGAGCGGGATTCTGATCAGAGAAAAGATGCGAAAATTTTCTATCTGCAAACTAATTGCACCGACTTCGCAGCTGCCTGATCTCGAAAATCTGGAGAGCAGAGAGAAGTGTGTTTATTATTGATTGCTTTAGCGGGCGCATTGCAGAACAGTTTCACAGCGTTGCTGATTAAATTGGCGCCTGTTTCTTGATTTTGGCGCCTGCTTCTTGATTGATTTGGCCGCCTGTTCTTTATTGATTTTGGCGCTGCTTCTTTATTGATTTTGGCGCCTGCTTCTTGATTGATTTTGGCGCCTGCTTATTGATTTTGGCGCCTGCTTCTTGATTTTGCAACCTGCTTCTTGATTTTGGTGACTTTTGTTGATTTTGGCGCCTGATTCTTGATTTTGACGCCTGCTTTTGATTTTGTTGACTTTTTGTTGATTTTGGCGCCTGATTCTTGATTTGTGCGCCTGCTTCTTGATTTTGGCGCCTGCTTCTTGATTTTGGCAACTGTTTCTTGATTTTGGCGACTGTTTCTTGATTTTGTTGACTTTTTGTTGATTTTGACGCCTGATTCTTGATTTTGGCGCCTGCTTCTTGATTTTGGCAACTGTTTCTTGATTTTGGCGCCTGCTTCTTGATTTTGGCAACTGTTTCTTGATTTTGGCGACTGTTTCTTGATTTTGGCGCCTGATTCTTGATTTTGACGCCTGCTTCTTGATTTTGGTGACTTTTTGTTGATTTTGGGCCTGATTCTTGATTTGTGCGCCTGCTTATTGATTTTGGCGCCTGCTTATTGATTTTGGCGACTGTTTCTTGATTTTACAACCTGCTTCTTGATTTTCGCGCCTGTTTTTTTATTTTGGCCTTCTTCTTGATTTTGGCGACTGTTTCTTGATTTTGCAACCTGCTTCTTGATTTTGGCGCCTGCTTTTTTATTTTGGCGACTGTTTCTTGATTTTGGCGACTGTTTCTTGATTTTGGCGACTTTCTTGATTTTGGCGACTGTTTCTTGATTTTGCAACTGCTTCTTGATTTTGGCGCCTTCTTCTTGATTTTGGCGACTGCTTCTTGATTTTGCAACCTGCTTCTTGATTTTGGCGCCTGTTTTTTATTTTGGCGACTGTTTCTTGATTTTGGCGACTGTTTCTTGATTTTTGGCGACTGTTTCTTGATTTTGGGCCTGCTTCTTGATTTTGGCGCTGCTTCTTGATTTTGGGCCTGCTTCTTGATTTTGGCGACTGTTTCTTGATTTTGGCGACTGTTTCTTGATTTTGGGCCTCCTTATTCATTTGGCACCTGCTTCTTAATTTTGGCGCCTGCTTCTTGATTTTGGCGCCTGCTATTTTAGTTTTGGCAACTTATGGATTTTGTGTCCTGTTAAAGTTTCGATGGCTGTTATTTTTAATTTTTAGACTTTCGATCAAATATTGCCTTGAAGTGGACACATTTGCCTTGAAGTGGACACCCCAGTCTCGAAGTGAACACCCCAGTCTCGAAGTGAACACCCCAGTCTCGAAGTGAACACCCCAGTCTCAAAGTGAACACCCCAGTCTCAAAGTGCAGACACCTCGGTCTTGAAGTGGACACTTTGCCTCGAAGTGAACACCCAGTCTCGAAGTGGACACTCCTGCAGTCTCGAAGTGGACACCCCAGTCTCGTAGTGGACACCTTTGCCTCGAAGTGGACACCCAGTCTCGAAATTTGACACCCCCAGTCTGAAGTGGACACCTAGTCTCGAATTGGACCCCAGTCTCGTAGTGGACACCTTTGCCTCGAAGTGGACACCAGTCTAAAAGTGGACACAAAATTCACAACTCAAGAATATCTGCATGTAAAGTTCAATTAGCAACAAAAAGCTCGGAATCTACCATTGTTGCTGTGCTGGTGAAAGCGCAGATTAGCATCAGAACTTCAGTCCGCGAGCTTGTTCGCCGAAAAGCAGATGACGTCATGCTGGCGCTCATAAATAGCTTGGTGCAAGATCTGCCAGAGCCGAAGAAACAGCGTTCATCAAAGCTTTGCCGTCCAGGCAGCCTGTCCAGCTGTTTTGTCCTCAAAGATTTTCTCTTCCCTAGAAGAACTGGCTGGTTAGCAGAGCCAATCGAGGACGGCGTCATGGCCACACCATGGACTGCCGGCGGCACGGAACACTGCGTAGTCATGGAGCTCTGAGCTTAGCT
>NIVC01001135.1:0-20000 GCA_002269645.1 Macrostomum lignano
TATTCCCAGTATTTGGAGATTGTATCAAGAGGCATTGGGAAACTGTTTTTCATATTTCACAGCATGATGACAAGTTTCCTGGCTTCCATGCCTCTGCTTTACTTTTGGATAATTTTGTTTAGTTTGATTTTCTTCATCCTGGTTGACACGCAAGACTTTAGCACTGGTTCTCTATCTTTGTATTCATCCGTGAGAGTCATACTGAACATGATCAACTTCAACCTAGACAGTTCCATCGTTCTCATTATTCATTTCGCATTCTTTATGTTTGTCAGCATCAACCTGTTGAACTTTCTCATAGCGTCTGTCACAGAGACGTTCCAGCGGTGCATCAGCGATTTCGACGTGGCGTTCGACCTGCTGCGGCTTCTGGCAGCGCTGAAGACGTTTCGGTACTTTAAGTTTGTACCCCGGTGCAATCACTGGCTAGAAGTGAGATCTCATGGCATCTGCAGACGTCGGGTGGTCGTTGAAGTTGTTCAACCGGCTTTTAAAAGGCAATAATGTCCTAATCGTCTAAACCAGCGAATACCTTCGTGGCAAAATCCTTTGTTTGGAAGCTTGATTCGCGATGTTTAGCTGGATTAACTTGATTAGAGGCAGGCGATTCAGCTTTCCTAATATTTCTCATACTGCTTAGTCATTGCGCAGAATGCTGTGTCGTTTACCTCGGTTTTCTCCCGTCTCAGTCCGTACATCTACGAGTACACTGCTTGAATATTTTGCATTCACGAATAAAACGTACTTTGAGCCAACATACGCTCGTATATTCAACTATTTTAATCGTAAGTTTCTGTTGAGTACTACGAGTAGTTTTCACCCGTGAGTGAAACCAGCTTCATTATAAACCCTGGAAGGCGAGTGTTCAGCAGCTATTGCTACGAGCGTACGTACCGACCAATTTGGAAGGTTACAAATGAAGGTTAGATAAAAGGCTGGGACGTTCAATATTTATTGGCAGTTTATAGCAATCAATTAAAGGTTGTCCCGAAATACTAAATGACGAAATTAGCACTTGCTCCTAGCGACTCTTGGATGCTTATCACAGAATCGCGCTTAGAATTTTTATAGTAGATTACGACGCTTGTACAATAATTTACCGATTGTAAAGGAATTACACGTAGTACAATAAGGGCCACTTCAAAGCAGCAGAGAAGTTAATCCAAGATTTAAAAGGTTTCCAGAAAAACTTTAAGAAAACACATTTGAAAGAGATATGGGATGGGACTTTTGCAAAGGAAAATAGTGCAAAACGAATGACGCATAAATATGAAACTGCAATATTGTTTTGCGCTCTAAGGTTCATGTTGTACTCGCGACTCTCAGGAAGGTGCACCTACGAGGGTCAGAGTACGCGGGCCCGTGCTGGCCTGCGTCGGGACGCGAGTGTCCGCACGGGACCCTAGGTCTGGGCGTCAGGACGCACCCAAGTGGCCGGCACACGCGTAGGGACGCTGTGATGTCGATCACCTTTAGCAGGGCGTCAGGGCGCACAAGCTGGCGTCTATGTACAGCGGGCTTACAGTACAGGGTGGCCCGTAGCTGACTACCTGGCCTAGTCCCCTGAGTCGGCGTCAGGTCACACGGACTGTCCCTGCTACAGCTCCCGAAATGAAGAGACAAGGCAGTGACTTACTTCGCGGATAGCTCGCCCTTGCGCGTGCGGTCAATAAATCGTAGCTGAGGTCTGCTCGCGGCTGGCGGACCCGATGGTAACGTTTATTGCGTATGTGTTAGGGGAAGGACGGTCTAAAGACGCTGTAATCGGCGCTCTGGGCCTGCGTTGTAGAGTGCGGCAAACCAAAACAACCACGGGCCGACAGCCACCCGCCCCGGCCGCGCCTTAAAATGCCACGACCCTCCCGGACCGGGGGCTCCCCCCCGCCCACCCCGCCCCACCCCGCCCAGCCACCCACCGGCCAATCACGGCGCAGCTGGGGGAGGCAGCCCGGGAGGAAGGCCAAAAGAAAAGGCGGCCCAGCCAACCAGCGCGCAGACAACCCAAAGGGCTAAGCGGCTTACACCGCCGAGCCTATCACACCAAAAACAAATACGGAGCAGAGTGCACTTTGGCAGGGCAAGCGCACGGGCACAACGTTCAGAAAGTCGTCGAAAATCTCTAAAAGAATGCATTAAATATCCGGCAAAGATTCCATTTCTCGACTACAGGATCTAAAATTTTGCTGCTTCCGCTTGAATTCACTTTTCGAGTACAGCCTCTTGAACACCGGTTGAACAACCTCAACGATAACCCGCCGTCTACAGCTGCCGTGAGACCTCACCTCGAGCCAGTGCTTGCACCGAAACACGAACCCGAAGTACCGAAACGTCTTCAACGCTGTCAGAAGTCGCAGCAGGTCGAAGGCCACATCGAAGTCGCTGATGCACCGCTGGAACGTCTCCGTGACGAACGCGATGAGAAAGTTCAGCAGGTTGAGGCCCACAAACACGAAGAACAGCACGTGGATGATGAGAACCATCACGCTGTCCAAGCTGAAGGTGATCATATTGAGGATGACCTTGACCGACGAGTAGAGCGACAACAGGCCGGTCTCGAAGTCGGGCGAGTCACCAAGATGAAGAAGTCCAGGCTGAAGAGAATGATCCAGTAGAACAGCAGCGGCAGCGCGGCCAGGAAGCTGGACAGCATGCAGTGGAAGGTGAAGAAGAGCTTCCCGACCGACTTCGTCACGATCTCCATGTACTGCGCAAAGTGCAGCAGCGTGAACGCGATGAAGAGAGTGTTGGACCCAATGAACAGTTGCTCCACAGCTCTACCGTTGCTCTGGTCGCTTGGATACAAATTTTCATAGAAATTATCGGACCTCAGGAACGTCGCGACAACTAGAAAGCAGATGCCACTCGCGATTGCAACAAAGTGATAAAAATCAAAGATGGCCCGTCGAACAAATCTGTCAAGCAGCGACCAGTTGTCCGCAGTCAATATTTTTTTCTTATTTTCGTGTTCAAGCGCAGAGAATCCAGTCTTCAGAGCCGCAGTGACGCACATGAAGGCAGTCACGAGACTAATCACCAGAAAGTTTATGTCGATGGATTGAAGAAATTCTGCACAGCTTTTGACTTTATTTTTTGCTGATTAAAAAACGTAAAATAAATGGTTAAATTGCTCAAAACGCTGGCATTGTATCCTGATGATTTTGCAGCAGAAAATGTTGCTCGGTTGCAGTGAATGAGGTTGCCAAAACAGGCCACCGTCAGCATGATTGATTCGTTCACGGCTGTAAGAAGAAATACCGATGTTGGAACGCTCATCACCAGCAGCCTCAGAAATGTGATCGCTCGAGTCTGACGGTACGTCAACCGAAGCCACTGTCGGATGAGAGGGTCCTCCATCAGCTTGGACTTCTTGAGCGACTCGACCTGACTCGACGCTACATAGGTGAGCAGGTGCAGAGGACTCGAGTTGCACCGGCTCCCGTGACACAGGTCGTAGTCGGTGAGGTCGTAGAGACGGACGGCCCAGCCGCCGGATCGAGTCTCCGATTTCAACAGGTAGTTCGGCAGGTGCAACATCTTGCGGGCCAGTCGGAATGCAGCGAACTTCACGCACGCCTCCAGAGGTCGGAGACCGCTCGAGTCCTCCTGGTGACCAGCCTGTCTAGCAGACGAGGCTCTCTACTCAGCGTCGAGAGGAGCGCCGTCTCCAGACGCTTGGCTCGCTTGAACCTCGGCGCGTACATCTGGCAGCGAGCCAGACTGTGCACAACGGTGCTGCCGTCGAGCTCGAGCTGAGCCGCGTGCTCGGAGCTGTCTTCCAACAGAGCCTCGAACACGCACGGACTGCAGCAGAATCGCCAGGTGGATCGCGTATCCGAACTGCAGACTGACGAAGCCCCACTTTCGGCGACTTCTCGGCAAGCGACACCGGATCTCGTGGCTTTCGGTCACGTCGACCAGAGGCTGGGCGAGCCTTCCCGACAGGTCCGGCTTCAAAGCTCGCATGAAGGCGTCAGGGTCGTCATCACCAGAGCAGCCAGCGCCGCTTCTGCCGATTCCATGCTTCGTGTGTTAGAAAGCATAAATGATTGACGGCTATATCTTGAACTTTTTAGCTGCTGCGTCAGAAGACGAGCTGCAGTCTGTCTCCTGAAGAATAACTATACCAACTATACCTAATATATGACAGAAGTGCTCACGGAGCAATTGCTGATTCAGTCTTCCTATCCCTATGGAACAGCGTTGTTGGAGGATTCGCTGAGTGGGCGCTCTCTAACCGCGTGCCTCCTATTTTGAATAATTCTGCCCGGGCCCTGTGCCGATCTCCGCAGCTCGTGAGCAAACATGCTGTTCTTGTCCCGCTGCGGGGACGCTTCGAGGCTGTAGTCAACTTTCGATCGCCATGGCAACAAGCATTGATTAATCTGCGCCTGCGTGCTTGTCCCATTTCCTCACTAGGATTTCGTGGGATTTCGATAACGATTTTACAAGGGGCCTAATAGGGAATCGGCAATAGACGAATCGGATACAGTGTTTGAAGTGCTCTCCTTGCCCTTTAGCTATTGGAAATCTAAAATAAACAGTAAATGGCCGATATTTTGTTTAATCTGTGAGTTTACTGTTTCACCCAGAGCTGATTGCTAATTTCATATTACTGTTTGCCCGCGTGAACAACCTGGTGGCCTGGAGTACTTTTGGCTCAGTGCTATATAGTTAATAACGAAGTACCTGATGTTAAACTCAGAACAAGTTTTAGACTCGTGAGGTTCTGGTAGTCCGGGGGTTGCAATTTACTTTTATAGCTTCAACTTTCATGTCGGGGTTTCGCCAGTGAGTATGCGTTTTTAAGCGCAATAAAAATGCGTCAAGCTTATGTAAGTAAAGCTACAAGTCTCAAGCAGAAATTACGGTAAATACTGTTTAGGCGGTGAAAGCGGATTAATACATTATTATGTTGGGTAGGATAATTTATTACTGGCTTGTGCCAAATTTTTCTAGCAACAAAGGAGAAGGGAGGGCGAAACTAGCTCGGCTGCAATGAGGAAACGAACAATTTTTTTATACGGGAAAACTCTACGAATAGTAAGTAGTATGCTAAGCGCATGACAGGCATATATTATTAATCTCATTATAAAAGCTCAGTCGATCCTTCAATTAAATCGATGTTTTTGTTTCTTAAGAGCAAGCGAGGTGAGAAAATGCAGAACGGCGCTTATCATGAGCTTCTGTACAAATCCGATCGCGCCTTGGTCGGGGCGCGCTGATCCGAGGCAAAGCTAGGCAAGGATGACCGTGTGACGAAGGAAGCGAAGGAAGCCAGTAAACCAGGTGCTCAGCTCAGTTACCGCCGCCTCCGGTGAACAGCGACACCAGCTTGTTTGGCTTCAGCCGCGACGTCAACGAAGACATCTTTCTGCGCACCGGAGAGGTTGCCGCGGCAGCCGTCGACTTTGCAGCCGATGCTGCGGCACCCGCCGCCGACTGTTGCTGCTTTGGTGCCTCCTGAAGTCGATTGGCAACCTCTTGAGCGCGCCTGGAATCAATGCGTGCTTGGATTCAAGAACGGTGCAGTATGGAAGCCCTCAGTTCGATGACCTCAGTTTGATTTGACCCCAGATTAAAAGAGAAATACGCATTCGACCTTTGCGCTGAACTGCCAGTTGAAATCTGCAGCCTTCCAGTCTACGCAGCTGCATCAAGCCCTATTAGATATTTTATTGGGCAAATTGCAGCCGGCCCAATGCGCAGCAGTTAAAAAAACAATGGCCTGCTGTCATTCTGGACCCACCCCCGGCTGCAACTCTTTCCTGTGCAGATCACTTCCGAAGTGGTACTGGATGAATTGGAATTCCGGAATTACATGTTAAGCAGCCTGGGGCCGCCCCCCCCCCGTAAGCCATTTGGATTGTAAATAAAAACTTCAAAGGAAGTGCGCACGAGTGAATAGAGAATGCATTGCACTCAAAAGCTACATTTAGGTGCATAACAGCTTCTCAGAGATTTGATGTTACAGGGGAGGCCCGTAGCCTAGTGGTCTAGCGCAAGCCCAGGCTCGATTCCAAGTGCAGCCAAATTAATTTGGGGCTAAATTGGAATCTCGGCTTGGCTCTGCTCGTGCAATTAACGCCCTTGAGGGCCAACCTACCAAGGCCCAGTGAAGTGTACATGCCTAACGATAAATAAAGTTAAGGCCGCTGTACACTCTTGTGTGAGTGTGCCTGTGCGTCCCGGTACCCAGGCTAAGAAGCGCCCTAGAGTCAATTGTGTCGCCCCAGAGTCGTTTCAGAGTCGCTGCAGCTAACTCAGGTAAAATACGAAAGAAGCGACTCTAGACGACTCTAAATAGACGAGATTTCACCGAGAAGTCGCCAAAAAGTCGTTAAAGAATCGTCCAAGAGTCAATTTTAAGCGTTCTATTGTCTGCGACTCTGAAATCACTCTGTGGCGACACAAGTAACTCTGGCACGACGATATGACGAGCTTGGGCCGTAGGGTTATATTTGAGGCGTGCTAGAGTCGCTGTAGTTAAGCGCCAACACGACGACTCTTGGACGACTCTTTCGTGACTCTTACGACTCTACAACTCATGTGACGTGCTCGTGACGCAACAGTCGCATTAGGTGCGTTTGGGTCGTTAAAAAGTCCGAGAGTCGATCCAGAGTCCCTAGAGTCACTAGTCAGCTGTTTGCAACGACCTTTTAGTGATTCTTTGTCACGGTATCGTTTTCAATGGGCGTATGACTGCGTACGTATCCGCACACTTGTGTGCCTCCTGCTCAGGGGAGTCGGTGGAATGGGCAATAATGGACACAGCCCTTCTGCCTCCAACAACAAATCGGATGTTGCAGAAACCTACCTGGTGAGATCTTCAACCTCCACCAGCATAGAGTCCTGCTCCATGTGCAGATCGTCCCGCTCAATTAGGCTTTTAACCAGGTCCTCGTTGTGCGCTGCGCGAATGGGTGAGAGGCGGGTTTGAAGCGTTTGTTTATTTAGTGAACCGATTTGTTTAAATTAGCTTGTTAGGTCTTAGTGGCCAAAATCGCCGAAAGATAAAAGCGATAAAGGCTCTCGCTTTGTTTGTGCGTCCATCGTCTGGTTAAGCTAGCGATGTGACCGATGTCCTATTCTGGCCTAATTTTCTTTCGCTGAGAAAATGAATGCCAGCCACTAATGGATCATCTCTATAGAGTCGCTCCTATAGAGGCTCTCTGTCAGCCTCTGGAGCTGTCAGATGCAGCAAAGCAACGCTTTAAGCCTGGAGGCTGTGCTGGAGGTCCAAAAATTCGAGGCTAAGAGGCGAAAAGGGGGAGAGCGAACAGCGGAAAGACGCGCGCGCGAAGCCTCGCCTTCGCCTTTGGAGAGGCTCGCGGGCTTCAGGCGGGCGCAGATAATGGATGACGGCGGCGAGTGTTTTGGTCCCGAGGCCCGAGGGCTGCCCGGAATTCAAGACGGCTCGCCACGGGTCCCGTTGAAGGCCAAAATGGAGAGAAAACACACACGCAGCCGGGCAGACAGACAGCGCCAATGCTTCATTTTCTTCCCAACATATTTTTCCTTGCCCGGAAGAATTACCCGTATTTTCCCCCATTATAGTTCCCACTATACTGCTCCCATATTCGCCAAATAGAACTGTATACACTTTTGTGCATTACTGCATCCTGGCAGACTGGGGGAAAGGCCGATGGAGGCTTCCCGTTTTCACTTTCTCTGCAGTGATTACCCGAACGCCCACGGACGCTTGCGCAGCTACTGGGCCTCCCAAATCTCTTCATGCTGCAGAATATCATGGCCAATTCCATATGCCAGTTCCACGGCGTGGGAAACAGGGGACCCCGATTCCTTCTGAGGTCGAACGGGACGGGACGGGACGAACTTTCGGGCCGAGGCGATGCAGGAGCAGCTGCTAAAAGTCGGACGTCATTATCTTCTGGGCCGCAGTCTCGACGATGCGGCGCGACCCTCTTCCCCCCCTGGAATTCTAGGAAATAGTGCAGCTCGCTAGCGGCCGCTTATATGGTCAGAATGAGGACTCTACACCAGCCCATCAGCGAAGCTTTATGATGGCCCAGTCGATCTTTACTGCCATTGCTGGCTGGCGCTTTTCGTTATATTTTTCCTAAGCTACCATCTATATAGTCAAAATAATAACGGATGATAATAAGCAATAGCAGGTGCGCTCGTTAAAACTGATGTGCAGGTGCTGTTTTACAGCCCAAAACAGGACGGGACAAGTCGCCGCAAGCTACCGATGGGAGGGGCCTAATGAGCTGTCCAAAATGGCGCTGAATAGCAATGTAGCCCGAATAGTTCCGGCTAATCTGCGAGGAAGAAACTAGGTGTGTATACACTCACTCTCAATGCGGCACAGCAGGTCATTGTGAATGACTTGCAGGGCCCCGAGGCTCAGCTGCTGCAGGTGGGCCCGGTGGAAACGGCGTGCTGCGGCTGGGCTGACGCCCATCAACTCGGCAACGAGATCGCGGCTGGCGCGGCTGCGCTGCTCGTGGCGTTCCACCTCCAGTTGCATGCGGGCCATTGGTCGGGCCTGGAGGTCGGTTGGTTGGTTTGTTAGGTTGCATATTGGAGCTTAGTGGGGTGGGTGTGCGGAGTGAGGTGGGTGTGTAGAGTGAGGTGGGCGTGTGGAGTGAGGTGGGTGTGCGGAGTGAGGTGGGCGTGTGGAATGAGGTGGGCGTGAGGAGTGAGGTGGGTGTGCGGAGTGAGGTGTGTGTGCGGAGTGAGGTGGTGAAGAGAAAGTGAGATGCAAGTCAAGAGTAGCGAATTGAACTTTCTACGATGGGACCCGGCTGTCTGGTACACCATAAATTAATCTTGGATTTTTAAGGACAGAAGAGAACGCACTTGTGCCAGGGCCAGCTGAGCTTCGGCCTGCAGTTGCGCCTGCCGAGTCAGCAGGCCATCGCTGGCTTCTGAGCAGCAGGTGCCGGCCGAAGCGGCGGCGCCAGCGGTAACAGCAGATGCGGAACCGGATGCAGAACCGGACAGGCTGCTGGTACTGCAGCAACTGGTAGCTGCGGCGGTAGATACGCCAGTAATTTGACTGTCCGATGCTCCCGATGGGTTCAGCGGCTGAAGCTGTCGGATTCAGACTTTGAGGCTTATCTAATGATCATAAAACTTCTAATAAAATCGTAAAAGACTTTCTAAGACTCGAGGAAGACTTTCTAAGAATAAAATATGATGACAGCATCCCACAAGGATGCGAGTTCTCCATCTCTCACCTCGGATTTGTAGGCATCGCAGATTCCGGAGTCGGAGACCAGCGTAGAAGAATTGGCGCTGGCGGCTGTTGAATCATCGGTGTCGGCCGCGTCGTCTTGGCGGGCTCCGTCGGCAGTGGCGCAGTCGCCGTCCTCTTCGTCGCTGGTGAGATCGCTGATGAAGCAAAGCTGCATGGGAGCAGCAGCCTGATGAGGGATTTCAAAGTGAGTTGAGTTGTTAGCGTGGTTATTTAACCTCAAGTTCTGTTGTTAAACTTCCAGATTTTTTTCAACAATAATTAAAAAATTTAGGTTACCATGGCAACGAAAAAACTCGTTTTAACGATGCTTCCTCTTCCAGCAGGTTTGACTAATCTATGGGATAAGCCTATGCTTGTGATTACTCAACCCAGTTCTACTGCGAATGGTTTCTTCACCTGCGACACCTGTGCTCGCCGCCGTTTTTGCTGCGGCCTGAAGCTCTGCTCTCTGTCAATCGCTGCGCCATGATTTTCAACACCGTCCGGCCCGTCGGCCGGGCTGGCGGCCTCCTCCGAGCAGTCCGAGTCCGAGGCGGCGTCGTTGCGGAAGCACATCTCCATGCCGTTCGACTGCGCCGGTGCCAGCGCCAGGCCGGAGCCCGCCATGGTTGCCGTGGCCGATGATGACGCGGTGGTGGCCGTTGACGAGGACAGGCCGACGCAGCCGGGAACGCCGTTGCCAAAGCAACCGGCTACGGCCGCCGAAGTTGAAGCCAAGCCGCTGTCCACATCGTCATCTTCGACCGACATGCTCAGTGCCTGCAGCACGCGTTCCCGCTCCGAGAGGCCGGCAGTCTGGGTTATGGGGTGGGTTAAATGCTTTTGAATTCATTGTACAGACTTCTCTCTCCCTCTCTCCCACACTGTACACTGAATGTACATAAAGCAGTCAATCTGTCGTCCCCCTAGGCCCTTCTTTCCAAACCAACCCCCAATTTACACCCTGCCCCCTTGTTTCGCGTACATTGATGTACACAGCGTCTGCCATATTAAGCTTCTTGGGTCTAAGCTCTCGATCATCATCTTCTCTTTTGTCAATTTCATGCCATCGTTTTTGTGTGCGTCATGGTTAAAGTACATGAACCAAACAGACTCTTTCTGACTTTTTTCGAATCGATTGAAATAAAATGTTAGAAAATTTTGGTCGATTTTATGTCAAGAATTCATGCAGTACCGTCATTTCAATATTAAACTAGGATGGGAGATCTGCATCGTTGAAAATTACCACAGGACGAAAAGGCGTTGATGAAGCAAATGAAATTTACTTCGCAAAAAGCGAAAGAGCTGCGTAATTAACAGAGGAACGGAGGAGCCAAAATGAGCTTCAAGCAGACTACTTTTTCACGCCAGCTTGGCTTAGCTAGGCTTGACTTGACTTTTCACTCATTAGTGTTCCAGGCGGTCCCGATTCTCAGTTACTCTGCTTCTTTCCTTGAAGCTCAGTGAGGATTCAGGAAGACTTTTGCTGCTATTCTATTCTGCTGAAAAAACACACAAACTTCCAGAGCAAATAAAATGAGCCCTCGTGCTTGAATTAACTTGAGTTGAGAGATTTAAAGAGAAAAGGCAGACGAGGGAGAAGACTGGTAGCTCGTAGCGGCAGAGTGAGATGCGGCTGCTTCTCAGGACTTCTCCTAAGCTGAGTGAAGAGTTCTTAATTGCTGCTCCATCCGTCACGCCAGTTGGGTATAGCAAATGGCACTTCAACTTGACGATGGTAGCTTTGTTCAAGACAGCCGCTCGCTCCCGGTCCTCTCTCCTTCATCTTTATACACCAGCTCCCGTTCCTCGCCCGATTCCAGCGTCCGTGCTTCATCCTACTTCATCGCGACTCATAAAAATCGTCTTTACTGACGATCAATCGATCCTGACAGACGGAACTTTGCATTCTGAGTAGTCAGAGGCTGTGACAGGAATTTTTTGTAGAGCCAAGTGCTACAGCAGGCGTCTAAGTCTTGGAATCGAACACACCCGGGTTCGATTCCGCTCGATACGCGGAAACTGACCTGAGCCTTGTTAGAAGTACCGAGCTGGACGTTATCGTACGATTCACACTACCCATGAGGGCCAACCCCCGAGGCACAGAAAGTGTACATGACTGACGATTGGAAAGTCGTCGCAGTCGAAAGAATTGCCGCATCGCTGGTTGTGTGACCATGTCGCTGAAGGTGTTGCGCCAGGGTGCACCCTTTTGTGCAAATATCTGTTATACTTTTATGCCCCGGATCCTAACCTTACTTCAAGAATATTTGATATGAGACGCAAAAAGTTGTTTTCGAGAACGGCCGACAAGCAAACTTATAATTCCTTCGCTCAGCCGGGCAATTTTCGCATAATTTTTCTCTCCTCAAGAGCTCTGTAATTCTTGTCTCTTGTCTTTAAATTATACTCCTCGACGCACTTCAAAACGACAGTCGATCCGCAGCCAGAATAGAAGCAAGGGGTTTTGCCCATTCCGCCACCCCCGAGCATGCGGGTGCACGCGGACGAGTACGCAGTCACGCACTCGCGCATACAGTAGGCACGCTTTGGGGGCTCTTCAATGCGGCTTGAGTTGCCCAGCCTAATGACCAGTAGGCACGCTTTGGGGGCTCTGCAATGCGGCTTGAGTTGCCCAGCCTAATGACCAGTAGGCACGCTTTGGGGGCTCTTCAATGCGGCTTGAGTTGCCCAGCCTAATGACCAGTAGGCACGCTTTGGGGGCTCTTCAATGCGGCTTGAGTTGCCCAGCCTAATGACCAGTAGGCACGCTTTGGGGGCTCTTCAATGCGGCTTGAGTTGCCCAGCGTAATGACCAGTAGGCACGCTTTGGGGGCTCTTCAATGCGGCTTGAGTTGCCCAGCGTAATGACCAGTAGGCACGCTTTGGGGGCTCTTCAATGCGGCTTGAGTTGCCCAGCCTAATGACCAGTAGGCACGCTTTGGGGGCTCTGCAATGCGGCTTGAGTTGCCCAGCCTAATGACCAGTAGGCACGCTTTGGGGGCTCTTCAATGCGGCTTGAGTTGCCCAGCCTAATGACCAGTAGGCACGCTTTGGGGGCTCTTCAATGCGGCTTGAGTTGCCCAGCCTAATGACCAGTAGGCACGCTTTGGGGGCTCTTCAATGCGGCTTGAGTTGCCCAGCCTAATGACCAGTAGGCACGCTTTGGGGGCTCTTCAATGCGGCTTGAGTTGCCCAGCGTAATGACCAGTAGGCACGCTTTGGGGGCTCTTCAATGCGGCTTGAGTTGCCCAGCGTAATGACCAGTAGGCACGCTTTGGGGGCTCTTCAATGCGGCTTGAGTTGCCCAGCCTAATGACCAGTAGGCACGCTTTGGGGGCTCTTCAATGCGGCTTGAGTTGCCCAGCCTAATGACCAGTAGGCACGCTTTGGGGGCTCTTCAATGCGGCTTGAGTTGCCCAGCCTAATGACCAGTAGGCACGCTTTGGGGGCTCTGCAATGCGGCTTGAGTTGCCCAGCCTAATGACCAGTAGGCACGCTTTGGGGGCTCTTCAATGCGGCTTGAGTTGCCCAGCCTAATGACAGCCGATTTTGTAATCAACTTTCGTCAGCAATGTTTAATCAGAGCTCGTTCTCGAGTCGCTGTCGTCGCTGAGCAGACACCTGTCAACGCCGCGGCTTGGTTGGCCTACCTGGCTCTGCTCCGGCGCGTAGATCCATCGCACGCTGCTCAGTCCGAGCATGTCGGCCGGTCCGAGCCACAGCTCGCCAATGGCGGCCAAGAACCCGTAGCCGCTGTTGATGCCGCCTGCTCTGCGCGGGTCCAGCTGCATGGCAGGCAGCCCAGGCAGCGAGCGGACAGGCGGGCGGGCGGCCGGTCGGAGGGAAAGCTGGCCAAGCCGCGCGTCCTGCTGCTACTTTTCTGTCTGTAGCAGCGATCGGGGAGATTGGGAGGGGAGGAGCAGCTTTGCCGGCCGGGGATTCGGCGGGCGGGAGAAGAGAAAGAGCATGGGGATCATGGGTCGAGATTATTATTGGGGAGAAAGACGAGTTTGCAAACGAAACTGAATGAGGGGAGCGGAGCGGGTGAAGGCCGGTTGTTCCGGCCTAGAGAGAGAGGGAAGTTTATGCACGCTTGATGGCGGCCGCGTCTGGGCCAGCCTTCGATGCTGATTAGGAAGTTTCGTCGGTTCCTTGGAACTTTTTAGGGAAGTGAAAAAATGGTTGAAACTTGTTGGGCTTATTGGGCATCCGTAGCTCAGTGTTCCACAAGAATTCAACAGAAATGAATGCGGAAGACGTGGAGTTCTTGGCCTGGAATCCGGAATGGAGAACTCTGGAGAGAGAAATCCAGACATTGGGCTTCACACTCCCAGATATTGCAAAGCAGAAAGGATACAAGATAAGTAGAAGAAGCAGCGCAGAAAGCGAAGCGGCTGCGGATTATGAATTGATAAACAGTTCCGGGCTCACTGGAACTTTTGGAGGGGCCAAAAAAAGCAGCGGCAGTCGAAAAATCGCAATGCAATTTTGTGTGCGCGAGGATCTGCGCTCCCAACCCTTGGTCGCTTCCTTCTCCGTCTCAGTGTTTTTTTGCCCCGTCGGCTGCAACGGGAACCAGGGCTGAGAAAAAGTTTCTAGGGAATGCCATCGCAGCTCGCCCCATAGTGGGAGAGACAGATCAAACCTCCTCTTCTATTGCAGCAATTCAGTCAACTGTACGAGCGCACAGAACTTCTCTTCCTTCTCCAGCTCCGTCGGTCCTTCGGGCGGACGAAAATATTCCCAGTTTCTTTTCGCAAGTTGGAAGATGCAACAGCGACTCAGACAGTCGGATCCCATGGGGGGGGTCTATACTTTAGGGTTCAAGCACGGTCGGTAAGGCTTGAAGGAGAAGATTTACTAAGCTTCTCAGGCGGTTCAGAACCAATTGTGTTGAAAATTTTTCATTAATATTCTTTCCATAGTCGATTCAGTGCACCAAAAATAGCCGAGAAGTTATTGATTGCAAAATTTCTTTAAACAGAAATCTCCCTAAAATAGTTGAAAACGCTTATCCCAGTTTGCACTACTGTAGGAATAAGCAACAGTAGTATCATAAGAAAATTGGTTTTAAAATGAGTATTAACCCCAGTTCCTCAGTCCCCACCAGGCCTGCTCTCCGCCGAACTCACCCTCCTCAGCGGCACAGCTGCCGACTCGCCATCGGCAGCAGCTCCAGCTGCCGCGGCAGTTAGCGAGCCGTGCCCGGCAGCGAAGAGACCCGCCAGCCGCTGCTGCCGCTGCTCGCGAGCCTCCGGCGCCGTCAGCATGGTCAGCGGCACCGGCACCAGGCTGTAGGTCTCGCCAGTCGTTTCTTCACCTTGTTCAGCATCTCCAGCCTCATCGCCCACGGTTCCGTCTTCATCATCCTCGTCGTCCTCATCCTCGGAGCCGGCGCAACCCAGCCGGTGCAGGTTGAACGGCAGGGCGCGGGCGTTGCGCCGCTTCAGCTCGGCGAACTCCTGCGCCAGACTGAGCAGGTTGGCCTTCCGCTCCTCCCGCCTGGCCTCCTCGGCCGCCTCCTGCGGGTCTTCCGGCTGAGAGGCACCGCCGCCGCCGTCACCGCGCAACGACGACGCCGGCTGTTGAGCTCGACGCTGCGGCGAGGAAGTCGTCGAGGACGTCGGCTGCAGCGTCCACGACGACGTCGGAGTCGGTGGCGACGCTGGGGGATGCAGCTTGGGCCGGAGCAGGGCGTCCTGGCTGGCCAGCTGCTCCTTCATCAGCTTGCCGACCTCGCCCATGAGCTCGGAGCAGTCAGACATGATGGAGAGCGAGTCAGCCTCTTTCAGCTGTTCCAGTCGGCGGCTGCGCAGCGGAGTTGCCGAGGCCGCCGTTGGAACGTCGCTGGCCGCAGCGCCGCCCAGGTTGTCCTCGGTGTTGGAGGCGGAGACGCGCATCCAGTCGCTGAAGGAGTTGGAGTTGCGCATGATGTCGCTGCTGAAGCAGCTGCTGATGCTGGCGGTCATGTAGCCGGAAGTGGCCAGGGTTCGCTGGGCCACCTCCTCCTCGGCCGCCTCCTGATCGATCGGCCAGCAGCGACTGCTCGCGCCGATGCCGCCGCTGACACCCCGGTAGCCGCGGTACCGTCGCCAGGCTCGTTGAATTCTACGGTGAAAATAGTGAGCGATATATTCAGTTAAAATGCGAACTATGCTACTGAATTTATCGATTTATCAGTAGGCAACAGAGAATATTTATTAGTTCACATTTTTAACTACTATTGAAAAAATTGAAATAGCGGGCAAATTGAAGCAAATCTTTGCAAAATCCATTTAAGAGGAACCGAAATGTATTTTGAGCCTTGTGAGTGCGCCTTAGACAAAACACCGATATTTGCAAAATCGGAAATCCAGAAGATTAGAAATTGTGAATTTAGTGCTAAGAAACTGCAAGCTTCCTTTCTCGCAGGCGTCGCTTTGAGAGCAGCTCTGGAGCACCCTGAGACTGTCTTGAAAAAAAGTTAATTGCGCAACTTGCAAGCTGCAAGCCCACCGGGAAAGCGAAAGCTGTAGCTAGTAGAAGTTTCCAAGGAGAAAAGTTTCTCAATATTGTTCAACAGGCAGCGCATGATTGATAGGTCTCTGGGCCACTTTGGGTGCAGCTCGCTCCCAAACTCCCAGGAGGCTCGCGCACCAGTTTTCCTTCGCGTCAGGACTTTTTCCAGCGAAGAAGAATAAGTTTTCCCTGGGATGTGGCAGCCCGCAAACTCAGCTGTCTCAAGACTATGTTTGGGATTTTTTAATTGTCAACAAGAGAGGCTAGCGGCTCTGCGCATGTTTTTTGTGTGTACTTTTCGTGCTCCATCGGTGCTTCGGAATATTAATGAGTGTGTAGAGTCTGGCGGATTGCAGAAATTCTCCATTTCCTCGATTTCAGCTCATAACACATTTTGTTCAGTTCATCACGTTTTGGAGTTTGCACCGCACTAAAGACTGGATCGCGCAAGGCCGCTCGCAAAAAACCTTTTTGGGGCCTGTTTATCGGGATTGCCCAGTTCCTGTTGTTGGCTGCTCAGTTCCTGTTGTTGGCTGCTCAGTTCCTGTTGTTGACAGCCTAGTTCCTGTTGTTGGTTGCCTAGTTCCTGTTGTTGACAGCCTAGTTCCTGTTGTTGGTTGCCCAGTTCCTGTTGTTGGTTGCCCAGTTCCTGTTGTTGGTTGCCCAGTTCCTGTTGTTGACTGCCTAGTTCCTGTGGTTGGTTGCCTAGTTCCTGTTGTTGGTTGCCTAGTTCCTGTTGTTGGCCGCCTAGTACCTGTTGTTGGTTGCCTAGTTCCTGTTGTTGGCTGCTCAGTTCCTGTTGTTGACAGCCTAGTTCCTGTTGTTGGTTGCCTAGTTCCTGTTGTTGACTGCCTAGTTCCTGTTGTTGATTGCCCAGTTCCTGTTGTTGATTGCCCAGTTCCTGTTGTTGACTGCCTAGTTCCTGTTGTTGACTGCCTAGTTCCTGTTGTTGATTGCTCAGGTTCCTGTCGTTGGTTGCTCAGTTCCTGTTGTTGGTTGCTCAGTTCCTGTTGTTGGTTGCTCAGTTCCTGTTGTTGGTTGCTCAGTTCCTGTTGTTGGTTGCCTAGTTCCTGTTGTTGGCTGCTCAGTTCCTGTTTTTGACAGCCTAGTTCCTGTTGTTGGTTGCCTAGTTCCTGTTGTTGATTGCCCAGTTCCTGTTGTTGATTGCCCAGTTCCTGTTGTTGATTGCCCAGTTCCTGTTTTTGGCTGCTCAGTTCCTGTGGTTGGCCGCCTAGTTCCTGTTGTTGGCCGCCTAGTTCCTGTTGTTGGTTGCCTAGTTCCTGTTGTTGGTTGCTCAGTTCCTGTTGTTGGTTGCTCAGTTCCTGTTGTTGGTTGCCTAGTTCCTGTTGTTGGTTGCTCAGTTCCTGTTGTTGGTTGCTCAGTTCCTGTTGTTGGTTGCCTAGTTCCTGTTGTTGGTTGCCTAGTTCCTGTTGTTGGCCACCTAGTACCTGTTGTTGGTTGCCTAGTTCCTGTTGTTGGCTGCTCAGTTCCTGTTGTTGACAGCCTAGTTCCTGTTGTTGGTTGCCTAGTTCCTGTTGTTGACTGCCTAGTTCCTGTTGTTGATTGCCCAGTTCCTGTTGTTGACTGCCTAGTTCCTGTTGTTGACTGCCTAGTTCCTGTTGTTGACTGCCTAGTTCCTGTTGTTGATTGCTCAGGTTCCTGTCGTTGGTTGCTCAGTTCCTGTTTTTGACAGCCTAGTTCCTGTTGTTGGCCGCCTAGTTCCTGTTGTTGATTGCCCAGTTCCTGTTTTTGGCTGCTCAGTTCCTGTTGTTGGCCGCCTAGTTCCTGTTGTTGGCCGCCTAGTTCCTGTTGTTGGTTGCCTAGTTCCTGTTGTTGGTTGCTCAGTTCCTGTTGTTGGTTGCTCAGTTCCTGTTGTTGGTTGCCTAGTTCCTGTTGTTGGTTGCTCAGTTCCTGTTGTTGGTTGCTCAGTTCCTGTTGTTGGTTGCCTAGTTCCTGTTGTTGGTTGCCTAGTTCCTGTTGTTGGTTGCCTAGTTCCTGTTGTTGGTTGCCTAGTTCCTGTTGTTGGTTGCTCAGTTCCTGTTGTTGACAGCCTAGTTCCTGTTGTTGGCCGCCTAGTTCCTGTTGTTGGTTGCCTAGTTCCTGTTGCTGGCCGCCTAGTTCCTGTTGTTGGCCGCCTAGTTCCTGTTGTTGGTTGCCTAGTTCCTGTTGTTGACTGCCTAGTTCCTGTTGTTGATTGCCTAGTTCCTGTTGTTGATTGCCCAGTTCCTGTTGTTGACTGCCTAGTTCCTGTTGTTGACTGCCTAGTTCCTGTTGTTGGTTGCCTAGTTCCTGTTGTTGGTTGCTCAGTTCCTGTTGTTGGCCGCCTAGTTCCTGTTGTTGGCCGCCTAGTTCCTGTTGTTAGGCACCTGGTTCCTGTTGTTGTGCACCTAGTTCCTGTTGCTGGCCGCCTAGTTCCTGTTGTTGGCCGCCTATTTGTGTTTCAGCTCCATTTAGGACGGTGAAACTAGAACCCCAAACTCAGTTTTGAAGCGCCAACACTGTTTTATCAGCGCCACTAAATATCCCATCTGTTGAATATCTATAAATATCAGACCCGAGCAGCCAGGTTCAAATGGATACAGTTTGCATACTTGCAGCTTACTTTCCTAATATAGTTAGGCATGGTGGGGGGGCTCTAATATCTGCGCAGCACAGCGCACAGCAACTGTTGCTATGCCGGGTCGGCCAGGTTAGACAGGCAGAAACAGGCACAAAAAAGGAACGAAAAAAGTCATAAGTGGACGCAATTGTCTCAGACTGAAGAGGAAGGAGGACAGGAGGCATTGGGGAGCAGAATGGAATGGCCGCATTCCAAGCCTGGGGTGGGGGGGTGGGAGATGAGGCTCTGTTCTGTACACTTCGCTTCGATTTCGAAGCTGTTTCACCGAGCGGCAAACGGCGGGAAAGTGCACTGCCGCAGTTGTTGCTAGGGCGAAGAAATTCGCGACAGGCACCTCGCGCGGCTCCCAATTCCAAACTGGGATGCTGGCCGGCTGTGTAGTCAAATTCCTTCCTGCGGCCTCATTCGGCACTCTTTTTAAATCCCCTTTGACTTTTCTTCACCTCTTCGAGTGTTTTCTTTTCGCTAAAAAAGAAAACTAAAATTTTCTGCTGAACTGCAAATATCCGTAAGCGGTTGACTGACAGGCAGTTTTGCTTTGAACTTCTTTGGAACAAATAGAAATCCTACTGACCTGACTTGCCTGAACAGTAGAGTGTCTACCCAAAACAGCATCGGTAGAGTGTCTACCCAAAACAGCATCGGTAGAGTGTCTACCCAAAACAGCATCGGTAGAGTGTCTACCCAAATCAGCATTGGTAGAGTGTCTACCCAAATCAGCATTGGTAGAGTGTCTACCCAAATCAGCATTGGTAGAGTGTCTACCCAAATCAGCATTGGTAGAGTGTCTACCCAAATCAGCATTGGTAGAGTGTCTACCCAAAACAGCATCGGTAGAGTGTCTACCCAAAACAGCATCGGTAGAGTGTCTACCCAAATCAGCATTGGTAGAGTGTCTACCCAAATCAGCATTGGTAGAGTGTCTACCCAAAACAGCATCGGTAGAGTGTCTACCCAAAACAGCATCGGTAGAGTGTCTACCCAAATCAGCATTGGTAGAGTGTCTACCCAAATCAGCATTGGTAGAGTGTCTACCCAAATCAGCATTGGTAGAGCAGTGTCTACCCAAAACAGTATTGGTAGAGTAGTGTCTACCCAAATCAGCATTGGTAGAGTGTCTACCAGTACCCAAATCAGCATTGGTAGAGTGTCTACCAGTACCCAAATCAGCATTGGTAGAGTGTCTACCAGTACCCAAATCAGCATTGGTAGAGTGTCTACCCAAATCAGCATTGGTAGAGTGTCTACCCAAATCAGCATTGGTAGAGTGTCTACCCAAATCAGCATCGATAGAGTGTCTTCCCAAATCAGCATCGATAGAGTGTCTACCCAAATCAGCATTGGTAGAGTGTCTACCCAAATCAGCATTGGTAGAGTGTCTACCCAAATCAGCATTGGTAGAGTGTCTACCCAAATCAGCATTGGTAGAGTGTCTACCCAAATCAGCATTGGTAGAGTGTCTACCCAAATCAGCATTGGTAGAGTGTCTACCCAAATCAGCATTGGTAGAGTGTCTACCCAAATCAGCATTGGTAGAGTGTCTACCCAAATCAGCATTGGTAGAGTGTCTACCCAAATCAGCATTGGTAGAGTGTCTACCCAAATCAGCATTGGTAGAGTGTCTACCCAAATCAGCATTGGTAGAGTGTCTACCCAAATCAGCATTGGTAGAGTGTCTAC
>NIVC01001135.1:22500-300000 GCA_002269645.1 Macrostomum lignano
ATCTCCCTCTCCCTTTTATTCCACACTTTAGTCTACCTGTAACTACCTGTCCAACTGAGTCATTATCACGATGTATTGTTCAAGTATATTTTCTACATGCATAATTAATTCATGCCCTTCACGCTAAAAGCAGAAAAACTCACTTAAAGTTAACTTACATTTCCAGCCGAGTCTAGACCCTAACCTCTCCTTTGTCGCTGCCAGCACATTTGACTCAGAGGTTACTAAGCCGCATACTTCAAAATTGGAATAATATATCTCTAAATTGCAACAGATACGAAGGCTAAGTATATGCCCTATAACGACTAGTTGTTCTCTTTGGCATGTTCAGCCAAGTGAAACCTCTAAGCGAGAGAGAGAGAGCGAGAGAGAGAGAGAGAAAGAGAGAGAGGCTCAGAGCGAGCGAGTGAATGAGACTTGAGTTAGTTTCCAAGTGCAGTACCAACTTATTTTTGTCCGTCTGCACGCATTCATTGGCGCCTGCCCTGACCCGCTCTCCTGCGACCTCGTGCTGGGTGGTCCCCCCTCTCTCCCCCCTGCATCTCTGCCACCCTATTACGGCACCCTAGCTCAGGAAGAGAAGAAAGAGAATGCACAGCAAATTTTGGATAAACTTTTTTAGGCTGCTATTCAAATAGAGTCGATTTAGTCACTGTGCCATTGTGGCGGTCTGCAAACTTCACACTTTCTCTCTTGCCAACGCATTGCGTAAAGAAGAGCACATTTGAGTGAAAATTTCAGAAACTTCTAGTGGTTCTTAAGCAATGGAATCAAGCGATTCTTTCACACCTGACAACCAATCAAAATCACAAGCTGTGGCACACCTGACAACCAATCAAAATCACAAGCTGTGGCACACCTGACAACCAATCAAAATCACAAGCTGTGGCACACCTGACAACCAATCAAAATCACACACTGTGGCTCACCTGACAACCAATCAAAATCACAAGCTGTGGCTCACCTGACAACCAATCAAAATCACAAGCTGTGGCACACCTGACAACCAATCAAAATCACAAGCTGTGGCTCACCTGACAACCAATCAAAATCACAAGCTGTGGCTCACCTGACAACCAATCAAAATCACAAGCTGTGGCACACCTGACAATAAATCAACATCACAAGCTGTGGCACACCTGACAACCAATCAAAATCACAAGCTGTGGCTCACCTGACAACCGATCAAAATCACAAGCTGTGGCTCACCTGACAACCAATCAAAATCACACACTGTGGCACACCTGACAACCAATCAACATCACAAGCTGTGGCTCACCTGACAATCAATCAACATCACAAGCTGTGGCTCACCTGACAACCAATCAAAATCACACACTGTGGCACACCTGACAACCAATCAAAATCACACACTGTGGCTCACCTGACAACCAATCAAAATCACAAGCTGTGGCACACCTGACAACCAATCAAAATCACACACTGTGGCACACCTGACAACCAATCAAAATCACAAGCTGTGGCTCACCTGACAACCAATCAAAATCACACACTGTGCAGTGGCTCACCTGACAACCAATCAAAATCACAAGCTGTGGCTCACCTGACAACCAATCAAAATCACACACTGTGGCTCACCTGACAACCAATCAAAATCACACACTGTGGCACACCTGACAACCAATCAAAATCACACGGTGGCAGATCGGACAGAGGTTTCTAGACTATTTTCGGCCATATGCTAATAATAATTCCGAAGTACAAAGCGCACTTTCGTTGAGCTTCTCTGGCCCTATGTCGGAATAAATTAATCCCGCAGGATTGATCCCTATCCGCCAGCCAGTCTCTCATATCCCATCAGCCTACCCGTATCGCTTCAGCCGGATTGGAAGTCCCTCTTTTATATTCCTGGATAATTTAATAAAGACTCCCTCTTGTGCCGGCCGCGTTGCCGGGCTGAGGGGCTCAAGGAGCCCAGGGCCCAGCTAATGGACACTCACTATGCTATTGCTAGACAGGATATTTGAGCGACGCTAGGGCTGTTGAGCCGATGTTGCTAACACAGTTTCTGATTAGCTGAGCGAGCCAGCCACCCAGTTCATCTCTGAGTGAGCAGTCAGTCAGTCAGTCAGTCTATCGACCGCCTCTGAGAGAGAGGGAGAGAGAGACAGGGGAGCCACTGCGGCAGCCCCCTCGCCCAGTAGTCTCCAGAAGGAATTCCTATAGCGATAGGGCAAGAAGGCCTGCAGCTGTGAGCATTCGGTATCAGTGCCTGCCGGGAACTCAATCAGCCAGCGCTTCAAGGCGAGGCGCCTCTCGGCCGCATGGTGCAAGTCGCGATTTCCCATTCCACGCTTCGCCAGCTGAGCGAATGGGCCAGAGCTGCACTAGCGAGACTGATTATTGTGCCACTTCTTGAGATGAAATTTGAGGAAAACTGGGGTCTGAGAAAAACAATAATCGCATTAAGCCTTGTGAGATGGAATTTACAGATGGTTGGCGTGGAATATGGAATGTTTATGGCGCCACTTTTTTTAGAATTGTTCTGGTGGACTTTTGTGACAATGTCTGGAAGGTGACAGGGGTGTCTGCAAGGTGACAGGGGTGTCTGGAAGGTGGCTGGGGTGTCTGAAAGGTGACTGGGGTGTCTGGAAGGTGGCTGGGGCTTCTGGAAGGTGACAGGGGTGTCTAGAAGGTGACAGGGGTGTCTGGAAGGTGGCTGGGATGTCTGGAAGGTGACTGGGGTGGCTGGAAGGTGACAGGGGTGTCTAGAAGGTGACAGGGGTGTCTAGAAGGTGGCTGGGGTGTCTGGAAGGTGACAGGGGTGTCTAGAAGGTGACAGGGGTGTCTAGAAGGTGGCTGGGGTGTCTGGAAGATGACTGGGGTGTCTAGAAGGTGACAGGGGTTTCTAAAAGACGCCAGATCAGAGTCAATTCTGTTACAAGTAGGGTGATGGCAGGGTGATGGAAGGGGGCAGGGTGATGGAAGGGGGCATGGTGATGGAAGGGGGCAGGGTGATGGAAGGGGGCAGGGTGATGGAAGGGGGCATGGTGATGGAAGGGGGCATGGTGATGGAAGGGGGCAGGGTGATGGAAGGGGGCAGGGTGATGGAAGGGGGCAGGGTGATGGAAGGGGGCATGGTGATGGAAGGGGGCATGGTGATGGAAGGGGGCAGGGTGATGGAAGGGGGCATGGTGATGGAAGGGGGCAGGGTGATGGAAGGGGGCAGGGTGATGGAAGGGGGGCAGGGTGATGGAAGGGGGCATGGTGATGGAAGGGGGGCAGGGTGATGGAAGGGGGCAGGGTGATGGAAGGGGGCAGGGTGATGGAAGGGGGCAGGGTGATGGAAGGGGGCAGGGTGATGGAAGGGGGCAGGGTGGTGGAAGGGGGCATGGTGATGGAAGGGGGCAGGGTGATGGAAGGGGGCATGGTGATGGAAGGGGGCAGGGTGATGGAAGGGGGCAGGGTGATGGAAGGGGGCAGGGTGGTGGAAGGGGGCATGGTGATGGAAGGGGGCAGGGTGATGGAAGGGGGCATGGTGATGGAAGGGGGCATGGTGATGGAAGGGGGCAGGGTGATGGAAGGGGGCAGGGTGATGGAAGGGGGCAGGGTGATGGAAGGGGCAGGGTGATGGAAGGGGGCAGGGTGATGGAAGGGGGCATGGTGATGGAAGGGGCAGGGTGATGGAAGGGGCAGGCGCACTACAGCAGCAGAGTCAGCTAAGGTTCTCAGAGCAGCTATTGCATAAGTCATTCATCCATTGCTGTAGCCATGGAGACGGGCAGTGCCAGTGTTTCTTTAGAACAAAGTGAAGAGGATTTGCTAGCGGATTTTATTCTCTCTTTTTGTTCCTCGGTTTTTTCTCCCGCAAAGCCTGGCAGAAAAGATAAGGGCGGGATAGACTGGGGAGATGTCCGAGGGTGGTCCATTGCTGGCCGAAACCGCAAGCTTTTGTCGCGGCCGTTTTCTGCCGCAGTGGAATTATAAAAATTGCATTCTTTTCTGCCGAAAATGTTCCCGGATTAGCTACGCTTGGAGATTTACGAGGATTAGCTGCGATAGGCCGTGCCACTAGATACTGTTGGGCTCGGAGTGGACTATAGAAAGATAGCAAAGCTCTCGACATATTGAATCGATTTTTCATTTCCATACCAGATTTCAAGTCTGTATTGTCCAGAGCAGAGTACAGTGTCAAGTGCTGAGCACTGCAGGTCAGCTTAAACATGACGCTTAGATATGAGGATGGCATAGCAATTAGCAAACTGGCTGACTTTTTTGACAGACACGGCAAACTCATCAAAATATCACGCCAATTGCTGGCAAAAGTACCGAGTAGACACGACGCTGCACTTACCCGACTCAGCGATGGATTCCGAAGTCGGTCAGTCTCCAACTGCGCGCAGACTAGTGTTAATAATGAATGCTATCCCAGGTTGGGCTCAGCTGCTCTCTGGCAGGCAGACGGGCACAACAAGATGCGGGCCTGCAGGACAGACACACTTTTATAAGCCTCGAACAGAAAACTGCAGATGGTTTGGGAAGGAAAAATTCTTTCGAGGCTCGGTCGCGACGCAAATTTATGGGGATCTCGATGCTATGGAAGCGAAAGGGCGCAATGTTATAGTCGGGATGGGAAGGGCCAGGTTTATAAGCGAATGAGAGGGCCTTTGGCTTGCATCCCGGCTGCTTTGCACACTTTATAGTCATGCAGAGCAAGCGGCTGGTATTTGTACGCTGGGGAGACGTCAGGGGGAGAGGATGAAGGGGAGAGAGCGGCTGCTGGCTGATTCACAATTCGCCCCTCGCAATACCATAGCCCTCCGTCCGCTCCGCTCTTTCTCTCTCTCTCTCTCGCCGTCCGCTCCCATAGCAAAGCCTGTCCTGTCCCCATTCACATCCCTTTCTTCCCGATCCGCTACAACCAAGGGAGAATCATCTATGTCAATCGGGGGGGAGGGGCGCTCAGGGCGAGATGGAGGGGCGATTGGGGAAAGCCACAACCAATCGCCTCTCAACACACAACAGCAGCGCAATGATCCTTTACTGCTCCAGCTCCGTTACTCGCATGCTCGGGTCCCCTGCTCGTGGCAGCCACCCCCCGCACCGATGTCAGAGCCATGGTCTTCTCAGGTCATGGGTGTTTTTGGTATCGCTACCTCTAGGGAAAAATCCGGTAGCGATAGGAATGCGTAATTCTGCCTCTCCGGTGTTGAGAATGCGAGCACTTTATCTGTGAATGCCCCGCCTTTACTCAGGACAGACTCACCTACCTCGGCCCAACCCGGACCTCTCCGAGGTTTTCAGGCCCAAGAACCCCTGCTAGCTCGTCCGCTACCTAAGGGCTACCGGGTGAGCGACCATCCACCTCCTGGACTCTCCGGAGGGGCACCGGATCTCCCTGAGCGACACCACAGCACCAGCTGCCCGCGGTCGCCAGGGGTTGACGGAATGGATGGCGACGCCCCTCTGCTGTGTATCCGGATGCCCGGCTGCCACCAATCTGTGTGTGTGTGTGTGGGGGGGAATAAAATCCCAGCTCATGAAGGAGTGAGAAAGCAGAGAGCCCCAGAGCTTTCCTGGCATCGCGTGATAAATTACTGCCTCCAACCCCAGCCAAGTGGTGGGTGACGGCGAATGATTAACTGGCATTTCATCTGGCAGCGCCGCCTCTGCCTTCTTCTCAATCTCTCTGCTTTTTTATGTGCTCCGTTTGATTTCTCTCTCCCTCTCTCGCCCTCCATTATAGATTCTTAAGCGGTCCTTCTTTCCACTATGCCGCCTTGGCACAGCCAGACGGCTGTCTCCACTGAATCTACTCGCTTGCTCACTGCAAGTCGGATAGAAAACCGATTATCCGAAATCATTCTTTTCTGGGAAATTCCGTCTTAGCGGCTTTGGACTCTGGCGGCAAAACTGACAGTGGATAAATAGGAAGCAGATTGCATGATTTACTGCCAAGTGTGATAACAGGGGGTGGGAGTGTTTGAAACTGGGGTTTTTGGCTACGTTTGTTAAGCCTATTTTGGCGCCATTCATCTGCTTTGGCGCCTTTGGATCTATTTTGTCGCCATTGGCCTATTTTGGCGCTTTTGGGTCTTCTTTGGCGCCATTGGATGTATTTTGGCGCCACTGGGCCTATTTTAGCGCCATTGGATCTATTTCGGCGCCATTGGCCTATTTTGGCGCTTTTGGGTCTATTTTGGCGTCATTGAATCTTTTTGGCGCCATTGGATGTACTTTGGCGCCACTGGGCCTATTTTGGCGTCATTGGTTCTATTTTGGCGTCATTGAATCTTTTTTGGCGCCATTGGATCAATTTTGGCACCATTGGATCTATTTTAGCGCCATTGATCTGCTTTGGCGCCATTTAGTCTATTTTAGCACCATTGGTTCCATTTCGGCACTAATGAGTCCATTTTTGCGCCAATGAGTTTATGATAGCATTTCTCCTCCGCAGGTCAGGACAGGAACTTGCGCGACTCCCCAACTCATGTAGATCGATTCGATTGGAACTCGACGCTCGACAGGAAGAAGTGCACCCTGCATTGAGCGCATGACGCTGATGTACAACTAGCATGCAGCAGTCAGTGGCTCTGCCATAGTATACAGTGCATGCCTAATCCCCCCGGCGGCTCAAAATTGGGCAATAAATTCTGAGCTGAACTTTCAGCTGCTGGGGTTTGGCAAACTGCCAACCGTTTCTTTTCAAAAAGACACACATTTTTTGTGGGCGCAGGGACAGAGTCAGCTGATATAAAATATAGGGGCTCAGTTGAACTGCTTCATTTGTTTAACTCCAGTCTGAATTCATGCGCAACTTAAGTGCATCCAGTTGAAGCTACACGCAATTTTTTGTTTTGTTCACATTTTTTCTAACGCATTCTTCTTGCCCGAGATTGCTAGTGTCAGTGATGTCAGTGTCAGTGATGTCAGAGTGTCAGTGATGTCAGTGTCAGTGATGTCAGTGTCAGTGATGTCAGAGTGTCAGTGATGTCAGTGTCAGTGATGTCAGTGTCAGTGATGTCAGTGTCAGTGATGTCAGTGTCAGTGATGTCAGTGTCAGTGATGTCAGTGTCAGTGATGTCAGTGTCAGTGATGTCAGTGTCAGTGATGTCAGTGTCAGTGATGTCAGTGTCAGTGATGTCAGTGTCAGTGATGTCAGTGTCAGTGATGTCAGTGTCAGTGATGTCAGTGTCAGTGATGTCAGTGTCAGTGATGTCAATGTCAGTGATGTCAGTGTCAGTGATGTCAGTGTCAGTGATGTCAGTGTCAGTGATGTCAGTGTCAGTGATGTCAGTGTCAGTGATGTCAGTGTCAGTGATGTCAGTGTCAGTGATGTCAGTGTCAGTGATGTCAGTGTCAGTGATGTCAGTGTCAGTGATGTCAGTGTCAGTGATGTCAGTGTCAGTGATGTCAGTGTCAGTGATGTCAGTGTCAGTGATGCCAGTGTTGTCAGTGATGTCAGTGTTAGTGATGTCAGTGTCAGTGATGTCAGTGTTAGTGATGTCAGTGTCAGTGATGTCAGTGTGAATGATGTCAGTGTCAGTGTCAGTGATGTCAGTGTCAGTGTCAGTGATGTCAGTGTCAGTGTCAGTGATTTCAGTGTGAATGATGTCAGTGTCAGTGATGTCAGTGTCAGTGTCAGTGATTTCAGTGTGAGTGATGCCAGTGTCAGTGATGTCAGTGTCAGTGTCAGTGATGTCAGTGATATCAGTGTCAGTGATGTCAGTGATATCAGTGTCAGTGATGTCAGTGTCAGTGATGTCAGTGTCAGTGATGCCAGTGTTGTCAGTGATGTCAGTGTTAGTGATGTCAGTGTCAGTGATGTCAGTGTGAATGATGTCAGTGTCAGTGTCAGTGATGTCAGTGTCAGTGATGTCAGTGTCAGTGATGTCAGTGTCAGTGATGTCAGTGTCAGTGATGTCAGTGTCAGTGATGTCAGTGTCAGTGTCAGTGATGCCAGTGATATCAGTGTCAGTGATGTCAGTGTCAGTGTCAGTGATGTCAGTGTCAGTGTCAGTGATGTCAGTGTCAGTGTCAGTGATGTCAGTGTCAGTGTCAGTGATTTCAGTGTCAGTGTCAGTGATGTCAGTGTCAGTGTCAGTGATGCCAGTGATATCAGTGTCAGTGATGTCAGTGTCAGTGTCAGTGATGTCAGTGTCAGTGTCAGTGATGTCAGTGTCAGTGTCAGTGATGTCAGTGTCAGTGTCAGTCATGTCAGTGTCAGTGTCAGTGATGTCGGTGTCAGTGATGTCAGTGTCAGTGATGTCAGTGTCAGTGATGTCAGAGTGTCAGTGATGTCAGTGTCAGTGATGTCAGTGTCATTGATGTCAGTGTCAGTGATGTCAGTGTCAGTGATGTCAGAGTGTCAGTCATGTCAGTGTCAGTGATTTCAGAGTGTCAGTGATGTCAGTGTGAGTGATGCCAGTGTCAGTGATGTCAGTGTCAGCGATGTCATTGTCAGTGATGTCAGAGTGTCAGTGATTTCAGTGTGAGTGATGCCAGTGTCAGTGATGTCAGTGTCAGCGATGTCATTGTCAGTGATGTCAGAGTGTCAGTGATTTCAGTGTGAGTGATGCCAGTGTCAGTGATGTCAGTGTCAGCGTCTGCAGTCTAAAGAATCGACGTCACGTATACCAAATGCCTAAGACTATTGTCGTAAATTTTTGCCTCTCATGCAGCCAGCAGCGTTTTCACTGCATATTCTTGAAAGTAGTATGGGTAGTCTGAAAAATGATAGGAATGTAAGGATAAAATACTAGCGTACGAGTAGAGCAGAAATACTCATTTAAGTGCGCAGTGTACGGCCTTATTTAGCTTCGTACAACAGTAGTACCTGTGCATTCTCGTTGCCAATAGCAACCCAATGAACGCTAGTTTGTTTCTTTCGCGCCTTTCTGTCCCGCACAGCCACTCTGCACTCGCGTCCGCAGTTGGCCGGGCGGGACAGGAGGGCAGGGGGCTGCGCCGAGTGCAGTGAGATGAGCGGCTGGGGAGAGAGAGGCAGGCCAGGTAAATTCTCTTACCCCTCTCCCCCCGGAGGCCCGAGGAAGCCCCCGCGACCCAGCCCCGCCACCCCAACTCCGAGACAAGCTTTGCTCAATCCAAAGCTCTCACCCCCTCTCTGCGCGGCGCGAATTCAAATTGGCATTCCAGCAGCAAAAACGCGGCGACGTTCCAAACTTCTCTGCAGAGCTGAGACCCTAACGAAAGTTTCTCAAGCACAGGTCCTTAACAACAAGCAGATGCTGCTTCAGCGAGCGAAGCCGGCAACGCAGCAGGCGGCCGGTGCTGGCCGAGTGGAGGCGGCCAAGAAGGAGCCGCCGAAGCTGGATCAATTTCTGGACAATCGCGACTTCACCGGCGCAATCACGCTGCTGGAGTTCGAGCGGAACTCCAGCGAGGACAAGAAGAAGAGCACGGAGGAGCAGGACTCTTGGATTGCTTACTGCGCGTTTCACCTCGGCGATTACAAGCGAGCCGCCGAGGAGTACGAAAAGATGACTAAGAAAAAGAACTGCAACCCGGACGTGTGGGTGTTCCTCGGCTGCTGCTACTTCATGCTCGGCATGTACAAAGAGGCCGACGAGGCGGCGCAGAAGGGGCCGAAGAGCCGCCTGCAGAACCGGCTGCTGTTTCACGTGTCGCACAAGTTCGGCAACGAGGCCCGACTGATGGGCTACCACCAGCAGCTGCAGGACAAGGAGGAGGACCAGCTGTGCCTGGCCTCAATTCATTACCTGCGCAACCACTACCAGGAGGCCATCGACATCTACAAGCGCATCCTGCTGGACAACAGGGACTACCTGGCGCTGAATGTCTACGTGGCCCTGTGCTACTACAAGCTTGATTACTACGACGTTAGCCAGGAGGTGCTGGCAGTGTACCTGCAGCACTATCCTGACAGCGTCACCGCCATCAACTTGAAAGCCTGCAACCATTTCAGGCTGTACAATGGCAAAGGCGCCGAGGCGGAGCTCAAACAGCTGCAGGAGATTGCCTCGCCGAATTTCGCGTATGCTCGAGATCTCATTAAGCACAACCTGGTTGTGTTCCGCGGCGGCGAAGGCGCACTGCAGGTGCTGCCGCCGCTGATTGACGCGCTGCCGGAAGCGAGGCTCAACCTGGTGATCTTCTACCTGCGCCAGGACGACATTCAAAACGCGTACGAGCTGATGAAAGACGTGGACCCGACATCGCCGAATGAGTACACCCTCAAGGGCGTGGTGAACGCAGCCCTGGGCCAGGAGCAGGGATCTCGAGAGCACTTGAAGATTGCTCAGCAATACTTTCAGCTCGTTGGAGGCTCAGCCTCTGAGTGCGACACGATTCCGGGCAGGCAGTGCATGTCCAGCTGCTTCTTCCTGCTGCGCCAGTTCGATGACGTTCTTATCTACCTGAACTCCATCAAGAGCTACTTCTACAACGACGACACCTTCAATTTTAACTATGCTCAAGCCAAGGCTTCGGTCGGACACTTCAAGGAGGCTGAGGAAATTTTCCTTCTGATTCAGAACGAGCGCCTTCGTCAGGACTACGTGTACCTGAGCTGGCTGGCTCGCTGCTACATCATGAACCAGAAGGCCCGGCTGGCTTGGGAGCTCTACCTGAAGATGGAGACCTCCACTGAGTCGTTTAGTCTTCTTCAGCTAATCGCCAACGACTGCTACCGCATGGGTCAGTTCTACTACGCTGCCAAGGCGTTCGACGTCCTTGAGCGGCTGGACCCGAACCCGGAGTACTGGGAGGGCAAGCGAGGCGCCTGCGTCGGCGTCTTCCAGATGATCCTAGCTGGCAAGGAGTCCAAGGAGCGGATACGCGAGGTGCTGCAGATATTACGCAACACTAGCAATCCTCAGACTGAGTACATCATCAAGGCGATGCGAACGTGGGCCAGTCGAGAGAATGTGCCCGTGTGAGCTGACTGGCTGGATGCTCCTCTTTTCACTGAGTCGAGCCTATACAATTACAATAAGACTAAATCTGTCCCTCATTTGATACTTTGCTTTCTATTAATTAATATTTGTTTGATCTTGAAGATTTAAGGTAAAAATAAGCGCGACTTCTAAGTCCGTGACTATATAATATTTCTCCATGCCCCCACAATAAAATTAATTGCCTTAGTTTTTTATCGCTAGAATATCAACGTAAGCTCGTACTTTTAAGCTCGTAAGAGCATGCAAGAGACAAATACGCTACTTTGATTGAATGAATTCAAGGATTTTTGTTAGCAATCAGGGCTTCATCAAAAAGACTGCATGGGGTGCAACGGCAGCCTGCAGGGAACGATTTTCATTGTGCATCTTTGGATACTTTCCGGGCTGACTACCCAAGAAATTCAGAAAACTGTACATACACACAACTTGCAGTGTAACTGCATGCAAATATATTGAATAATTGGTCATACAGAAAATACGCAGTCTTTATTGCCTACGCATATGTAGATCTTTCGATTTGAATTGGTATAAGCGAAGAGGCCAACAAGAAGTTTTTATTGAAATAGCCAAATGAAGCTTCTTACATGCATTCAAAATGTGTGACACGTACTGACAATTAAGGCGCAGAAGAGAAAGACATTTGATGGCCGTAATTCTAGTATAAAGTATATGTAATGTACGAGCTTACCTCCACCTTGTCCGGCGGACCTTGTACCTTGTCCGGCAGCAACAAGGTCTGACTGTTTGGCTTGGTGGGAGCGTCGGTGTGATGTGAATCCTGATACTCATCGTAGCTTTGGGCGCATAAGCATCTTCCTATCAGACCTTCAGGCGATTTGGAGATGCATACATGAATTTAGGGCTAGGGTCTGTCTGTTGTATAACCAATTATACAACAATCAATCAAATGTTGCACGAAAACTTTCCAAACTTACTCTCCGAGAGACTGCAGAGAGAGATACATATGTAGATTATAGATAGAGATAGAATCAGGGGCGGATTTAAGGGGGCAAACCGCACCCACACCCCAGTGGCTGGCGATGATGGCGCGTTGGCGCCCCTTTTCCTTTGGACTAAAAAAGGCCCTCTGCAACCACCCTAATTTTGCTCAGTGTGGCGCCCCTCTAGTGTATAATGGCGTCCGTCTCGTCTATACAATCTATATTATGGTGGCGCCCCGGGGGGGGGGGGCGTAGCCCAGCGGTAGCGCAGCTGCTCTGGTGTGCCAGCGACCCAGGCTCGATTCCAAGTGCAGTCACATTAATTTGGGGCTGAATTGGAATCTCGGCTTGGCTCTGCTCGTGCAATTAACGGCCTTGAGAGCCAACCCCCCAAGGCGCAGTGCAGGGGCGTAGCCAGAGGGGGGGCAAGGGGGCCGTGGCCCCCCCCCCCAATCACCAACTCTGGCCTTGGCGCCCCCCCCCCCTAAAAGAAACTGGCGCCCCCCCCCCTATAAGAAACTGGCGCTCCCCCCCTAAAAGAAACTGGCGCCCCCCTATAAGAAGCTGGCGCCCCCTAACTCACGGCCCCCCCCCCAATCAAAATTCCTGGCTACGCCCCTGGCGCAGTGAAGTGTACATGCCTAACGATAATATAAAGTTAGGGCCGCTGTACACTCCTGTGTGAGTGTGTGCCTGCGTACGTATCCGCGCGCTTGTATGCCTGCTCAGGGGAGTCGGCGGAATGGGCAGTAATGCCTCTCGCCGGTTGCGTGCCCATGTCGCTTAAAGTGGGCCAGGGTGCACACAACCCCCCTGCCTCTAATAAAAAAAAATGGTGGCGCCCCTCTCGTCTATATTATGGCATCCCTCTCGTGTATATTATGGCGCGCCCTAAACTATGGTTAAAATCAACCCCCTCATTTTATATTTATAAATCCGCGGTCTGGAGTGTTTGATCTCATGCTTATCATAGAAAATATTAATACTATTAATTTTAAATAGCGGTGAGCTATTCCTGTAAAAAATTGCCGTGCCAACTTCCTGTTTGTAGTTTGATTTTTGGTAAACTTAATTCCCTCATCGAAAATTTTGTGGATCGGCTCTTGTTTTATTTTTCTCTTAGCTAATTGTGTCAATAAAGCTAACATGCATTACACAAGAATACCACTATCCGCTAAAGGCCGGCATATTATTTGAAAAAGGTGTCTATCTAGGTTCTGCGTTGTTATACTTTTTTAAATGCACGCCGCGGATTCGTGAACTAATGAAGCTGTTATGACTGGCCGTATGGACTATGGAGGGTTTTTCGAGATTTAAAAGATTGTACGTTGTCCTTTAACTCTTATTATTTTATTTAAGTTAGGCCCTAACCTTGATTAGGTAAACTAAAGAGATAGTCATGATTTTTTCTTGAGTAATATCTTTATATAGTAGGGGCAAAGTAGCTTAGACCTTGTGACAATAATATTAATTAATAATAATATTAATATAAAAAGTTAATAAAGAAGAATTAAAAAAGTTTAAATTATAAATATAAAGGCCTTATTCATTGCCTTTGCATTAGCCCTACATAGGCCTAGTGAACTTTTCTGATAGAGTTCTTAAAATTTTTATTCTATGTATTTTTCTCTAGGCCTATGACAGAACAATCAGAATCTCGGCTTCATCCTCTGCCTAAAGGCTAAAGCAGAGGGGCCTAAATGTAGTTGTATATACCCTTTGCACTGCTTCTCTCTTTGCTGCTGCTGGCAAAGTCCAAGGCCATCTACCATATTCTTCCAATAGTTCTCATTGGGCCACAGGTGTTCAGTGGTACAGGAGCCTTGCAATAGCAGCATGGATGCCTGGATGCATGTGACTGGAGGCCACAAATGAGGTTTGCAATCTTTATGTCAGCTGTTATTGCACTCACTCACTATTACTTTCTGAGGCTCAAATATTGAAAAAGAACTTTGATACTATTGTAACACTTGCTCATGTCTGGCATAGCTACTAGCAACAATAGCTTTTTTACTCCAAACTTGGCAAACAACTGGTCCTTTGTCGACAGACTTTCTTGGCTCTCACCTCAATGTAGCAGCAGGCTGGCGCAAATTAAAAATCCACCATCTCCATCAAGACCAAGTTTTATGTCAATATCTATATAGCCTCTCTTAGAAGTGACCTTCTCAATCAAGCCTCATACATTGCTATAGATAATGGCATTTTTTGTAGTACCCACTTTGCTATTAACTTCAAGCAGCTTGATCACAAAAAGTCCTTCAGATGCTAGTTTCTGTCAGTAAGGCTTGCACCCAAGTTCGAATACACAGCCTTCCCCATACATGCGCAATGTCCAAAATTCGGTCAGCCATGCGACTTAGTTTTAACAAAAATGCGACATAGTTTTTGGGCAAATACATGTAAAAAAAAACCTGAGGCAAAATTAATGCAACTTTGGGAAAATGGCGGGAGTAAGTATGACTATCATATCAGGCAAAAATGCCTCATCAGCTACTTAGTACTACTACTTAGGTATTTTTTGGGTGGGCATTTTTGCAACTTCTTTGGTTGGCTGCCAAATCAGTCGGCCAGATCGGCCAACTCGGCCAACTGTTGTGCATGTATGGCCTTCCTTGAGCTGGCTCCATTTTGCAAAATGCTGGCTACTTATAGAGTTTGCCAGTTGCTGAGATTTAATGCAACTTTCAGCTAAAGCATTGTGTTTGCTATTGTTGGAACCAGCTGTCTTGTGCTGCAGGCTGTGTTGGCTACAGTGATGGCTAGAGGCCTGCTTCCTTGCGTTCTTTTCAGAGCAACAGTGCTTGCCCCAGTGGCCTATAATTTGGTAGCAACTATGGTGCTAGCAACTTGCTCTACTGTTCTAAGGCTAATCAAGCTGCTTAGATTTGCTAGCTAGGTTGCTTTGTTGCAGCAATGTAGTTTTCCCTTGCCAATGGGCGAGTGGCAGCCAGAGCAGAGCCACACAGGAGACTGGGCTACATTTGTACTAGTCAAAGGTCAGCCTCTGGTGCTGTTTAATATACCAATTGCATAGATGCTGCATGGATCTGAATTTTTGTACAGGTTGCTGTAGGCAATCTTGCAGATCTTGCATGGGCAGTTTGGTTGCAATCTTTGACTTATAAGAATGCTGCTAAGACCTGCTAGCATTTGCTTGTAGTAGAGTCTAGGCGGCAAAGGATGAGGTGCTAGGCCTCCAAATAAAGAAATAATTTGACAGTAGCACTCGCAAACTCCAACAGGCAGAAGATACCATATAGACAAATAGTTTGGAAGGATTTATTGCTCAACAATTGTGACTTCATTCAGGCAGTGCTCAGCCCTTTGTAGACTGGGTAGACATACACTCTGAGCTAAGTAAGACATACACTCTGCTGGCATTGGTCATGGGATTTCAAGCTTTTGGGCATTGTTTAATTAACTATCTTTTTAAAATAGAATTCAGGGTTTAGCTAGAATTCAGGTGTATGAGCTAATTTTCTTGACCATTGTTACACTAACAATATTAAGTTCAATGCTTCTCTCACTCGTTATATTAACCCATTTTAATGCCAATCAATAAATTGAAAGTAACATTTATTGATTAAGGCTAAATGCACTATATAAGAGCATTCATTTAGAACCAGTAGGATAGATGCAGTTGCACCTAGAGAGGTGAACACTACACAAATATACTCTTATAAGTGTTAAATTGGCTATATCATGATTAGACAAGCACTTATTTTTTAAAATATGTTTAGATGGCTGAGGCACTCTAGTTTGCAACATGAGTAACCATTTTCTTATGCAATTTTTTTAATCATTTTGCCATGTGAGAAGCACCGTGGCCTATTATAGAAAATGAACAAATAATATCAAAATGTTATACCAATATATTCTATACTGACTAGGCCTATAGCTAATAGATGTATTGTACTAACACTATGAGGCCTAGGGCCTATGCCAATTTCCAATTACCAATTTAAATTTATACTAGGCCTAAAAATTGGTATAGGACCAAGACTGCCATATCAAGACTGCCACACTTGGGGGAGCTTGTCCAAACTTTGTCCAAATTTGGCTTAATGTATTATTAGATAGTGCTAGAAAGAAGATAAGTGGGTAGGAGAGCCAGTAGAACAAAGCTGCAAAAAGGAACCTATGAAAGGAATAGCAATGCTAGAAAATTAGTAGCTCCCCCTTAATACCAGTAGCCAGTAGTAGCTATGGTGGTCTTAGTATATAGTGGTCTTAGTCATGTGCCTAAAAATTGAATTTTTAGTATTATAGTATAGGACCTATCTTATATTATATGATTTTGATTTACTAATATAGGGTGAATATAACAACCTAATAATATTTAATACCTTAACAATTAAAAATTCAAGGTTGCCTAGTACCCATAGTCAGGAAGATGGCCTTTTTCACGGAAAATTCTGGCGCAAAAGGGGTTGGACATGCACTAGTCTGGCGCATTCTGGTGCAATAGTAAACAAGGAAAAAGTAGACGGCTTTTTAATTAACATACATTAACATTGCATTTTCTATAAAACAGATTCAAATACAAGCTTTACCAATGGTAAGCAAACTTTTTTGTTAGGCCTAGGAATAGTTCTAGCATATGATGCAAGCACATTTTTCTGATAGGATTTGTTTTGGTGCAGGTGTGCCATGATCCTGACTATGGCCTAGTACTTGTCTATAGCTAAGAATTCTATCTAGGTAGAATCATAGGCCAGAGCCATATCTTTATTTATAGGCCTAGTCTAAATTAATGTCATTATAGTTAGGTACAAAAGTATATTTGACCAATTTATGGTTAATTATAAAAAAAGGATTACAACTTTAAAGAAATTATATAACCCTAATAACTAGCCTATGGCTTATCTTTTTAGTTTTTATCAATATCAGATATTATATTAGCTAGTAATAATATGCTATATATTATAAAAATCATTCTACCATCACCAAGAAAAAGATCTTCTATCTACTAATGAATGATTGACTTATATTTTTTAATATCTATAATTGAGGGGTTATATCAGGGTTGACCATATCAATCTCTCTATTATTATTAATATCCTTATATATTATCTAAAAAACATAAGTTCTTTTTCAAAGTTATATAAGCAATCTATATATAAAGCAAAAAAATCGATTTAATTTTTACTACTTATACTTGTACAATGTATGTATTAGGAAATTGCCATTTTTTTTCAAGCATTTGAAAGCACAGTTATATACTAAATGTGTATATAGTAAGACAGACCAGGCATTGTGCGTTATATATTGCAGTTAGTGTGTAGATACCCAGTCTGTGACTGGCTTGATAAAAGTAATTTTAATTTTGCCATTTTTGATGCCAATTGCCATCCAGGCATCAACCAAAAGCACCAAGTATTTGCCGTAATGGCAGCCCCATCTGCTGAGCCACACGAGTCCTGGGACGAGCTTCTGTTAGCTGGGCCTTCAACCCTGTCCAAGGACAATGCACCCGCCCCCTATCCATGTCGAGCATTCGCTGATCTGTTAGAGCAGTCCCCATTTGGTCAGAGCCGTGCATCTGACCAGCCCGACTCGGCTGAGGAGCTCCGCTGCCTGCGAGTTCTATCGCTGCACTTCAGCGATCCAATGACCCTCATGAGGAGTGTCGCCACTGCCGGCCGACTGGGTTATGCTAGTGTGCACTGGCAGATTAATTGCGAATGTCCGGAGCTGATGGCCAGGTCTGACATCTTTATTGCAATGCTTCTTATTTACATGGATTTTTTAGTGTACCCCATTCCCCATTAATCTTCAATCACAGGTATCCCCATTCCCCATTAATCTTCAATCACAGGTATCCCCATTCCCCATTAATCTACAATTACAGGTATCCCCATTGCCCATTAATCTTCAATCACAGGTATCCCCATTCCCCATTAATCTACAATTACAGGTATCCCCATTCCCCATTAATCTTCAATTACAGGTATCCCAATTCCCCATTAATCTACAATTACAGGTATCCCAATTCCCCATTAATCTTCAATTACAGGTATCCCATTCCCCATTAATCTACAATTACAGGTATCCCAATTCCCCATTAATCTTCAATTACAGGTATCCCATTCCCCATTAATCTACAATTACAGGTATCCCAATTCCCCATTAATCTTCAATCACAGGTATCCCCATTGCCCATTAATCGTATCCCATTGCGGATTGCACATGAGCCACAGGTATCCCATTCCTGATTGCACATGAATCACAGGTATCCCATTCCTGATTGCACATGAACCACAGGTATCCCATTCCTGATTGCACATGAACCACAGGTATCCCATTCCTGATTGCACATGAACCACAGGTATCCCATTCCTGATTGCACATAAATCACAGGTATCCCATTCCTGATTGCACATGAACCACAGGTATCCCATTACTGATTGCACATGAACCACAGGTATCCCATTCCTGATTGCACATGAATCACAGGTATCCCATTCCTGATTGCACATGAATCACAGATATCCCATTGCGGATTGCACATGAGCCACAGGTATCCCATTCCTGATTGCACATGAATCACAGGTATCCCATTCCTGATTGCACATGAGCCACAGGTATCCCATTCCTGATTGCACATGAGCCACAGGTATCCCATTCCTGATTGCACATGAACCACAGGTATCCCATTCCTGATTGCACATGAATCACAGGTATCCCATTCCTGATTGCACATGAATCACAGGTATCCCATTCCTGATTGCACATGAATCACAGGTATCCCATTCCTGATTGCACATGAACCACAGGTATCCCATTCCTGATTGCACATGAATCACAGGTATCCCATTCCTGATTGCACATGAACCACAGGTATCCCATTCCTGATTGCACATAAATCACAGGTATCCCATTCCTGATTGCACATGAGCCACAGGTATCCCATTCCTGATTGCACATGAATCACAGGTATCCCATTCCTGATTGCACATGAATCACAGGTATCCCATTCCTGATTGCACATGAACCACAGGTATCCCATTCCTGATTGCACATGAGCCACAGGTATCCCATTCCTGATTGCACATGAGCCACAGGTATCCCATTCCTGATTGCACATGAACCACAGGTATCCCATTCCTGATTGCACATGAGCCACAGGTATCCCATTCCTGATTGCACATGAATCACAGGTATCCCATTCCTGATTGCACATGAACCACAGGTATCCCATTCCTGATTGCACATGAATCACAGGTATCCCATTCCTGATTGCACATGAATCACAGGTATCCCATTCCTGATTGCACATGAATCACAGGTATCCCATTCCTGATTGCACATGAATCACAGGTATCCCATTCCTGATTGCACATGAATCACAGGTATCCCATTCCTGATTGCACATGAATCACAGGTATCCCATTCCTGATTGCACATGAATCACAGGTATCCCATTCCTGATTGCACATGAGCCACAGGTATCCCATTCCTGATTGCACATGAATCACAGGTATCCCATTCCTGATTGCACATGAATCACAGGTATCCCATTCCTGATTGCACATGAACCACAGGTATCCCATTCCTGATTGCACATGAGCCACAGGTATCCCATTCCTGATTGCACATGAGCCACAGGTATCCCATTCCTGATTGCACATGAACCACAGGTATCCCATTCCTGATTGCACATGAGCCACAGGTATCCCATTCCTGATTGCACATGAATCACAGGTATCCCATTCCTGATTGCACATGAACCACAGGTATCCCATTCCTGATTGCACATGAATCACAGGTATCCCATTCCTGATTGCACATGAATCACAGGTATCCCATTCCTGATTGCACATGAACCACAGGTATCCCATTCCTGATTGCACATGAATCACAGGTATCCCATTCCTGATTGCACATGAATCACAGGTATCCCATTCCTGATTGCACATGAATCACAGGTATCCCATTCCTGATTGCACATGAATCACAGGTATCCCATTACTGATTGCACATGAATCACAGGTATCCCATTGCGGATTACGCACTCAGGTGTATCGGGTGCAAATACATTAAAACACCTATGCACTCCCCATTAGGAACCTGCTGCTGCTCTGCGTGGCCAGAACAGCCGACGGTCCCGAGCACTGGCGCTTCTTCTGGAGCGTCTTCTTCAATAAGTACATCCTAACTGAGCACAAGATCCGGCTCAAAACGCTGCTCAACAACCTGGCCGAGGGCGGCGCCAACGGCGGCCGCGCCGACCCGCTGCTCGCTGGCGTAAACGCCCCGGAGCCCGTGCTAAACAAGCTGCGCTCCATTTGGAAGTCCTGGCTGGGCGGCCTAAAAAGCCGTAGCAACAGCCTGCCAGGCTGGGGGTCGCAGGCCGTCTCCGAGGAGGATCACTTGGCTAATAACGAGTCGACTCGAGCCGCAGTTGACTGGCTCAGCGCCCGGAAGCTCTGGGCACGAGAAGAAGTGGTCAAATCTGTCTATCGCTATCTTGTTGCTCCCAAATTATTGGACCATCAGCTTAATTACGATTCGTCCGCCTTCAACGTCTGGGCCAATCCTCTGGTTGCGGCGTTCTGGCCGGCTGTCGAACGGGACTCCCTGCTGCCCTTCGATCTGTTTGCTCCCTACGATGCCGCCTCTGCTGGCCTCTCGGCGACACCTGCTGGCGATTCTGCCGATTCCATTTCTGCCGCGAGGTTTGTTGGAGCTTCGTTCTGATTTCTGATTTCTAATCACGCAAAGACCCATCCTTTGGTGCATCACACAAAGACCCATCCTATCGCCCATCACACAAAGACCCATCCTATCGCCCATCACACAAAGACCCATCTTGTCGCCCATCACACAAAGACCCATCCGATGACATATCACACAAAGACCCATCCTATCGCCCATCACACAAAGACCCATCCTATCGTCCATCACACAAAGACTCATCCTATCGTCCATCACACAAAGACCCATCCTTTGGTGCATCACACAAAGACACATCCTATCGCCCATCACACAAAGACCCATCTTGTCGCCCATCACACAAAGACCCATCCGATGACATATCACACAAAGACCCATCCTATCGCCCATCACACAAAGACCCATCCTATCGTCCATCACACAAAGACTCATCCTATCGTCCATCACACAAAGACCCATCCTTTGGCGCATCACACAAAGACACATCCTATCGCCCATCACACAAAGACCCATCTTGTCGCCCATCACACAAAGACCCATCCGATGACATATCACACAAAGACCCATCCTATCGCCCATCACACAAAGACCCATCCTATCGTCCATCACACAAAGACTCATCCTATCGTCCATCACACAAAGACCCATCCTGTCGTCCATCACACAAAGACCCATCCTATCGCCCATCACACAAAGACCCATCCTATCGCCCATCACACAAAGACCCATCTTGTCGCCCATCACACAAAGACCCATCCTTTGGCGCATCACACAAAGACACATCCTATCGCCCATCACACAAAGACCCATCTTGTCGCCCATCACACAAAGACCCATCCGATGACATATCACACAAAGACCCATCCTATCGCCCATCACACAAAGACCCATCCTATCGCCCATCACACAAAGACCCATCCTATCGTCCATCACACAAAGACTCATCCTATCGTCCATCACACAAAGACCCATCCTGTCGTCCATCACACAAAGACCCATCCTATCGCCCATCACACAAAGACCCATCCTATCGCCCATCACACAAAGACCCATCTTGTCGCCCATCACACAAAGACCCATCCGATGACATATCACGCAAAGACCCATCCTATCGTCCATCACACAAAGACTCATCCTATCGTTTATCACACAAAGACCCATCCTGTCGTCCATCACACAAAGACCCATCCTATCGCCCATCACACAAAGACCCATCCTGTCGTCCATCACATAAAGACCCATCCTATCGCCCATCACACAAAGACCCATCCTGTCGCCCATCACACAAAGACCCATCCTATCGCCCATCACACAAAGACTCATCCTATCGCCCATCACACAAAGACCCATCCTATCGCCCATCACGCGGTGAGATCGCACGCAGAGACCCAAGGATCATGCAAGAAAATTAGCTGTTCACACCCTGTGTGACCGCCCAGAGGCCAGCGGAATGGCACTAACGACTGTCACTCCTGATTTTCCACAGTGCCCGAACCCCTACCGCAAGCTTCGTAACCTTCCCTACCGCAGCAGGTCCGTCCGATCCCTGACCGAGTTCTGCTTCGATCGGGCCGCCGACCTTGTCGCCGAATTCGCCGCCGCCTGTCGGTCGAACTCGCCCAGCTTAACCATCGGTGTCGGGCTGGGCAACGACCTCCTGGCGGCCAGCCGGCACAGGGCGGCCGGGCGGCGCTACCACCTGGTGGACGCTGGCAACCTGGCCGACAGCTGTCCGGTGTGCGACATTCTAACCGCCTGCCAGCCGCTGCTGCTGGCCTCACAGTCTGTGCTGATGACCATTACCAGCCGGTGGCTGGGCCATTATCCAAGCGCCCCGGCCTATGTAACTGCGGCTGTTGGCCGCCTGCCGGAACTGCTGTACGGCCTGAGGCTGTACAAGCCTACTGAATCGGAGCTGCTGGCCTCCGGCAGGATCAGCGACCGGCCACAGCTGCTGCTTCGATGGGCGCCGCATGTCACTAACATCTGCAAGGATGCTGAGGCTGACAGCTGCAGGGATGCTCAGGTAGATTCTTTTGCATGCCTATGTTGTTGCAGTCTTTGTTCTTGGAGGAGTCTTCGTTCTTGAGAAACTGTACTTGTACTAGCCTTTGTTCTTAGAGGAATCTGTTCTTGAAAAGACTGTTCTTGTAGTAGTCTTTGTTCTTCGAGGAGCCTTTGTTCTTAAGAGGATTCTTTGTTCTTAGAGGATTCTTTGTATTAGAGGAGTCTGTTCTTAGGAGTCTGTTCTTGAGAAGTATTTTCTTGTAGTAAGTAGTTTTTGTTCTTAAAAAAGTCTTTGTTCTTGCGAAGACTGTTCTTTTAGTATTCTTCGTTCGTAGAGGAGTCCTTGTTCTTAAAGTCTTCGTTCTTGACTTTTTTCGGTTTCCTTATGCTTCATAAGTGTACTTGCCAATATCTGCAGCAACTATCACACCCGACCTTACAGGTGGCGAGTATGCTCGACAATCTGCTTCCGCATTGCATCGGCCCGCCAGCCTACGGTCGTCTTGCCTATGGTTGCTACCCGGTTGCCGAGGCCCGTCTCAGTCCGCGCACTTTGCACCGGTTACTAAGAAACCACGGTCTGCACTATTTCGAACTGGATCTGAGCTCCCGCCTGCCAGCCCTGGCCAGAGCTCTGCTATCAACTCGCCAGGGGGAGCAGTTCGATCCCCACTACCTGCAATTCTCGGTGCTCTGCCGGCCGCAGCCGCTGGCCTGCCTCACTCTGGACCTGCGCCGGCCCGGCACTCTGACTAACCTGGACGAGCTCTGCGCCCCGGGTGCCCAACTCGTGGCCATTGTGTTCGAATCTCGAATAGACGTGCCAACGTTTCTGTCAGCCTACAATGACAAGATTAGCGAGGCCCCCGACACGGTTGCTACGGACGCCTGCGCCCTGCTGCAGCGCCGGCTGGCCGGCCGGGTTCGAGCCTTCGAACGGGCGTTCCACGTGCTGTCGCTGGTGCCGGTGGGCGCGGGCGGCACCAGCGTGGCCAGGGTCTTCCTGCCGCCGGACACCGCCGACCAGTTCGGCCCCTGCTGCTGCCTGCTCATGGAGCCCGGCCGCTGCGTGCTCGGTCAGACTCGAAACAACCGCGTCCTGCTCTGGTCCAGCCTGGTGGCCGGCCGGCTGGCCGATTTCTGCCCGGCCACCGGTCCGCATTGGCCGGGAGCCACGCGGCAGCTTATGTTTAAGGAACTGCCGCTGCAGGTCTGGCTTATTTACTTACTCACTCACTCACTCACTCACTCACTCACTCACTCACTCACTCACTCACTCACTCACTCACTCACTCACTCACTCACTCACTCACTCACTCACTCACTCACTCACTTACTTACTCACTCACTCACTCACTCACTCACTCACTCACTCACTCACTCACTCACTCATTCACTCACTCACTTACTTACTCACTCACTCACTCACTTACTTACTCACTCACTCACTCACTCACTCACTCACTTACTTACTTACTTACTTACTCACTCACTCACTCACTCATTCACTTACTCACTCACTCATTCACTCACTTACTCACTCACTCACTCACTCACTCACTTACTTACTTACTCACTCACTCACTCGCTCATTCACTCACTCACTCACTTACACACTCACTCACTCATGAACTCACTCATGAACTCACTCATGAACTCACATTTTTATGTGCCGTTACACCCTAGAAGAATTTACTAAACTCATTAATTAACCCAGTTCATTTTGAACCCCTTCTATTCCTTTCCTCAGACTGCCGCTTGCCAGTCCGAATCGCCTGTCCTGTTCGGCGTCCGGCTTTGCGTGTCCCGTCCGCCAGCCGCGGCCGCCACACAGCTGTCCGCCCTGCTCGGCCAGTCAGCCTATCCGGCAGTGTTCGACCGTCTGGCGGCCAAGGCCACCATCAGTGCCAGCTGCCCCGGCGGCGGCGGCGGCTTCGCCAGCCCGGAGCTCGAGGCCGCCGATCACTGGGCCGCCTTCGTTGCCCAGCTGCTGGCCCTGTACTGGTCGGACGTCGGCCACGTGTTTCTGCGCGACCTCAGCTTCCCCCACAAGCGGGTCGGGCTGCGGCTCCGGCTGCTGGACGCCGGCTATCGGAGCGGCGGCCGGCCGCTGCTGCTTGTTCAACGCGAGTCGGCGGCGGCTCCTTCGTCGGCTAGCGTCACCGTGAAGTGCCCACTGGCGCTGATGAGCGAGCTGGAGGCCGCCCTGACCCAGTGCCAGGTGTGCCCGGACGTCAGCTACCTGCTGCTGCCCCTGCGAATGCCGGTGTGGCCCAGGCGGGCTCGGCAGCTGCGGCAGCTGGAGCTGATGCAGGACCGGATTGGCAGGAGGGACTGCGCGCCCTGCCAGGTGTGACTGCCTGCTAACAGGTGGTCAAAATCGAAATATTCAGTCTGACTGCCCCCCCCCACCCTGAGGCTGTGCCAAGATATCTGATGTTGTCTGGCTTTAAATGCATTTTAACTGTTGTTATTGGGAATGGCTAATCCTAGAGCTCTGATGGATTAGGAATGGCTAATCCTAGAGGTAATAGCTAATCCTAGAGGTCTGATGGATTAGAAATAGCTGATCCTAGAGGTCTGATGGATTAGGAATAACTAATCCTAGAGGTCTGATGGATTAGGAATGACTAATCCTAGAAGTCTGATGGATTAGGAATGACTAATCCTAGAGGTCTGATGGATTAGGAATGGCTAATCCTAGAGGTCTGATGAATTAGGAATGGCTAATCCTAGAGGTCTGATGGATTAGGAATGGCTAATCCTAGAGGTCTGATGGATTAGGAATGGCTAATCCTAGAGGTCTGATGAATTAGGAATGGCTAATCCTAGAGGTCTGATGGATTAGGAATGGCTAATCCTAGAGGTCTGATGGATTAGGAATGACTAATCCTAGAGGTCTGATGAATTAGGAATAGTTAATCCTAAAGGTTCATGCTGTTATGCATTGAAGAGTCGAGTGATTGATATATAGACTTAACAACCCAGCGAACTTTGCCTCATAGCAAATATTTAATATTTTACTCTTGAAATGGCGCCACCGCCCACTGCTCTGCCGTATTTCTATCTGCTCAGCGCAAGCTGCGAAGCCAATTTGAACGAGTTTTTATATACTAACCGCTGTCGGCATTTTCTAACCTGCTCTTTGTATTATTCAGGTAACCCACGCTTTTGCTTTGCAACCAGTCCTGAATGAAATTCATCTGAATGGTAAAGCCTGAAATAACCTAATTAAACCCGTTGAAAACGGTTCCGCGACAATAAAAGTCACTGCAAACAACTCACTGGTAACTCTTGCGACTTTTTAACAACTCAACCGACTGCAATGCGAGGAAGAGGCGAATGTTGAGTCACGAGCACGTCACGTGAGTTTGAAGAATTATAGCATGGTCGCGAAAAGTCGTTCTTGTGCTTAACTTGCTACTAACTCAAGTAGACTGAATAGAGTTGTTTTAAATGCGAAATTCGGCTCTTATATTAGGTACGGCTCTACGGCCCTAAGAGTCGCAGACAATGAAACGCCTCAAATTGACTTTTTTTACCGCGACATCTCGTCGTTTTTGAGTCGTTTAGAGTTGATCCGATTCTATTTCACCTGTGTTGTCCCGGACGCTTCTTCTTGGCCTGGGTACAGTTTTCGTCATGAAGGGTGTTTAAATTTGTCGCTTTTAAAAAATGATATTTTCACGTTCAAGCAATTTGCTTCGCTGCTGCGCAATTCCAAATTATAGTCGGATAAAAGGAATCGATAAAAAGTCGGTGACTGTATCGAACAGTGTGAAAACTTAGTACAATATATTATATGAATTATATGATATGATACAAGTCGCCTATAAAAATTACTTCAGAAGCTGGCGCGCATTTATCTTCCCTAACTGTTTGCTTTTCCTTAGTTTGTTGATTTTAACTGACTTCGGCTTTTGCTGTTATTTCATGTAGTTAGTTAAACAAAGTTAAGAATTAAATTTCCCTAGCTTCACAGTGAGTATTGTATAATGCAACTACGCGGATCTAATTATTTGTTCTTTAAAATTAAATTCCCAACTTACCCTAAGAAGCCTTTGCGGTTACTCCTTGCACATTGTAGAACATGGCTTATTGATTTTTTATTATTTAATTTCGCGCCGAAGTTAAATATGGAATACATACATGTGCCTGCAAAGCGTCCACCAGCCAAGCATGTCCTGCAGTGTCGTACTGGAAACCTCGTTTCTTAGAAAAAGTTTTTTGTGCGAAATATACACTACGGAGGTGGGAACATTTTTCATTAACAATTAAAACAAAAAATGTCTTTTTATTTGGTTTCTTTAAAAAAGGGTTGCAATTGTACGACTTGACGGACGCGTTACAACAGAACAATTTCCTCCGTTCTTTTTCAACGAAAATATTGCATGGACTAAGGCCTATTAGCTCCTCGCTGCTGTGACTTCTTGACTGGAGATGCGGGTTATACGATCTTCGACCGTTTTATGACTCAGGTTTCGGGATCGACAAACTAATTTCGAGCAAAATTTGAACCGGTGACTGAGTAGACCACACGTGACAAAGAGTTGAAGTGCAAGCATGCTGCGGACGACAAAATTTTGCAGTGGCCATGAACATGAAAGAAGCCATTTCACTTCGTTTAAACCTCTGCTGCTGGTCATAGAAAGGGCTGGAGTAGAAAACAACCATACACTACTATAGCTAATTGAAATATATATTGTTACATGTAGCTCGTACTACTGCTGCTTGGTCGAGTAAGGAGACCGCGTACATGTACGTATTGTGCGGCTGCGGTGCCACCGCGCGTCTTACTGGATTTATATTAAAGCAATAAGTTTATGGATTCAAACTTCTTCGAGTTTATATAAATACATGTAGTAGCCAGCCCACAGTTTCTGCACGATGGTATAGAAATGTGGTTTTATACATTGCTAAGGAGTTAAATGTAGAATTACGATCATGACGTAAACACGTACAATATAATGTAGGTCCGACGGCGACCAGCTGTCTTATTAGCTACGACAGAACCTAATGAAGAATTGACTGCATTACTTACATGTAAAAGGTTTCACTGAATGATTTTTCTGAACATTTTACTTGGGGATGCATGTGCATGTCAAGGACCACTGTATATAACAGCCGTAGGATTTTTAGAATCGCCCTAAATGTACTGCACATGTATATATAATCTATAAATCTGCTTCCAGTTTTAAAGGTACAAGTATTATTGAAATGCTCTTTTTCAAATTTAATCAGCTGCCAAAATGTTTTCTGAGAAACGAAGTTTTGCCTCCTTAGTTTTACTACACGTACATATCGTCCTTGATATGATGACGCGTTGTACACTTTGAGATCAAAATAAAATCAGTTATTTGCCTTAGTTATACTCATCAATTATTGGGTTGCGTAAATGCGAACCGTATATACACGAGTAAGTATCAATGTTGGTGAAGCAATTATTATTTAATCAAGCTGTGTTTGTAATTTTCAAAGAAAGACGTACAATTGTAAATGAGTTAGCTTTGTCATTGAACTTGTCACCGGTCGTTTCTTTCATCATGTAAACGATTTGTGTATGTTAAAACAAATACTTATTGCTGTCGTGAAAAATAAACTTTTATAAAAAAGGAAAAGGTGTACTATTCTGTGTTTTATTTTTCTTGTTTAGTATATATTCTAAATTTCTGTTTTAAAAGATGAGAAAAGCAATTGTTTTGAAACGTTTGAATAGATGTGCGCTAAATAGCAGTCCATTTTTCACTTACACATATTTTAATCTTTTAGCCGTAGTATTTGTTTTTTATTTTATACAAACAGCTAAATGAAATGTGTATTGTATTTGATCTATGAGTCATCCCGGTATTGAAGTTCTACCGGTTAAGAAAAATCAGGTATGTTTATTCATAAAAATGTTTTACTACTGCATTGTAAATGTAATGTAATTTGTAAATTTAATATGCCATAGGGGCTACTCAGAATGATGTCCTTTGCCTGGAAAATTACGACGCACAGAAACTTTCTCAGATAAATACCTCGGCGTCGAGCCATGCGGTGCAGTTGCAGTGCAGACACAGTTCACAGTGCAGTGCAGGCTGTATTGTGTTTAAAGTGTAGCATATCAAATATTAAATATCAAATCAGACTTTTATTTAGTATACTGTATTGTTTGTTTTTAGTAATAACACTTTTTAATACTGATATTATTCCATTTCGCACACACTGTGCTTTTTTCTAATTTTTCTAATTTGGCAAAAGCTCTAAATAAGTTATTTTTATGCTTGGTAAAATTTGCCATTAAATAAAGAATGCAAATCAAATTCCTTCCAGTATATAACTAGCATGATCTAGACTAAAGTATAAATATTTTTAGCTCTTAAAGTATTTTTGCAATAAAAATAAAGAAAATAAAGTGGATTTACAAAAATAAGTGCTTATACAATATAGATATATTCAATGATATAGAATTGTAATATGCTATACCATATCTCAAGAAAACATGTTTTTCTATTTATTTTATTATATTCTATGTCACAAAGCTAATCTATACCATAGCATGTTACCTTTACTATGCAATAGCCAGTGTTAGGCATAATTCCAAAACTCTGATATTCTAATATTCCAATACTTTTGGTGATACCTTTTGGGTATTGGAGTATCAGAAGCCAATACTTTTTTATGGTATTAGACTTTGGTAACTTCTGATAAAATTTTCAAATTTTCTTCAATTTCAAATCTATCAAATTTTAGTTTGATAGTCCATCAATAGTTTGATAGTCCAATACTTTTAAAATTTTGAGCTAGCAAACTATTAAAATTTCATTAAAATGAATGAAATAGTTGTAGAAATTTGCAGAAAGAAATGATAAATTACTTCATTTTTATGTCAATGAAGCTGAAATAATTAATACTTTCATCCTTAAAACTGGTTTTTAAAACTTTTTAAAATTGCTTGCGCTATATATACTCTATCATGCAATTAGTTAGTAATTAGTAATTCTTATCAAAATGATATTATTTAGTCAATTATCATACTGCAAGTTCTGCAACATTGTCACTATCAGCACTGATTCAGATTGCCAATTGATTCTACAATTTCTACAATATAGTGTATATATGAGTATTACACAATAATAATAAGCAGTTTAGTGAACAATGCATACATGTAAACAGTCAGCAATAAATAAATAAATATACTATTTTGGATACATATATTAGGCAAGGCCAAGTTGAGTAAATAAAAGGAAAAGAAATGACATGATTTATTTAAGTTTAAATGTATAAAAAGCAGAGAAGTGGGGTGTCAGCCAATCAGAGATAAGGCTTTAAAGTTTGTACCTCCATTTAGAGCATTTGGTCTAGCTGGCTGGCTACATGTACATGTAAATGCACTCAATCCAAAAAACAAGGCTATAGTTAAGTGTGCCGGTGCACCAATCTTAGACTAGCAGGCTACCACACTATACTAAAACAATAATAATACTAATAGGCATAAAAAAGACTAACAATAGTGGCTAATAAGCAGTTAATTGATGACTACAGTGGCAACATTAGTTTTCATTTGTTGATTTTATTTTATTTGTTTTACTAAAGGCTTCATCATTTAAAACAATGCTAAGCTTGCTTTATTTGCCTGAGAAACCAAGGAGAAGGTCTGAGAAGCTTAAATTATATACATTTTTATTCCTTAAACATTTATTTTTGCAAAAACCAGGTATTAGAATAGAGTATCAGAATTAGGGTATTGCTGATACTCAAATTTGGATATTGGACTTTCAGGTATTGGTGATACTTTTTTTAGAAAAGATATCAGAGTATTGGTTTTTACCAATACTTTTTTGAGTATCATGCCCAACACAGGCAATAGCCAAATGCATGCCAATATTTTTTGGCCAAACCAAATGCATACTAAAATTTTCTTGCATTTATTTGTTTGCCCTTTGGAATTAAGGCATTTTAAAATTTATATTGTCCATTTTAGTTTTGTAATATTATTAAGAAATTAGCAATATTATATATAAAAATGACACAAGTTAACAAAAGCCATTTATAAATTTATTGTTATTCCTAGATTCAATAACTTTGATGTCTTTGTTTTCATTTAAATTGAATTGAATAGGAACTCTGAGCAGTCTTGTTGATTATAAAATTAACAATTATAATGTTATTATTTTATAACAAATTAGCAAAAATGCAAAGAATTATAAAAATTATAAAAATCATTAATCAATTATTGATAGTGATCAAGGTTGATTGATATTATTAATATTAATACTGATACTGATCTAAGCCATGTGCCAATTATGCCAAGTTTCAGACCTTCATTTTTCTTTTTGCACTAAATATGCTAAGTGTACCAAAGAAGTGGCCTCTATACTAGAAAATTTGGTGAAATCTACTGCTTTCCTAACAATGAAACTATAGAATATAGCTGGTGTATTATTAGCATACTAAATAGGGGCAGTTGTTATATTTACTCCAAATTAAATAACAAACTTGCAACAAATAATAAAAGGTTATTAAATTAAAAAAATAATGAAGTGTATTATTAATATATTGATACAATAGTAACTTCTAATGATTATTGTCAGACTTTTGTTTGCATACCTAATGTAATTGTAACTATTTAATATAGAAAAAATATCTTTCCCATGATCCTAAAAGTAGCAAAAAAATGCAAAGGCCAACTAGCAAAAATGCAATGGCCAAATATTGACCATTTTGCTTCTTATGAATAGTGACTATAAATTAAGTTTCAGTATTTATAGTTACATTAAGTTAAAGCCTTATATATTGACCTAAGGATAATGTTTTTATTGATGACTTTAATATTCACTCATTTTTATATAATTAATAAATTTCCCAATTGTTTGGCCTAGTTATTATTCATTTCTTGCCATATTAAAGATGGTAAGAAGATAATAAAAGAATCTTTTTAGGTATAAGGACTCCTATGAGATTTTAAAGGTTTTAAAAAAATTTGCAAAAATTTTGCAAATTTTGTTAGGACAATTTTTTCCTATTGGGGGATAAAAAACCTTTCATCAATAGAAAAAATTGTTTTGTTCTTAGGTTAGACAATTTAGCAACATTTTCATATAGTCATAACAAAAATATACAAGTAAAAATGACTATAATTAAAATCTTGCTACTTATTCTGCAACTAAGTAGAGAATTATAGTTTTTGATCTATTTCTAAGCAAACTATACAAACAATTTTATCTAGTCAATGTAAACTTTTGACCCTCAACTAAGCAGGTGTCTATGCCATTCTTGTAAGTCTAATGCTGAAATTGCAAACCCTATCCTTTACTACAATATATGCAATCTGATTGGTTGGGTCATAGAGGTATTGTCTTCATATGGACTTGTGACAATAGCCTTAAGTTTTCATTAAAACTATGAAAATATATTTATAAAAACACACTTCTAAAATAACTGACATAAGTATAGTTTGACTCTGGCATAATAATTATAACCTATAAAAAACTGATATTACAATAAAGTGTGTATACAGTTACTTTAAAGCCAATCCATATGCATTAGCATTTATGCCAAGGCTATTCTTCAGGTTGAATTTATGCTAGCACTTATGCTAGCTCCCAATACTAAATCTAAATTGATTCTGAAAGTTTTTTGTATACATGTAGGTAACATGATCTAGATTATGGTTAGTATACATGGCATATAGCATGGGTGATGGTATGTGTTGGCAATATTATTATATTTGATGCTGGGCCACCCTTCCAGATCCTCTCTTGCTAGGCTACTATCCTAGATCCCCAGTTGTTAAGCCACCAAAGCCTCTAGGATCTGGGACAGTGGCTGGGCTGCTTTCACAGACCCCGAGTTGCTGGGCCACCGCCACCTCGCAGACCCCCCAGTTGCTGGGCCACCGCCACCTCGCAGACCCCCCAGTTGCTCGGCACCGCCACCTCACAGACCCCCAGTTGCTCGGCACCGCCATCTCCCAGCTAACACCAGCTGAAACATCGCATCGCCTCTCCCGTCCTTCGCAGCAAATCTTTTCAAACGCGGCCCCAACGGTCTACCCCAAGCAATCTATAGCCATCGGCTTGGCGACTAGCGTAGCCAAGCGCCCAGCAACTGCAGCCCTGTTTGACTCAGATGACGAATCGGCCCCGTCCGGCAAGCGACTCACGCAGGAAGCCGACGCGGTCGATAATAACGGTACAGTTGTCGATACAGAGGCGGGTAACGAATTAGCACTGGCTGAAGATAACGGCATCGGTCTGGATAGCAACGAGAATATGAGCCTGACAGTGGAGCACAGCATTCCGGACCGCCTGGTTGGCCTCATGATTGGCAAAGGCGGCGAATCTATTAATAGACTGCAGGACGAATCCGGCGCTAGGATTCAAATTAGTACGGATAATAGCGGCCCGCAGCGCCAGGTGAGACAGGGTTCGGTATACTATTACAGTTGTAGGTGCATGCGATTGATTCAGATCAGTGTTAACTAGAATATATATTGGGTTGACTCTTGTGGATTGATTGATTAGGAGTGGGATATCGGGATTGAATTGATTGAATATTGACTGTGATATCGATTGATTGTGATATCGATTGATTGAGATATCGATTGATTAGGATATCGATTGATTAGGATATCTATTGACTGTGATATTGATTGACTGTGATATTGATTGATTGGGAGATCGATTGACTGTGATATCGATTGATTAGGATATCGATTGATTGTAATATCGATTGACTGTGATATCGATTAATTATGATATAAATTGACTGAGGTATCGATTGATTGGGATATCGATTGATTGGAACATCGATTGATTGGGATTTAGACTTATTGTAGTATTGAATGATATGAGATATTTATTAATAATTCGATAAAATTTATCAATTGGTTTTCATTGATCATTATTATAATAATAGTTAGCATTTGAGAGTATTGGTTTATTTAGTTATCTATTCGTAAGATTCGATTAAAATTTCTGCAGACACTTCACCGCCACAACAATTCAGCAGTTATAATATAATCCTAAACTCGTCATTCCCATTGCCCAGGTGACAATCACTGGCACTCAGGAGCAGGTTGAGCGGGCTCGCCAGCTCATGGACACCATCGTGGCCAATGCTGAGAGAAGCGGCGGCGAAGGCGGCAGCGGCGGCACTTCGTCGCGCGACGGCGGCTTAGGCGGCGGCGGCGGCGGCGGTCAGGACAGCATCGTCATACAGGTGCCCGCGCCGAAGGTCGGCCTGCTGATTGGCAAAGCTGGCGAGACTATTAAAAGTCTGCAGGATAAGGCCGGAGTTCGGATGCTGCTAGTGCAGGACTCCACCACCTCTGCGCTGCCCGAGAAGCCTTTGAAAATTATTGGTATGCATTGCTAATGACTCGCCTGCATTGCTTTATGACACACATGTCTCCATTTATGACTCACCTGTCTCGCTTTATGACACACCTGTCTCCATTTATGACTCACTGTCTCCATTTATGACTCACATGTCTCGCTTTATGACACACCTGTCTCCATTTATGACTCACCTGTCTCACTTTATGACACACCTGTCTCCATTTATGACTCACCTGTCTCGCTTTATGACACATTTCTTCATTTATGACTCACCTGTCTCGCTTTATGACACACCTGTCTCCATTTATGACTTACCTGTCTCGCTTTATGACACACCTGTCTCCATTTATGACTCACCTGTCTCGATTTATGACTCAACTGTCTCCATTTATGACTCACCTGTCTCGATTTATGACTCACCTGTCTCGCTTTAAGACACACCTGTCTCCATTTATGACTCACCTGTCTCGATTTATGACTCACCTGTCTCGCTTTATGACACACCTGTCTCCATTTATGACTCACCTGTCTCGCTTTATGACACATTTCTTCATTTATGACTCACCTGTCTCGCTTTATGACACATTTCTTCATTTATGACTCACCTGTCTCGCTTTATGACACACTTGTCTCCATTTATGACTCACCTGTCTCGCTTTATGACACACCTGTCTCGATTTATGACTCACCTGTCTCGATTTATGACTCACCTGTCTCGCTTTATGACACACCGTCTCCATTTGTGACTCACCTGTCTCGCTTTATGACACCCGTCTCCATTTATGACTTGTCTCACTTGTCTCGCTTGTCTCACTGACTCACCGATCTTATTCACTGACTCACCAGTCTCACCCAGCCTCATTGCGAGTTCCCCCCTTCCCCCAACTGCGCCCAACCAGGCTCGCCGGACCGTCTGAACCACGCTCGCGAGCTGGTGATGGAGCTGCTGAACTCCAAGGACGCCAGAGAATTTTCGCCTGGCCAACGCGGCGGCATGGGCGGCGGAGGCCCCGGCATCATGGGCGGCTTCGATTCTCGTGGTGTTCGAGGCGGCGGCGGCATGGGCGGTGGCGGCATGGGCGGCGGTGGCATGGGCGGCGGCGGCATGGGCGGTGGCAGCTTCGGCAGTTTTGGCGACGCCTACCACGAAATGAAGGTGCCCCGCCGATGCGTCGGCGTTGTCATTGGCAAAGGCGGCGATATGTTGCGCAAAATTAATCAAGAGACGGGCGCCAAGGTGCAGTTCCGACAGGAGGGACCAGCGGACAGGGAGCTGCCCGAGCGAATGCTGCAGGTGTGTTGTCTCACTATGCCTACTGACTAATTAGATGGCGATGGCAGATGTATTAGCCAGTAGTAGTTACTCCCGCCGTTTACCTTTTGCCTGAAATAAAAAACTGCTCTTGTTACGATACCACTGTGAGTAGTGCGATCCGTCTATATATAATTTCACGCTATCCTAACCAACTAAAGGTGTCCGGCAGCAACTCGGCAGTGCAGCAGGCCATGGAACGGGTGCAACACCTTATCAGCGCTGTGCTTAGCGGCGAGATTCCCGTGACTGACCGGCCGCGCGGGCCCGAGAGCCGCACCGTCACCTACGCCGTGCCGGCCGAGAAAGCCGGCCTAGTTATTGGCAAAGGCGGCGAGACCGTCAAAGAAATTAATCGCATCTCTGGCGCCTACGTTGCTATCCAGCGGGAGAATCCTCCGAACGGCTCCACTAAGGTGTTCGATATTCAGGTAATAGTCTTTGCTCTTTCGGTTTTAAAAGTGTCTTTTCTGCTTTCTTGACTTTAGATCTAGAATCAGACAAGTATTTAGTGTCAAAATGGCACTCTGTGTAGAAATGGCATTATTGGTGTCAAAATGGCAGTCCTATTATCAAAATGGCATTTCCAGTGTCAAAATGGCAGTCCTAGTATCAAAATGGCATTTCCAGTGTCAAAATGGCAGTCCTATTATCAAAATGGCATTTCCAGTGTCAAAATGGCAGTCCTATTATCAAAATGGCATTTCCAGTGTCAAAATGGCAGTCCTATTATCAAAATGGCATTTCCAGTGTCAAAATGGCAGTCCTATTATCAAAATGGCATTCCTTAGTGTCAAAATGGCATTCCCAGTGTCAAAATGGCATTCCCAGTGTCAAAATGGCATTTTCAGAGTCAAAATGGCAGTCCTATTATCAAAATGTCATTCCCAGTGTCAAAATGGCAGTCCTATTATCAAAATGGCATTCCCAGTGTCAAAATGGCATTCCCAGTGTCAAAATGGCATTTTCAGAGTCAAAATGGCAGTCCTATTATCAAAATGTCATTCCCAGTGTCAAAATGGCAGTCCTATTATCAAAATGGCATTCCCAGTGTCAAAATGGCATTCCCAGTGTCAAAATGGCATTCCCAGTGTCAAAATGGCATTCCCAGTGTCAAAATGGCATTTTCAGAGTCAAAATGGCAGTCCTATTGTCAAAATGTCATTCCCAGTGTCAAAATGGCATTTTCAGTGTCAAAATGGCGTTCTCAGTATCAGAACAGCATTTCTAGTGGCAAAATGGCATTCCTAGGAAAAAAATTAGCACGTCGAAATGGCTGCCTTAATGATAGCTCGTAAAAGGGCCCAGGGCACTCCAAAGCCTCATTGTTTAAACAATTTGAATAAACGCATCCGCAGGGCTCGCCAAGCCAAATCGCCGAGGCAATTCGCCTAATCTGCGAGAAAGCCGGCCTGCCCCAGCAGCCGCAGCAGCAGCAGTCGGCCGGTTTCTATGGCAACGGTGGTGGAGTTGCCGGCGCAGCCGGCGCCGGCGATTCCGCTCTGGCTCAGGAGGCTCTGCCGGCGCCGCAGTACAACAGCCAGACTGGCCAGATGGACTACAGCATGGCCTGGGCCGAGTACTACCGCAGGCAGGGCATGCACGAGTACGCTGACGCCATCCTGCGACAGGCCGGCCAGCAGCAGCAGCCGCAGCAGCAGCAGGTGTGTTGCGATATCCCCCCTGGTTCCTTGCTTATGACTGCTGGCCGCTATCCGCCCCTCTGGTCTCTCATGACAGGCCACTATCCGCCCCTTGGTCTCTCATGACAGGCCGCTATCCGCCCCTTGGTCTCTCATGACTGGCCGCTATCCGCCCCTTGGTCTCTCATAACAGGCCGCTATCCGCCCCCTGGTCCGTCATGACTGGCCGCTATCCGCCCCCTGGTCTCTCATAGCTGGCCGCTATCCGTCCTTTTATATATCTCCAACCCCTGTTGAGTTTCTGTCTGCCCACTCTAGTCTCAAGTAGCTGAAATCGAATATATACATTAGGCAACATCCTGTCTGCAGGACCAACAGTGGCAGCAGTGGCAGCAGTGGCAGGCCTGGCAGAACGGCGGCCAGAACCAGCAGCAGGCGGCTGCCGGCGCCGGAGCGGCCGGGGCCCAGCAGCAGCAGCCGGGCAGCCAGCCGGGCGGTCAGGCCCAGCAGCAGGCGGCAACCGCCTGGGCTGGCGGCGGCTGGCAGCCGACTGGAGCTGCCGGAGCCGCGGCTGCTGGCGGAGGAGCCGGTGGAGGCTGGGATCCGGCTGGCGACGTTGCCCAGCAGGCTGCCGCAGCCTGGGGCGGACCGGACGCTGGCGGCCAGCAGCAGAACTGGTGGTACGGCAACAATAGCGGCCGGTGAGCGGGGAGAGCGCTGATATGGTGGGGGAATTGGGATACTTCACATTCGGAGTTGGGGTATTCACATTCGGAGTTGGGGTATTCACATTCGGAGTTGGGGTATTCACATTCGGAGTTGGGGTATTCACATTCGGAGTTGGGGTATTCACATTCGGAGTTGGGGTATTCACATTCGGAGTTGGGGTATTCACAATCGGAATTGGGGTATTCACATTAGGAGTTGGGGTATTCACATTAGGAGTTGGGGTATTCACATTCGGAGTTGGATTATTCGCAATCGGAATTGGGGTATTCACATTCGGAGTTGGGGTATTCAAATTCGGAGTTGGGGTATTCACATTCGGAGTTGGGGTATTTACATTCGGAGTTGGGGTATTCACATTCGGAGTTGGGGTATTTACATTCGGAGTTGGGGTATTCACATTCGGAGTTGGGGTATTCACATTCGGAGTTGGGGTATTCACATTCGGAGTTGGGGTATTCACATTCGGAGTTGGGGTATTCACATTCGGAGTTGGGGTATTCAAATTCGGAGTTGGGGTATTCACATTCGGAGTTGGGGTATTCACATTCGGAGTTGGGGTATTCAAATTCGGAGTTGGGGTATTCACATTCGGAGTTGGGGTATTTACATTCGGAGTTGGGGTATTCACATTCGGAGTTGGGGTATTTACATTCGGAGTTGGGGTATTCACATTCGGAGTTGGGGTATTCACATTCGGAGTTGGGGTATTCACATTCGGAGTTGGGGTATTCACATTCGGAGTTGGGGTATTCAAATTCGGAGTTGGGGTATTCACATTCGGAGTTGGGGTATTCAAATTCGGAGTTGGGGTATTCAAATTCGGAGTTGGGGTATTCGCAATCGGAATTGGGGTATTCACATTCCGAATCAGGCTGCGACACTTTCTACGAAAATTAATTGTTCCCACCAATCAACCTATGAAACCATTCCAGGTAAAATGTACGTGCTATACCTTAGCAACAGAGGTTGAGGCTCTGTCAGCTGCCGAGGCGCTGGGGCTGTAGCCGTCTCTGCCCCTCCATCTCACTATCTGGTGTGGCGAGTCGCCTGCAGTTAAAAAAATCTGAACACTTTTCGCTTATTAAACATCCCAGCAGAGCTACTTGGCCGCAGTTTTCTTCCCATAATAAAAAATGGCTAATCATTTAAGGTTAATTGGTTAACGCGGGAGTTCTAGAAATTAATTGACCCCTCTTCTGTTCTATTTTTAGCTCTGTGCAACTGCCCTGGGAGTTTCCCGAGCAAGCTATATTGGTTTTTAACTTTTGACGTGGTGTTTTCTCTCTTCATCTGGCCCCCTGCTCTGCTTGTCTGTAACTATGCTTACTCAGTTAAGTTTTTAAATTCAAACAAAATCATTGCGAAACATTAAAATTAATTTAACGAGGATTGATAACCTTCCGTTTGGAGGGGGTGAAAATAATCGTTTATCTTTAATCAACTGGACTGATTCTGTGTTTTCTGTTTCATCTGACTCCCCTCTCTCCCCTTCTAATTATCGCATCAATAAGTAGTTTGGTAGATTTGTACTTTTACTAATTTAGCTTCTCACGCTTATCCTTGCTTATGGTAATAATACAACAGGCTCAATGCGTCCCCAATCCAGCGCACTCTGCTTATTATACTATAATAACACATAATATACTACTTATATTGATTTTACTAGCAGTAGTCACACTAATTCCCCTCTGATCGTGTTTATTCTATCTGTTGTTGTTGTTGCGCGTTTCAAAGTTAATTAATTTTGTTGTACTGGAGTTGTGCAGCCGGTTCTTATTTTACAATAATGCTATATTAATATTATTATTATTCATGTTGCCGCTATCAAACTCGTAGCTAGCAGGGAGCTGTGCCCGTTTTTAACTGTTTTGCTTGTCAGTTGTTTGTTTGTCTGTCTCACACCTTAGCTGCTTAAGATTCAATTTGTGTTGCGTCGGCACTGGAAGCCAAGAATGCAGTGATTTTTTAGAGACTGAAGCCATCCATCTTTTGTCATTGGGAGATGTCCGTCAGCTTAACCTGTTTGTTTAACTCTCTGTGTGTAGCATTTTTTATTTCTTTACTTCCTCGATAATATATTAATTAATGTGTTTGACAGACAGATGATTGCCTGAACCGGTTTAACTGAAGGGGTTCCACAGCGATCCTGATTACATTTGCTTACCGTTAATGATAATAATAATAATGTTAGTCTCTCTGCGTCTCTCACTCACCTGTGCTGGCTAATTGTTTGACTAAGTTTATTTTTTCCGGCTTTGCAATAAAACTTAAACAAAACACAAATTGCGCACGCTCTGTCTCCCTCTCTCTGTCCCATGCTGCGTTGATCTGCGGGCGTTTTTTAAAATTATAAAGTCCAAACTTGAAGCTGTTTGTTTAGCATGTGTGTTTTTTAAAGTTTGTCATTTTACTTTCTTTTTGTGTCAGCTTTGCTGTTCCAAATTTGTCTGTTCTCTATCTGTCATCTATTTAAGATTCAAACTACAACTAAAATGCTGAGTTTAAAGCACCAGGCAAATTTAAGTAATCCTTTTGCTGCAAAAAGGCTCTTTGTCTTATGATAAATCCGTTTTACTGCGCGTCTCTCTTTTGGTTATTTTTCATTTTCCTGTGTCAAATATTTCTCTATAAACAGGAGTAAATTCTTGTTAAAGACCTTGCCTGAAAAAGAACTGCAGCTTGTTAATAGATCCTTAAAAGACCTATGTGTACGAGCAGCATACTTGCAACATGCATTCTAATAATAGATCACCAATGGCCGGAAACCCATACTTGCAACATGCATTTTAATAATAGATCACCAATGGCCGGAAACCCATACTTGCAACATGCATTCTAATAATATATCACCAATGGCCGGAAACCCAAATTTGAGGCATATATTCTAAAAATAGATCACTAATTTCAGGAAACCCATATTTGAGGCATATATTCTAAAAATAGATCACTAATTTCAGGAAACCCATATTTGAGGCATATATTCTAAAAATAGATCACTAATTTCAGGAAACCCATATTTGAGGCATATATTCTAAAAATAGATCACTAATTTCAGGAAACCCATATTTGAGGCATATATTCTACGAGCTGTTGAAACCCGCGGATTTTGAACCCAGGGAATTCCAATCCGCGGAAATTTTTGCATGTCCTTTTCCTTTCTGAAATCTGAGGCCATATACATGTACAAACAACAACTTGTTAATAGTTAGTAGGATAGAAGTAAACATAAAATAGAGTACATTCGTGTATAATTAGGATTTGAGGCAAACATTGATATTGTTGGCTGGGGTGCTGCGCAGAATGTCAGGCAATGTCTGTCTGACTCTTAAACATGTATTGGCAAACTCTGGCTTCTGCATCTGCCTCTCCCTACATCCCTTGGATCCTTTGAAACTTCTATTTTCTTTTCTTCATTCTTCTCTCTTGTCCCTTCTCTCAACTCTCTCCTCTACTCTCTCATCTCTACTCTTTCCTTTCTGTCTCTCCTCTCATCTCTTCTCTTCTTTCCTCTTTCCTCTTTCCTCTCTTCTCGTTTTTGCTCTCTCATTTCTCCTTTCTCTTCTTTTATCTTTTATCTTTTCTCATTTTTCTCCGTTCTCTCTCTCTCTCTCTCCGCCTTTCTCCCTCTCTCTTACATGTATCTCTCCTCTTCCATCTCTCTTCTCCTCTCTACTCTTCATTCTCCATTCTCCTCTTTCCTCTCCTCTCTCCTGACTCACTTCTCTCTCCCTTTGTCTCTGCTACTGGTATCTCCTCTGGTATCTGTAATCTCATCTCTCTTACCTCTTATCTCTCCTTTTCTTCTCTACTCTCCCATCTCTCGTCTGTTCACTCTCGTCTCTGCTCTCTCATCTCCCCTCTCTCATCTGTAATCTTTACTCTCTTAAATGTTCTCTCACCTCTCTTTGTACTCTTTCTTTCCCCTCTTTTGACACCTCACTTTTCTTTCTCCTTTCTTCTCTTCTCTTCTCTTCCTTCTTCTGTACTCTCTACCTCTCTTGTCTCATGTCTTCTCTCTCCACTTTCCTATCTCCTCCTTCCTATCTCGCACATTCTAAAAATAGAACAATAACTTGGGAAACCCATATTTGAGACGTGCATTCTAAAAATAGAACAGTAACTGCGGGGGAAACCCATATTTGAGACGCACATTTTAAAAATAGAACAATAACTGCGGGAAACCCATATTTGAGACGTTCATTCTAAAAATAGAACTATAACTACGGGAAACCACCTGTTTCCACCTGTTCAAGAGTCACCACTCTGCCCTGTGCGCGCTCTACTGTCTCACCTGCACCTGTCACCAGCCAGCGACCCAAGGGCGCCACTGTTTGGCTACGGCCACGGAGGCGAGCTCTCAGCCAGCCAGTTCATCAGCTGTCTTTGTGCGTGTCTGGCTGCGTGCAGCCTTCCAGCTGCTGGTTTCTCCGGCCACAGCATCCGGCGTGGGGGTGCCAGCTTCTGTCATCAAATCGGCTTGTCAGATTCGGACGTTCGGGCTCTTGTGGGCTGGAGATCGGACGCTGTTCTCCGCTACTTTTCTGCCAGCTCTGCCCTGTCGCGCCGCCAGCGCTCTGCTTCTTTCATGGCTTCGCAGCTGCAGGCTGCGTCCACCTGACTGCCTTCCCGCTTTTACTCCTTCCCTTCCCCTTCATTGGGGCTGGGATCCGCTTTCTCGGCCGCTGCCTGCTTTTCGCAACTGATTTGTCTCGTTTGGCTCATGGATGAATGAATAGAATGGATTGCTATTCTGGCTCTGGCTATTTTCGTTTTTGACTCTTTTGCATCTGGTTCCCCCCGTGCCTTTTCATTGGTTGATGATTGCCATAGACAATTTTCGGCCTTCGCCCCTTTCTTTCGATGCACAAGCGCTTTCGCTCGTGTTTTGAAATAAAGGGGGAAGACCTACGAGCGCTCGATATTCTCTGCAAGTAACTGACAATTGTCTATGGCAATCATCAACCAATGAAAAGGCACGGGGGGGAACCGGATGCAAAAGAGTCAAAAACGAAAATAGTCAGAGCCAGAATAGCAATCCATTCTATTCATTCATCCATGGTTTGGCTCCTTCCGGCGTGTTTAACTACGGGAAACCCATATTTGAGACGTGCATTCTTAAAATAGAACAATAACTACGGGAAACCCATATTTGAGACGTGCATTCTTAAAATAGAACAATAACTACGGGAAACCCATATTTGAGACGTGCATTCTTAAAATAGAACAATAACTACGGGAAACCCTATTCGAAGCGATCAAAAAATACGTTTAACTTCAAGTCGGACGGCTTCGATATCTATGGCAACTCTCAACCGACTGTCTTGTCTGATGCTTTATTTTAAAGCTCAACTTGTGTTCTAATAGCTCATAAAAATAAACTTCACTAAATGATTCGCCTTGGCTTGGCTTTGGTGCTAAGGGAACTACAGTTAATGGAGACATTGTCTATCTTGGCTATGCAGAATAGAAGGCCTGAACAACATTGATTCCTTCACTAAGACTGTGCTCCAGTCCACAAAGCTCGGGATGTCAAGAGCTTCTTGGCTTAGTGTGGAATTTGTGATTTTCTCCATCCTCCATCCCGCCCCCTGATTTGGCACCGGCTTGGTTTTTTTTCCTTTTCCCAACCATTAAACAAGAGCTGGGCGGTGTTGCCATCAATGGCAGCGCAGCCAAGGTGGCCTGGGAACGTGCGTGCTGCCGCCTTCATCGAGAAGTCTTCTCGTCGGCGTTCAATCTGTTAGATCAAAGTTCTTCAAAAGTGCGTTGAAGTGAATGGGGAACTTCGTTGGGAAAAGCTGTACGCCTGAAAAGGAGAATCAGTCGGAATGAACTTATGTGTGGAGCATGGTTGAAGCCAATTGAGAATTGGACATGATTGACAACCAGAACTATTTTCTGTTGCAATGGTTTGCATGATTGTTGTTACTAAGACTCAGAGCAAAAGTTTGAGCTTTAAATCTGTGACTAAGAAAAAACTTTTCTGATCTGAAATTAAATGTAAATTTTAAATTAGCCACTCTTTTGTCTAACGAACAGCTGCTAGGCGAGATATTTACGATTATTGCCATTTTGGGTCAGGGTACACTCTGTACTTTAGCAAGCTGTGTAGCCAAGGCAAAACATTCAGTGAAGTTGAATTTTAATGAGCTATTTACAACACAGAACTTACACAGAATGCTCAATCGGCAAGTTTTTAGGGTGAACACTGCGTCGAAATAGATACGCGCATAGACTACTTTTTCCATGAAGGAATTCGAGTAACCCGTAGCGAGCATTGAAATCCGTTTTAAGCAGAAGCAAATCTCAACAAGTCAGCCTAGTCTCAGATAGCTTGCGTATATGCCATAGACAGCGGACTGTGTCTTTCGGCGCCTATCTTTGAGTCTTTGAGTCACATCGTTTTAGGTCATGAAATGTATACATTAGTGTCCCTGCTTCTGGAAATATGTAAACGGCATATGTGACTTTGAACAGAAACAGAAACAAGAGCTGACACCATATAAGCCAACACACAACCATAGATCTTATATTCACTAGTGCGAAAAACCCCGACATGGGTTGCTTAAATTTTGAGTTATAGTTAGCCTAGGCGTGTTGAAACGGGGAGAAACGCACAGCATCCCGCCCGCTGCAATAATCTATGGCCAACTTCAATAAGTAAAAAAACTCGTATGTATATAAGTATCTAGTTTTATGTCTATTTTAAAAGTAAAGCTTAGTGCTGCTTAATAATTCTTAGTATCAGTTACTATTTTTTAAATTCGCAAAATAGGAGTTTTTGCCATAGACATTTTTGGATTTCATAATTTTTTTCTTTGTCTAGAGTGCTGGTGTGCTTATGTGGGGGCTCCGCCCATACACCCCCGTAAGGGTGCTCAGCGCCCCCTTGACCACGCTTTCTTCTGACTTTGCCATAGACATTTTCAGCGGGCCGTGAAACCGACTGAATGCATAGGAGTAAATGGGATTTTACCATAGACAGTCTCAGTGGCCCGTGAAACGCGGTTTTATAACACTAATATGGATGGGCCGCATCGGGCGAAACGAGCTAACACTCCTCGGCGCTGCGCGCCTCGGCGTTATAGCTCATTTCTGCCCTCTGCAGCCCATCAATATTGGTATATTGTGTATATATGATTTTTGCACACAACAAGCAATACGAGCGTAAGTAGATGGATAAGTGACTGTTTGGAAGAGGGGATTTTTTATCAGTAGAAAGATGATAACAATGTACACGCCCCAGCAATTTGCTCGTAAAATGTATCAAACAGTTGCTGTTTAAAGCTGAACTCAAAATGTCAGTGGTACGGAAACGAGGCTTCAATTTCTGCAATCGTCTCAAGCAAGCCTCCGTTCGGTGCCTTGATTTTTCATAACCTCTAAGTAAATCGCTTAATAAAAAAGTACAATTTAAACTTTTATCGAGCTAGCAAGGATAAGTTACAACGAAAAACTTCAATGCCTTTCTAAAGCAAGCATAAGTCGACGGCTTTCATTCTTTTTCTCTATTCCAATACAAGCTCAGATCGCTTCACATATACATGTAAAATCCCATCTAGTAGAGACTTTTTACCATAGACAATGCTTTCATGCGGGCCTTGAAAAAAAATCCTACCAAGTTTAAGTTCTGCGTCCAGAGTTTTTTAGTAGTCCTTGGCACGCGAATGCATTTCGGAGTCATAGACATAGACTGATTGAGCATTCTGTGCAAGTTCTGTGATTTAGAACACAAGTTGAGCTTAAAATGACGCGTCACACGACAAGAAAATCGGTTGAGAATTGCCACAGATATCGATCGAGGTCGTCCGACTTGAAGTTGAACGCATCTAGCGGAAAAATACCCTGCGCGAAAAATTTCTGCAACTCTCCATTTGTGCTTCAAGGCTTTAAGCAGACCTCTACTAAATCATCTAGGTTAAAATTCCATACATTAAAGCTTGTATAATTTCAGCTCTCAAGTTTGCAAAACAATTTTATTTTTTCACTGCTTGCTCGCCCTGTGTTCGCCACCTCACTTCGGGCAAGCAGAACTTCAGCTTTCTGGTCAGAAATTTATCTAGAAAAGTTTTCGTTAAAAATCATAAAATTTCAACTTGGGCTCATTTTTTATCACTAACAGTTTGATAACCAGAAATATGCACTTTTTCTGTATGTCATATACTTACATTTTTATTGCCCGTGCAACAGCAGTGTTTTTATCAGTGCTAACTGGCTAAACGCATGATCATGTAACCTTTTAGTCACGAAAAACTGTTTCTAAGCGTCGAAACAAGATTTGAAAAGGCGAGAAGACAGTGCTTGCAGAAATGCGACATGAATGCCATTGAGATCTGCTAGAGACTGGGCAGCGGACTGGCTGGGATGGAGTGGAACTGGGAATCTGGGATGAAGTTGGGCTGGGAATCTGGGATGGAGTTGGACTGGGAATCTGGGATGGAGTGGAATTGGGAATCTGGGATGGAGTGGGACTGGGAATCTGGGATGGAGTTGGACTGGGAATCTGGGATGGAGTGGAATTGGGAATCTGGGATGGAGTGGGACTGGGAATCTGGGATGGAGTTGGACTGGGAATCTGGGATGGAGTTGGGCTGGGAATCTGGGATTGAGTGGGACTGGGAATCTGGGATGGAGTGGGACTGGGAATCTGGGATGGAGTAGAATTGGGAATCTGGGATGGAGTGGAATTGGGAATCTGGGATGGAGTGGGACTGGGAATCTGGGATGGAGTGGAACTGGGAATCTGGGATGGAGTTGGGCTGGGAATCTGGGATGGAGTGGGACTGGGAATCTGGGATGGAGTGGAACTGGGAATCTGGGATGGAGTTGGACTGGGAATCTGGGATGGAGTCGGACTGGGAATCTGAGATGGAGTGGAACTGGGAATCTGGGATGGAGTGGAACTGGGAATCTGGGATGGAGTGGGACTGGGAATCTGGGATGGAGTTGGACTGGGAATCTGGGATGGAGTTGGTCTGGGAATCTGGGATGGAGTTGGACTGGGAATCTGGGATGGAGTGGGACTGGGAATCTGGGATGGAGTTGGGCTGGGAATCTGAGATGGAGTGGAATTGGAAATCTGGGATGGAGTTGGACTGGGAATCTGAGATGGAGTGGAATTGGGAATCTGGGATGGAGTGGGACTGGGAATCTGGGATGGAGTTGGTCTGGGAATCTGGGATGGAGTGGGACTGGGAATCTGGGATGGAGTTGGTCTGGGAATCTGGGATGGAGTTGGACTGGGAATCTGGGATGGAGTGGGACTGGGAATCTGGGATGGAGTTGGGCTGGGAATCTGAGATGGAGTGGAATTGGGAATCTGGGATGGAGTTGGACTGGGAATCTGAGATGGAGTGGAATTGGGAATCTGGGATGGAGTTGGGCTGGGAATCTGAGATGGAGTGGAACTGGGAATCTGGGATGGAGTTGGACTGGGAATCTGAGATGGAGTGGAATTGGGAATCTGGGATGGAGTTGGGCTGGGAATCTGAGATGGAGTGGAATTGGGAATCTGGGATGAAGTTGGGCTGGGAATCTGAGATGGAGTGGAATTGGGAATCTGGGATGGAGTGGGACTGGGAATCTGGGATGGAGTGGAATTGGGAATCTGGGATGGAGTTGGGCTGGGAATCTGAGATGGAGTGGAATTGGGAATCTGGGATGGAGTTGGGCTGGGAATCTGAGATGGAGTGGAATTGGGAATCTGGGATGGAGTTGGACTGGGAATCTGAGATGGAGTGGAATTGGGAATCTGGGATGAAGTTGGGCTGGGAATCTGGGATGGAGTGGAACTGGGAATCTGGGATGGAGTGGGACTGGGAATCTGAGATAGAGTGGAACTGGGAATCTGGGATGGAGTTGGGCTGGGAATCTGAGATGGAGTGGAATTGGGAATCTGGGATGGAGTTGGGCTGGGAATCTGAGATGGAGTGGAATTGGGAATCTGGGATGGAGTTGGGCTGGGAATCTGAGATGGAGTGGAATTGGGAATCTGGGATGGAGTGGAACTGGGAATCTGGGATGGAGTGGAATTGGGAATCTGGGATGGAGTTGGGCTGGGAATCTGAGATGGAGTGGAATTGGGAATCTGGGATGGAGTTGGATTGGGAATCTGAGATGGAGTGGAATTGGGAATCTGGGATGGAGTTGGGCTGGGAATCTGGGATGGAGTGGAACTGGGAATCTGGGATGGAGTGGGACTGGGAATCTGGGATGGAGTGGGACTGGGAATCTGGGATGGAGTGGGACTGGGAATCTGGGATGGAGTGGGACTGGGAATCTGGGATGGAGTGGGACTGGGAATCTGGGATGGAGTGGGACTGGGAATCTGGGATGGAGTGAGACTGGGAATCTGGGATGGTGTGGGATTGGGAATCTGGGATGGAGTTGGACTGGGAATCTGAGATGGAGTGGAATTGGGAATCTGGGATGGAGTTGGGCTGGGAATCTGGGATGGAGTGGAACTGGGAATCTGGGATGGAGTGGGACTGGGAATCTGGGATGGAGTGGAATTGGGAATCTGGGATGGAGTGGAACTGGGAATCTGGGATGGAGTGGAACTGGGAATCTGGGATGGAGTGGAACTGGGAATCTGGGATGGAGTTGGACTGGGAATCTGGGATGGAGTGGGACTGGGAATCTGGGATGGAGTGGGACTGGGAATCTGGGATGGAGTGGGACTGGGAATCTGGGATGGAGTGGAACTGGGAATCTGGGATGGAGTGAGACTGGGAATCTGGGATGGTGTGGGATTGGGAATCTGGGATGGAGTTGGACTGGGAATCTGGGATGGAGTGAGACTGGGAATCTGGGATGGTGTGGGATTGGGAATCTGGGATGGAGTGGGACTGGGAATCTGGGATGGAGTGGGATTGGGAATCTGGAATGGAGTGGGACTGGGAATCTGGGATGGAGTTGGACTGGGAATCTGGGATGTAGTTGGAATTGGGAATCTGGGATGGAGTTGGGCTGGGAATCTGGGATGGAGTGGAACTGGGAATCTGGGATGGAGTGGGACTGGGAATCTGGGATGGAGTGGAATTGGGAATCTGGGATGGAGTGGAACTGGGAATCTGGGATGGAGTGGAACTGGGAATCTGGGATGGAGTGGGACTGGGAATCTGGGATGGAGTGGGACTGGGAATCTGGGATGGAGTGGGACTGGGAATCTGGGATGGAGTGGGACTGGGAATCTGGGATGGAGTGGGACTGGGAATCTGGGATGGAGTGGGACTGGGAATCTGGGATGGAGTGGAACTGGGAATCTGGGATGGAGTGAGACTGGGAATCTGGGATGGTGTGGGATTGGGAATCTGGGATAGAGTTGGACTGGGAATCTGGGATGGAGTGAGACTGGGAATCTGGGATGGTGTGGGATTGGGAATCTGGGATGGAGTTGGACTGGGAATCTGGGATGGAGTGGGATTGGGAATCTGGAATGGAGTGGGACTGGGAATCTGGGATGGAGTTGGACTGGGAATCTGGGATGGAGTTGGACTGGGAATCTGGGATGGAGTGGAGCTGGGAATCTGGGATGGAGTGGAGCTGGGATGGGTTGGCAGGGGGTAGGTGTCAACGGTGATAAAATAAAGAACAGTTCGTTAAAAGCGGTTTTTTATCTAACCACGCAGAAGTGTTGTTATCTGTCGCAGGAAAAATAATCTATAGCAATCGAGCAGTGCAGGTTGGCAGCCCGGATCGAATGGAATTTACTGGCACGCCTTGAACACGCGATAGCGGCGGCGAAGATATGCTCGGCATAAACAGCTCTGGTTAATAGTTTATAACATTCTCATAGGGGCTTTGATTCTTTTTCTGACGATCTTAACCCAAGCATAGTCTAGTGGCCACCTGCAGTATACCATCGCATAGCAATTGCATAGTAACCTCATAGCAACTGCACAGCAACGGCATAGCAACCTCGTAGCAACGGCATAGCAACCGCACAGCAACCAAAAAATGGCATCCAATAGCCGCAAATCCTCGAGCTCGTGCATCCGCATCCTCCGGCGCAACGTCTTCGTGCTCTGCCTCATCCTCGGCGTGGCGGCCGGCATCGGCCTGGGCATCGGCCTTCGCTACGCCAAGCCGGTCTGGACGGCCAGAGAGCTGGCCTACTACAAATTCCCCGGCGAGCTGCTGCTCAGGATGCTGCAGATGATGATCCTGCCGCTGGTCACCACTTCCATGATTTCCGGGATGTCTTCGTTGGGCCAGAACGCCTCCTCGAAGGTCGGTCTGCGGGCACTGCTGTTCTACATGTGCACCACCCTGTTTGCCGTCATCATCGGCATCGTGCTGGTAGTCAGCATCCGCCCGGGCAGCTCGTCGGCTCCGCCAGACCAGCAGCGCCAAAATGTCAGCCGGAGCGTCAACGCCGCCGACTCGCTGCTGGACTTGATCAGGTTGAGCAGCTGGAGCTGCTGGGGCTACTATGGCAGTTCAGGGCAGCTCAAGGCAGCTCAGGGCAGCTGGGGCAGCTCAGGGCAGCTCAGGGCAGCTCAGGGCAGTTCAGGGCAGCTCAGGGCAGCTCAGGGCAGCTGGGGCAGCTCAGGGCAGCTCAGGGCAGTTCAGGGCAGCTCAGGGCAGCTCAGGGCAGCTGGGGCAGCTCAGGGCAGTTCAGGGCAGTTCAGGGCAGCTCAGGGCAGCTCAGGGCAGCTCAGGGCAGCTCAGGGCAGCTGGGGCAGCTCAAGGCAGTTCAGGGCAGTTCAGGGCAGCTCAGGGCAGCTCAGGGCAGTTCAGGGCAGTTCAGGGCAGCTCAGGGCAGCTCAGGGCAGCTGGGGCAGCTCAAGGCAGTTCAGGGCAGCTCAGGGCAGCTCAGGGCAGCTCAGGGCAGCTCAGGGCAGCTCAGGGCAGTTCAGGGCAGTTCAGTGCAGCTCAGGGCAGCTCAGGGCAGTTCAGGGCAGCTCAGGGCAGCTGGGGCAGCTCAAGGCAGTTCAGGGCAGCTCAGGGCAGCTGGGGCAGCTCAAGGCAGCTCAGGGCAGTTCAGGGCAGTTCAGGGCAGTTCAGGGCAGCTCAGGGCAGCTCAGGGCAGCTCAGGGCAGCTCAGGGCAGTTCAGGGCAGTTCAGGGCAGTTCAGGGCAGCTCAGGGCAGCTCAGGGCAGCTCAGGGCAGCTAATGTCTAAGCGATAGGAGCTCTTTGAGGCATGCTGGTTTATCCCCCTAATCACCGCTTCTCTCTCTCCTCTCAGTCTCCTCTCCATCTCAGAGATCATCCATCCACCTGTAAGTCTGTCTGTCACCCCAACCCGAACTGAACCTGGTCAGAAACGCATTTCCCGACAACGTCGTTGACGCCTGCATTCGGCGGGTGCAGACGGTGAACAAGCCACCGACCGATGAGCCAACGACCCCGACGACTCCGCCGGTGCCCGGCAATGCGACAACGCTGGACGGCGAGCTGGCGGTCAGCGCCGCGAACGCCACAGAGCCGCAGGGGACACCGACGCCGCCGCCGGTAGACAACCTGGTGCCGCACGTGGAGAACGTGTGGGGCAGCAACCTGCTGGGCATCATCGTGTTCTCCTTGGCGCTCGGCGTCGCCCTCAGCCGCATCGGCGAGCGGGGCCACGTGGCCCGCCAGTTCTTCGACGGGTGCAGCGAAGCCGTGCTGGTGGTTGTCAAAGTTGTGATTTGGTGAGAACTCCCTGTCCCTGATAATCCTGTCCCTGATAATCCTGTCCCTGATAATCCTGTCCCTGATAATCCTGTCCCTGATAATCCTGTCCCTGATAATCCTGTCCCTGATAATCCTGTCCCTGATAATCCTGTCCCTGATAATCCTGTCCCTGATAATCCTGTCCCTGATAATCCTGTCCCTGATAATCCTGTCCCTGATAATCCTGTCCCTGATAATCCTGTCCCTGATAATCCTGTCCCTGATAATCCTGTCCCTGATAATCCTGTCCCTGATAATCCTGTCCCTGATAATCCTGTCCCTGATAATCCTGTCCCTGATAATCCTGTACCTGATAATCCTGTCCCTGATAATCCTGTCCCTGATAATCCTGTCCCTGATAATCCTGTCCCTGATAATCCTGTCCCTGATAATCCTGTACCTGATAATCCTGTCCCTGATAATCCTGTCCCTGATAATCCTGTCCCTGATAATCCTGTCCCTGATAATCCTGTCCCTGATAATCCTGTCCCTGATAATCCCGTCCCTGATCCCGCAGGTTCACCCCCATCGGCATCATCTTCCTGATCTCCGGCAAGATCATCGAGATGGAGAACGTGGCGGAGACGCTGTCCCAGCTCGGTCTGTACTCCATCACGGTGATCAGCGGCCTGGTGATCCACGGCTTCATCGTGCTGCCGCTCATCTACCTGATCGTGGTGAGGCGGAACCCCTTCCGCTACATGTTCGGCTGCATGCGGGCCATCCTGACTGCCGTGAGCACCGCCTCCAGCTCCGCCACGCTGCCGGTCACCCTGTACTGCATCGAGGAGGTCAATGGGGTCAACAAACGGGTGAGAGGCAGATGCCATGACGTGTCATTCGGGCTGTCCCGACTGAGCAGTCACAACAATCAGAACTTGTTCCACCACACGATCAGAACACGATTAATTATTATTAATTACAAGATCAGAACACGATTAATTATTATTAATTACACGATCAGAACACGATTAATTATTATTAATTACACGATCAGAACACGATTAATTATTATTAATTGAGAGCCACCGATTGGTGACCCCTCTGAGAGGCTCACCGCATCCAAGCACAACAAAATAAAGTCTGCGTCTTTAGGAGTGGGCGTCCAGGCCTCGGCGTTGTACAGCAGGTCGACGCGTCGCTATGAACGAAGGGTTGGCGCCGCCCAGGGAGGTCCCCCAGTGTCGCCAGCAGCTATGATGCTCTCAGCCCTGCGGGTGGCCCGGAGGTAGCGCATGAGCTGGTTTAAATTTCAGTAATTGATGCGTGTGGCCCGAGGTAAAGTGAGTCTGGCTCACGTGAAGGCGGGACAGATGCTGACAAAATGTTCAGCGGTGCCCATGGTTCACAGCACCATGTTCTTCTGCGTGTTGACCACCAGGTGTCGTCAAAAGTCGCACTGCAGTCACTCGGAGGTCATTTTAAAGCCACACCAGCAGTCAATTCGCAGTCAGAATTCCCCAATCCCCACCTCAGGTGTCCCGGTTCGTGCTCCCGGTAGGTGCCACCATCAACATGGACGGCACCGCCCTGTACGAGGCCGTGGCCTCCGTGTTCATCGCCCAGTTGAACGGCATCACCCTGGACTTCGCCAAGCTCGTCACCATCAGCCTGACAGCCACCGCAGCCGCTGTTGGCGCCGCCGGCGTGCCTGAAGCTGGCCTGGTGACGATGCTGATTGTCTTGACCGCCGTTGGGCTGCCCACGGATGACGTCACCCTCATCCTGGCCATCGATTGGTTCCTGTAAGTAAAAGTCGCGACTTCATACGCAATGCGTCTACTTACATTTAGCAGCAGTAGTACGATTGCGTCTTTTTTAAACTAAAGCGAAAAGCAAAGAAATATGCACACATTCTTGAACTTGAATGATTGAATGATGATCGTGAAGGTCCTGAGTTCGCACCCCCTCAGCTTCTAAAATATTTGACACAAATAACGACGAATTATCCGCAGTGACCGGCTGCGCACGTCAATCAACGTCTGGGGCGACTGCGTCGGCGCCGGGGTCGTCGAGAAATTGTCGGCCAGCGATTTGGCCGAAAGCCCCGAAGGCGAACACGGCGAAGGCGACGGCGAGGCTGAGCTCAAGGGCCAGGATAACGCTGGGTTCAGCAACGGGAAGGCGACTCATTCGGTTGCCAATGAGTCGCTTGACAATGGCCCGGCCATAGAGTTGGGCAACACTGCTCTGTGAATATCGCAGCGCTTACTTCGACAAAAAACTCGATTGTGCTACTTACTATTTGAGTAGTTTGTGAAAGAAATCCGACGTATTTAATTATGGCCGTGCGATTTTTATAAGTTAAATAAATTCCTAAGTTCTGATTGAAGTTCTTTTCAACTCGTTCTTCATTTGCAGATCTCCAAAATGAATCATACTGGAGTGACTTCACGTCAAACTCAATAAAACTTTCTCTTCTTATTTTTCGAGCAAAGTTAGTATAGTATCCGCCACCAGTTTTATCCGATATGTATCGAAAATTCATGTTTCAGCTTGTAATATTTTACGGAATTTAACCCACTAAACGACGTGCAGTTCCCATGAGCCGATATGTATCGAAAGCTAGCAAAAGCCGCTTAGGCTTTGCACAGCTCCCTGGAGATGTCAGACGCTGACGCTGGGCAGCCGATGGCGGCGCAGGCGTCGCGTACGCAGCGGACGCAGGCTTCGGCGTCGGGCAGCCGATTGCGGCACTGCATCAGGGCGTCGCTGAGATTGCTGCCGTTTGCGGTGGCAGCCAGGAAGCTCAGCAGAAGCAGCAGCATCAGCGAGAACTGCAGCTTATTTGACATTGTTGCAGATGAATTCGCTGCATGCGGGGTGGTCAGTACGGACATCCATGAATTCCTTAGGTTAGAAATATTCAATTCAATTCATATTCAAACTACTGTTGTTTCTCTAGTTAAGCATATCGCAGGCGCACAACAGTCTAAATTTGTTTAAGTCTAAGTTTTGTTCATTTTAGCTTTATCGTAGCTATAGATCAGTTCAACCTTCATGTAGCCTCCAGGTCCTCAGTTTCTGGGCCAGCCTCCCAGATCCTCAGTTGCTGGGCCAGCCTCCCAGATCCTCAGCTGCTGGGCCAGCCTCCCAGTTCCTCAGCTGCTGGGCCAGCCTCCCAGATCCTCAGTTGCTGGACCAGCTTCCAGATCCTCAGTTGCTGGGCCAGCCTCCCAGTTCCTCAGCTGCTGGGCCAGCCTCCCAGATCCTCAGTTGCTGGGCCAGCTTCCAGATCCTCAGTTGCTGGGCCAGCTTCCAGATCCTCAGTTGCTGGGCCAGCCTCCCAGATCCTCAGCTGCTGGGCCAGCCTCCCAGATCCTCAGTTGCTAAGCCACCCTCTCAGATCCTCAGTTGCTGGGCCACCGCCACTCGCTCAGACCCTCAGATGCTGCCCCACTAAAGCTCTAAGTTAAAAGAACTTAATGCTTCCAACAACGTACTAAAATGCAGCGGTAATGCATGTAGATTGTACGCAATGTGGAACTTACAGTGATAACAAATTGATATTCGCGCAAATTCAAATCAGGAAGTTCTTGACCGAGTCGATGCCTTCAATTCTGCGAGTGCTGCTATATATAGTCGTGTAGAAGTTCTGGAGAAAGCAAGAGACACAGGCAATATCCGGCCGCCAATCAGTCAAACTGTCGTGTATTTTTTATAAAAATCAATTCTAAAATTTGACCAGCCGAACCAGCTAAGCAAAAAAATTGCAGGTAAGTTTTTAGCCAGCTAGCATAGTAATTAATATTGATTTTTGTGGCCTGAAAAGTGCAGCGCACGCTTGCATGCTTCTAGAGCTCTCTGGGACATTTGCACCTGAATAACTTTCTGCTGCTGGCAGTGAAATGCCTGCCACTTGAACTGTCAGACAGTGAAATTGTGAGGGATTAAAATGCCTGCGAGTGAAATTGTCTGGGAGTGAAATTGTCTGTGAGTGAAATTGTCTGGGAGTGAAATGTCTAGGAGTGAAATTGTCTGGGAGTGAAATGCCTGGGAGTGAAATGCCTGGGAGTGAAATGTCTGCGAGTGAAATGCCTGGGAGTGAAATGTCTGCGAGTGAAATTGCCTGGGAGTGAAATGTCTAGGAGTGAAATTGTCTGGGTGTGAAATGTCTGGGAGTGAAATGCCTGGGAGTGAAATGCCTGAGAGTGAAATGTCTGCGAGTGAAATGCCTGGGAGTGAAATGTCTGAGAGTGAAATGCCTGGGAGTGAAATGCTTTGGAGTGAAATGTCTGAGAGTGAAATGTCTGAGAGTGAAATGTCTGAGAGTGAAATGTCTGCGAGTGAAATGCCTGGGAGTGAAATGTCTGGGAGTGAAATGCCTGGGAGTGAAATGTCTGAGAGTGAAATGTCTGAGAGTGGTTTGGGAGTGAAATGTCTGCGAGTGAAATGCCTGGGAGTGAAATGTCTGGGAGTGAAATGCCTGGGAGTGAAATGTCTGAGAGTGAAATGTCTGAGAGTGAAATGTCTGCGAGTGAAATGCCTGGGAGTGCATTGTCTCCCATTTTGAAATAGAAAAAATCCGAACAAAGCATGCTGTTTTGTGTTGTTTAACCCGCGCACACAGCCGATTAGAACAGATATAATATGCCAGAATCAATAAATTTATATTTCATAGGTTTATGAAATTTTTGGGCTGCAAAAGGTTTTCAAAAAAAAGAATCTCCATATTAATTAAAATTTGTGCACCTCACTAAGAGGGCTGATTACGGGTAAAGCAGATAGTGAAGGATACAGCTAAGCAATGTATAGATGGATTATATAAGCATAAAAGAATCAATGAAAACCCGGGGGTCACATATACTGACAAGCACGCCATCCTGATTAGAAGAGATGGCGTATAGCGATTATTGAAAACAGGAGGTGGCGTCAGGTGCTGCGCATAAATATCTCAAGGCCGTCAGTGAGCAGACAGCAGTATTTTATTCAGAAAATTTTTCCAATTGTTTGCATAGAAGCAGAAATTAATTATTATAAATTAATTTTGACAGATCGAAACAAATATAGACACGCATGCTCGCACGCGCCTACTAGCGGCCAGCTAGTCAGTAGCGCATAATGTACACAGTAGAAACGACACCAAAAAGTAGGGTATCTGTGAATTTTTTCTGCCAAAAAGAAGTATGAAATAAATCTATTCATTTATGAATAATATTTTATCGCAATCAGTCGTCCTAATTAATGAGGTATTAACAGTATTAATCAAACAACAAAGAAAATCTCTATCAGAAGGAGGAATAACATAAAAGAGTTGCAGTAACACTGAGTAATGATTTCATGATGCAAGAATAAAAACATGACGTCAGCCAGCGCATTCAAAAGTAACTCTGCCGCCTCAACAGTGCCCAGGACCTTCGATCTGCAGTCGGCGCAGCCTCTGAGCCTCATCCCAGATCATCTCTTTCAGCTTCTCTTTTGGTAGGTCGTCCAGCTCTTGCTCGAATGTGAATGGCTCAGTGGCCACCGGCTGCAGTGTAGAATGCGAGCGCTTTAGCTTAATCCGGGTATGCGATGCACTTGCTTCAGGGACCGCTGATTCTCCCCGACCACTTGCTTCAGGGACCACTGATTCTCCCCGCCCACTTGCTTCAGGGACCGCTGATTCTCCCCGCTTAGTTAGTTGCTTCAGGGACCGCTGATTCTCCCCGCCCACTTGCTTCAGGGACCGCTGATTCTCCCCGCCCAGTTGCTTCAGGGACCGCTGATTCTCCCCGCCCACTTGCTTCAGGGACCGCTGATTCTCCCCGCCCACTTGCTTCAGGGACCGCTGATTCTCCCCGCTTAGTTAGTTGCTTTAGGGACCGCTGATTCTCCCCGCCCACTTGCTTCAGGGACCGCTGATTCTCCCCGACCAGTTGCTCCAGGGACCACCGATTTTCCCCGACCAGTTGCTCCAGGGACCACCGATTCTTCCCGACCAGTTGCCCAGGGACCACCGATTCTTCACGACCAGTTGCCCAGGGACACTGGCTAATCCCTCTGTCAGTTCCTTCAGGACTTTTAGGGTCACTCTAACTGTAAATAAAAATATAGTCACACGACATCATCAGTACTAAAGTACATGTAGGAAGCACTAACCACTGTCAATGAAAACAGAGATTTATGCTTCCATCCCAACACAGAACAATGGGTGGGATAAATAATCTAGCGTGCCATGACCCGATTGCTTTGTCACTGACAGACTGCAGCTCAGACGAAGGCCTGAGCAGTCTGTGCCCGAGCTGCTTTCGCACCGCCAAAGCCACCGCTATGATCAGCCAAGATTTTGCAGAGCCAGTCGACAGCGGCAAAATAATGTCTGACGGTACAAAAGCAGCAATAGGCGATTTCATGCAATCTTAAGGGACGCGCTGTTGCCAAGCTAACTAATGCTGTTATTGAACTGAGACAGTCGCTTTAGTAATGCATTTAATAATGATATGGGTTCACTAAGATTACTTAATGGAATTCACAGTTAATTGGTGGGCAATTTCTCACTTGATGAGGGAATTTCGCATGGAATACCGGGGAATGTCTTTTGTAATAAAAGCGGCAATTTTCATTCAATCAAGGGGAATTTCTCTCTCAATCAAGGGGGAATTTCTCTCTCAATCAAGGGGGAATTTCTCTCTCAATCAAGGGGGAATTTCTCTCTCAATCAAGGAAGAATTTTTTAATCAAGCAAAAGGGATTTTCTCACTTAATCAAGAGGAACTTTTCAATAAATTGAGGAGGAATTTCTCACTCAATCAAGGGGGATTTCTCACTCAATCAAGGGGGATTTCTCACTCAATCAAGGGGGATTTCTCACTCAATCAAGGGGGAATTTCTAACTCAATCAAGGGGGATTTCTCACTCAATCAAGGGGGAATTTCTAACTCAATCAAGGGGGATTTCTCACTCAATCAAGGGGGAATTTCTAACTCAATCAAGGGGGAATTTCTTACTCAATCAAGGGGGATTTCTTACTCAATCAAGGAGGGATTTCCTACTCAATCAAGGGGGAATTTCTCACTTAATCAAGAGGGATTTCTCAACGACTTAAAGAGGAATTTTCCAATCAATCAAGGGGGAAATTCTGACTTAATCAAAGGGGGGATTTCTCACTCAATCAAGGGGGATTTCTCACTCAATCAAGGGGGAATTTCTCCCTCAATTAAGGGGGATTTCTCTCTCAATCATGGGGGAGGACTTTGTTACTTTACTAATAGGGAATATCTACGATGAAAAATTCCTTTTCTCATAGTTTAGGGGACTGGGGACTGCGTGTTGGTAGACATAGGGGAAGCTCTGAAGTGTTAATAATACTACATCAAAGTTAGGTAAATTCCAAAAGAAACAACTGACCTCATCCTGCGGGTCGTAGTACTGCTCCAGGTACGGGTGACTCAGGGCGGCCTCAACGGTGATCCGCCGCTCCGGATTAAACGTGAGCAGCCGTTCCAACAGGTCCAAAGCTTTGGGGTCAGCATTGGGATAAACTTGCGCCCAAGTCTTCTTAGTTTTCACTGGCAATTGTAGCAGGTAATTTCTCGCCTTATCGTTGCGAATACAGCTCAGGTCTTCGCTGCTAGGACTGCCCAGCACATTCAGGATGAGGTTCAGCTGATCGATGTAGTGCTTGCCCGGAAACAGCGGCTTGTTGTTCAGCATCTCTGCCAGGATGCAGCCAACTGACCAGATGTCGATGCTCTTGGTGTAGCCCTTGCTGTTCAGCATGATCTCTGGGGCCCGGTACCAGCGGGTGGCCACGTACTCTGTCAGGATGCCCGTGTGATCGTGCTCGGGGTCCGCCACGCGGGCCAGACCGAAGTCGCAGATCTGGAGGAGGAGAGGAAGAAAAGGAGAGGGAGGTGAAATGGAGGAGAGATAGAGTTGAAAAGGTGCGATAGAGCGAAGAGAGAAGTAGAGTAGTGAAGAGAGAAATAAAGTTGAGTTAGAGAAGTAGGAAGATGTAGAGTGTAGACATAGGTAGAGTGGGGGAGGGGAATGCAGTGGAGGGAAAGGTAGAGTAGAGAAGGCGAGATAGAGTGAGAGAGTAGAGTAGAGTATAGAAGGGCGATTTAGAGTAGAGAAGGGAGAGGTAGAGTAGGGAAGGGACAGGTAGAGTAGGGAAGGGACAGGTAGAGTAGGGAAGGGACAGGTAGAGTAGAGAAGGGACAGGTAGAGTAGGGAAGGGACAGGTAGAGTAGAGAAGGGACAGGTAGAGCAGAGAAGGGACAGGTAGAGTAGGGAAGGGACAGGTAGAGCAGAGAAAGGACAGGTAGAGTAGGGAAGGGACAGGTAGAGCAGAGAAGGGACAGGTAGAGTAGGGAAGGGACAGGTAGAGTAGGGAAGGGACAGGTAGAGTAGGGAAGGGACAGGTAGAGTAGAGAAGGGACAGGTAGAGTAGAGAAGGGACAGGTAGAGTAGGGAAGGGACAGGTAGAGTAGGGAAGGGACAGGTAGAGTAGAGAAGGGACAGGTAGAGTAGGGAAGGGACAGGTAGAGCAGAGAAGGGACAGGTAGAGTAGGGAAGGGACAGGTAGAGTAGAGAAGGGACAGGTAGAGTAGGGAAGGGACAGGTAGAGTAGGGAAGGGACAGGTAGAGCAGAGAAGGGACAGGTAGAGTAGGGAAGGGACAGGTAGAGTAGGGAAGGGACAGGTAGAGTAGGGAAGGGACAGGTAGAGTAGGGAAGGGACAGGTAGAGTAGGGAAGGGACAGGTAGAGCAGAGAAGGGACAGGTAGAGTAGGGAAGGGACAGGTAGAGTAGGGAAGGGACAGGTAGAGTAGGGAAGGGACAGGTAGAGCAGAGAAGGGACAGGTAGAGTAGGGAAGGGACAGGTAGAGTAGAGAAGGGACAGGTAGAGTAGGGAAGGGACAGGTAGAGTAGGGAAGGGACAGGTAGAGTAGAGAAGGGACAGGTAGAGTAGGGAAGGGACAGGTAGAGTAGGGAAGGGACAGGTAGAGTAGAGAAGGGACAGGTAGAGTAGGGAAGGGACAGGTAGAGTAGGGAAGGGACAGGTAGAGTAGAGAAGGAACAGGTAGAGTAGGGAAGGGACAGGTAGAGTAGGGAAGGGACAGGTAGAGCAGAGAAGGGACAGATAGAGTAGGGAAGGGACAGGTAGAGTAGAGAAGGAACAGGTAGAGTAGAGAAGGAACAGGTAGAGTAGGGAAGGGACAGGTAGAGTAGGGAAGGGAGAGGTAGAGCAGAGAAGGGACAGATAGAGTAGGGAAGGGACAGGTAGAGTAGAGAGTAGAGTAGGGAAGGGACAGGTAGAGTAGGGAAGGGACAGGTAGAGTAGAGAAGGGACAGATAGAGTAGGGAAGGGACAGGTAGAGTAGAGAAGGGACAGGTAGAGTAGGGAAGGGACAGGTAGAGTAGGGAAGGGAGAGGTAGAGTAGAGAGTAGAGAATAATGCTCAATGAGAATAGAGTGAGAAGAGAATACAAAAACTATATGCACTAAACACAGGTGCCAATAATTAAAGTTAGAACAAACAGTTAGCAAAATGTACGGGGCGACAGGCCAGTTGCTCAAAAACTGCCACAAATACGTCACACACACTGGCTAAGCAAGTTCCGAGCAACACAATAGAGAATAACAGGCTGTCAGAGCCTCGCAGCATACTGTAGCAAGCCATGACCCGACTGCCAGCCACTGTTGTTGGGCCAAATAAATATAGGTAAACGGCTCCAGGTGCGTCTGGCCGCTCTCTGCGCTGAACTGCCGCCACAGCGAGCAAAAAACGGACACAGGTAAATAAGAAGTGTGTCTGCTAGCTGGGCACTGGGCGGCAGTAGCTGTGTGCAAGCATTTGTCAGCGCGGAAAGCAGACACCCCGACTGGCTGGCAATCTTAAGGGGCTTGCATCAAGATATATATCACCAGAGTAATATAAACCGATTAGGCTTTTAACTTAATTAGCCTACCTTCAAATCACACGTGGTGTTTAATAGCAGATTGCTCGGCTTCAGATCTCTGTGCAGTACGTTTGCCGAATGGATGTACTTTAGTCCTGCGGATTGCACGTTTAGTAAGGCTGATTAGATGGTTGAGGGGGATGCTAAGAGGATGGGGTTTCTGAGTGAATGGGGGGTTGCTGAGGGGATGGGGGCTGCTGAGGGGATGGGGGTTGCTGAGTGGATGGAGTTGCTGAGGGGATGGGGGTTGCTGAGGTGATAGGGGTTGCTGAGTGGATGGAGTTGCTGAGGGGATGGGGGTTGATGAGGGGATGGGGGGTTGCTGAGGGGATGGGGGTTGCTGAGGGGATGGGGGTTGCTGAGTGGATGGAGTTGCTGAGGGGATGGGGGTTGCTGAGGTGATAGGGGTTGCTGAGTGGATGGAGTTGCTGAGGGGATGGGGGTTGATGAGGGGATGGGGGGTTGCTGAGGGGATGGGGTTGCTGAGTGGATGGGGGTTGCTGAGGGGATGGGGGTTGCTGAGGGGATGGGGGTTGCTGAGGTGATGGAGGTTGCTGAGTGGATGGGGGTTGCTGAGTGGATGGGGGTTGCTGAGGTGATGGGGGTTGCTGAGTGGATGGAGTTGCTGAGGGGATGGGGGTTGATGAGGGGATGGGGGTTGCTGAGGTGATGGAGGTTGCTGAGTGGATGGGGGTTGCTGAGGTGATGGGGGTTGCTGAGTGGATGGAGTTGCTGAGGGGATGGGGGTTGATGAGGGGATGGGGGTTGCTGAGGGGATGGGGGTTGCTGAGTGGATGGGGGTTGCTGAGGGGATGGCAGTTGCTGAGTGGATGGGAGTTGCTGAGGGATGGGGGTTGCTGAGGGGATGGGGGTTGCTGAGGGGATTGGAGTTGCTGAGTGAATCAGGATTGTTAGACGAATCCAAGGATCATCTGAAAGCCCACAAAATTGACAGAAACTGAGCTACAGAATGGCCAACCAGGTTTGACATTAAATATCAGGATGCAAAGTAAGATTTGTTGCCAATCAACCTACCGCGCAGGATCTGGTAAAGAAAATAGCAGACATGCTCGTTGCTAAGATTCTGCGTCTTCAGCAGTTTGAACATGTCCGTCTCCATCAGGCACTGGACTATGTATACGTCGCGCATTGCGTCAACAGACGATGCGGTGATGATATCACGGATATCAATAATCTGCGGGATGAAGCATTGTGGGGATCTTGATCGACTGCACGAAATACTCCCGAATATCTTGGCATCTGACTGGATTATAACCTGATCACCTTGATCCAGAGTCAAACTAATCCCTGAATTTTTATGGGGATCGATTTTCTCCATAAAAGTACAGCAAGGCGACTCACATTTTCGTGCCTAAACCGAGTAAGAATTTTGATCTCGCGCAGGGTCCGCTGGCAGTAAGTCTGGTACTCGAATGGCGAAATCTTTTTGATGGCCACCCTATCGCCAATCATGTTGTCATTGGCAGATCTAAGCAAAATGGTAATTGGAGTATTAAGGGGTTGTAGCCTAGTGGTTAGAGCAAAATGCTAAATTATGTCTACTATAAAAATTTTGAAGTTTAATATAAAAAAGTTTTGTAACTGTTAAAAGGTTACTTTAATATGCTTAAGGCGTTAATTATTAGTGCTGATATCATAGCAGACTTTTACGCTGCTCCAAGGTTCTTAGTCTCTCTTATTTATTTTTATTTCACAGTTCTCACAGTGGGCTTTTAACACAAGCCTGTTTTGCAGCTTCATTTAGTTCATAGATAAAACAAAACGCGTCAAACTGATATGCAATTATAAATAATATCTATATTATAGTCACGTCATATCATCACTCTTTCCTTCAAGATGCTTGGTACTTGTCCGGTGCTCTCCGGATCCGCACTGGGTACCTGGACTCCGAAGGTTGAATTGAACTTGGTTCTCCATCGTCTTCGATAGGCTTGTGGGTTTCAGCCTCAGCTCTGTCTCTGACATGGTTCCGGTGCACCACCAGATCTCGTCCTCTATGGTCCTGTACTCGTCTCAGCTGTTCTCCAACCGCATCTTGAAGTACTCCCTCTCTCCACTCCTTGTTGAAGGGATCTTGGACCCAAACGGGACTGTGAATTTGTTCTATTTTCTTGTCCTGGAACGACCGACGATGTACCAGTGACAGTCTAGTATTAAACTGGCACCCAAACATTTCTCTACATGGAGCGACACCGTTGGCTCTTGGGCAGACTCGAATGGCGTACAAAGCTTGTTGCATTCGAACTTCCGGGTCTGGATCGTTTAGCTGTTTTAGCTTGGTCTTCAGCCTTTTCACTGCTACCTCGGCTACTCCATTCGAAGCGGGATATGTTGTGTCTGGTAACTGATGTATTTGTCTTGTTGCAGATTATCTCTTATGGCTGATATTGCTTTTTATTTGTCATGCGATTACGAAAGCTTTGGGCCGAAGAAAAACTTAGAGAGAAGACGCGCTCGGGGAGAGGCAATACGAGGGTTTTAAGGTCGTGGTCATAGACATAAGTGAATGGGGACTACTACAGTTAGTACGTAATAAAAAGGGGACGAAACTTGCAAAGTACGAGTATGGGCTACAATTATTAAGTGCATTTGCCATGCACTTCACTCTACATGGAGCGACACCGTTGGCTCTTGGGCAGACTCGAATGGCGTACAAAGCTTGTTGCATTCGAACTTCCGGGTCTGAATCGTTTAGCTGTTTTAGCTTGGTCTTCAGCCTTTTCACTGCTACCTCGGCTACTCCATTCGAAGCGGGATATGTTGTGTCTGGTAACTGATGTATTTGTCTTGTTGCAGATTATCTCTTATGGCTGATATTGCTTTTTATTTGTCATGCGATTACGAAAGCTTTGGGCCGAAGAAAAACTTAGAGAGAAGACGCGCTCGGGGAGAGGCAATACGAGGGTTTTAAGGTCGTGGTCATAGACATAAGTGAATGGGGACTACTACAGTTAGTACGTAATAAAAAGGGGACGAAACTTGCAAAGTACGAGTATGGGCTACAATTATTAAGTGCATTTGCCATGCACTTCACTCTACATGGAGCGACACCGTTGGCTCTTGGGCAGACTCGAATGGCGTACAAAGCTTGTTGCATTCGAACTTCCGGGTCTGAATCGTTTAGCTGTTTTAGCTTGGTCTTCAGCCTTTTCACTGCTACCTCGGCTACTCCATTCGAAGCGGGATGGTATCTGGGTGACTTGAGGTGTAGCACTCCCATTCGCTTCAACCAGGCTTCTGTTTCACTTGCAACGAACTGTGGTCCATTGTCAGTAACCAGTACTTCTGGGATGCCAAAGTTGCAAAATGTTCTTTGCAGCACTTAGATGATGGCTGCCGCATCAGTATCACGAACCCATTCGGCGCTAATAAATCCAGTCTTGGCGTCCGAGACCACGAGAAAATTTCTTCCTTCTAATTGACCTAGGTCAGCATGCACTTGGCACCAGGCTTCCTTTGGTACTGGCCACGGTCTGAGCACAGCTTTCTGTGAAGGTCTTAGGCGTTGACACGTGCGACACTCTGCCACGCACTTTTCTTTCTCGGCTTCCATATTGGGCTACCAAACATACGAGTACTGTCGTGCCCATGCCTTCATTGCTTGCATTCCCGGATGAGAATCATGAAGAAAACGCATAACTTTTGCTCTCAATTTTGCAGGGATGATGATTCGATGATCAAAAAGTAGTAGATTATCACCGCAGCTCAGTCTATTCTGCACTCTTCGGAACGGCTCTGGCACATCTTCACCAGATCGTAATCGACTGAGAACGTATTGGATTTCCTTGTCTTCTTGGGTCACCTGTTCTATCTGGTCTGTGGTGACTGGTCCTTCATCGGACAAGGCGATATCTACCGCAGCGATTTCGTTGACTGCTTCAGTCGCTGACCTATCACTCCAGTTATTTCCGTCAGTTGGAAGTCTTCTTAGCCAAATTTTCCCGGTTTTATCCGCAGACTAGAATGTCCTCAATGAACACCACCACTCCGAGGACATCCCGAAGCAACTCGCAAAGTGTGTTCTGAAACAATCCAGGAGCAGATGACAGTCTGTATGGTAATGCCCTGTACCGAAAGTAACCAAAAGGTGTTGCCGATAGTAGTGATATCCTGTGAGTCCTCGCACAGCTCAAAGTTATGGTATGCATCCTTTAGATCTAGCACAGTCAAACGACTGCATCCTGAAATGGCTCGTTGCACATCCACCTTTGTTGGCATATCGATTGGCGGTAGCCGTAAAAGCTGGTTGACTCGTCTATAGTCTCCACACAGCCTGATGTCTCCCGAGCTTTTGGGAACGACCACAATCGGGCTAGCGAACACCGGCTGCTCTACTTTTTCAATGATCTGCTTTTCCAGATCTTCTTATCTTTCCTTAATGGCTGGTACCAGCGAAAATGGGAGTGGTCGGGCCCTCGATACCACCGGTCTTGTGTTTTCTCGTACTTTCATTGACAGCATTAATACTTCTTCTGGAAGTTCCATTGGTACTTCCAACTTCACTTGAATTCGCTTATAAGCCACTGCAGCTTGACAATGGCACTTAGTAACTTCGATACCTAAACTACTAAACCAATTTCGGCCAATAACTGGCTTTGCGTTCATGTTTATGACTACCACAGGTAATGAGCACTCACTCTCATCTTTGGTCTGAACTCGAACATCTGTGGTACCACATACTAGTAGGTCTTGTCCTCCATATGATGTTAGTCAACAATTTGGGTCTGTCCAATGCAGTCCTAGTTGTTCAGCCAAAATTTTAGAAATGCAGGTCACTGATACACCAGAGTCTACCATCATAGCAACATCCTTATCGTTTAGTTTTACATTGATCCAGATGCTTGATCTGTCCCGGTCATCACATAGCTAAATAGCTCATTGTCCTTGGCTGGTTCATCCTCCTCCTCAATTCCTGCACACTCTCAGCTTTCCTTTAATGGAGCTAGATACTGGATGCTGGATGCCACTTTGACAAGTGAGCTAGCTGGCTTGTTAAGCTTACATGTAGCTTCAAAATGATTCATTTTTCCACATTTTCGACATTTTGCTCCAAATGCAAGGCATGCCTTTGGTGGGTGTCTTTTCATACAGAAATTGCAAGCCTTGCTGAATGTGCATCCCTGAGCTTGGGCCCTGTTTTGTTGTCATACTCTGCCCTTAGTTGCACTGACTGTTTCCACCTTTCCATTAGTGCTTAAGGCACTCTTGCTTACTTGCTCCTACGCTGTGGCAGTCTCCACTGCCAGCTCCAGGGTCAGTGGGTCTTTGATAAGCAGCTCTTTCACCACAGACTCACTGTGCAGTCCTGCCACAAATCTAATCTGTCTCACAAAGCTTCTTGTAGGAAATCTCCAAATTGAAATTGGTCTGCTTGAGCACATAACCTGTTCTCAAAATCTGCCATTGATTTGTATTCATATTGCTTTAGTAAGTTAAACTTGCAGCACTCAGGTACAACCAGTTTCTTCTACGGCACGACATGCTTCTCAATTTCATACTTCAATTCCCTAAAGGTTTTGTTCTCTGGCTTTGCTGGAGTGAATAGGTTCCACAGCTTGTCATAGGCAGTTCCTCTATGAGGCTTATGAAAAAGTCAGTCTTGGGCAAAAACCTTTCTTCCTTCTTATCCTTTATGTCGGATCTCCTATAGACAGCTTTAAACCACTCGATCCAGGCCTCAAATTTGTTTTCTGTCCAGGGATATCATTGTTAAAAGGTTACTTCAATATGCTTAAGGCCTTAATTATTAGTGCTAATATCATAATAGACTTTTACACTACTCCAAGGTTCTTAGTCTTGCTCTTATTTATTTTTATTTTACAGTTCTCACAGCGGGCTTTTAATCCAAGCCTGTTTTGTAGCTTAATTTATTCTATAGATAAAATAAAATGACAAATGTATCAAACTGCATATGCAATTATAAATAATATCTATATTATAGTCACGTCATATTTGAAAATCCCAGGATTGACCATTGGGATCCCAATTCCAGTTTGCAATAATTCAATAATTCATTCTTGAGTAGTAGTATCTGTAGCTGAGCTACTTGTCAGGTAAAAATCATAACCCAGTTGTCTTGCTTTGATTTATTAATATTTTAAGCATCCACTTGACAAGGCTAGGGCTACAGGGATATAAAACTGAAGCTGTTGGCAGGTTGTTAAGAGTTTTTTGGTATAATAATATATGTGCAACTGTATGCATATAATACTTGCAGACTAATATAATTTATTCTTCTAAAACCTATGCATAGAGCCTAAAGCAATAAAGGCCAATTCTTCATTGTTTCTGATCATAGTGCTACAGCTTGCCAGATGGGAGTTAAATGATTGCTCATTTGAACTTTCCTTCTATCTCAAACCTAGCTAAAAATCAGGAAGTCTCAATTCTACACAGATCAAAAGCCCCTCTATATGAAAAAACTTTCTTAGCATTGTCAGGATACCCTTTAGATGCCCAGCATAGGGATAGTGGCAAAACTACTTCAAAATTAGTTTATCTTCAAAACCCTTGACCATAGTTAGAATTAAAACAATGGGACCATCTTTGCCATTGGACCATAACCCAAGCTATCAATTCTCTATCTAGGGTAGATACCTTTAGGAGGATAAGGTCTGATCTCTTTCTGCCTTAATATCAGTACCTCATGCCATAGCTCTATAAGCTATTATTCCCTAGGTTATTTCATAATCAAGTATGATTTTCTTAAGCTGATACTGGCATATAAAAAAGCATATCTATTATGTTAGCCTATATATCACACTCTAATTCAAAGCTCAATAACAATTTTTTATTAGTATAATTAGGCTGTCCAGTGAGTTTTCTAAAGTTTATGGTATCCTATTTTTTCTTGTCTAGCATGATAGAGGGTCTTGAGTGATTTCCAAAATGGCCAAGATTGTTAAGATTGGTCAAGTGATAAAAAAGTTATGGCTATTTAAAGATTCAAAATTTGCGTTTTTTTAGATATAAAAATTACACTATGGGCTTGTTCCCTTTTTGATATCAGTTTTGAAAAAAGGTACTTTAGTAGAGTGTAAAATAGTCATTTTTTGTCCAAATTTGCTACTTTTGGTCTTATTTCAAAGATCTACTTGTTTTGCTTCTTTTGCCATGCTTTTTCTGTCATTACATGGTTGGATATGAAAAATATGCTTACATGTTGTTACAAAAGTTGAAAAAAATGGCATATGCCAGAGCATGATTTTTTAATTCTTTTGTCAGTAAGTTAGAAACTATCCTGCCTTTTGTAGTGAGACTTTGCAAATTAAAGGTAAACAGTGGTTTGTACTCATAGATAAATTTTGGAGTTTCTATTTAGGGTGGAACATTTTTTAAAAACTTTTTATCTCTATTTTTGTCACTTATTTTAGCTTTTTGGCTCATCCGGGCAAGTTTTTAGAACTTTTTTGTCTACAAGTTGAAAAATATCTTGGTTTCAGCAGTGAAACTTTACATTTATATGACAAACAGTTGTTTCTACAACTGTGTGTACCTTCTTTCTTTATATGTAGGTTATAGAAAACATTTTCTACTTTTTTGTTGCCTTTTTATCACTGTTTTTTAGCTTTTTGGCATATCTGCAGCACATTTTCTGTTTGATTTTGTCCATCAGTTCACAAGACACAATTATTTTGCAAAAGTGTATATTTAATTTTAAATTTAAGTTAACCTTAAAAGTAAACAAGTTAAAGATCATTTACTAGATTTAGGCTCAGTCTTCAGGCATGGTCATAACTCGTGCAAGACTCATAGTCATATCATACATAGTCATTTAGGCTCAGGGGACTTCAGTCAACTCTCAAGAAGTTAAGTTGAAACAATTATTCATTATATATAATTATATGTATAATATATGTTAATTATATTATACTTATACTATAACATATAGTTATACAGTCTCATAGCTATATATATAGTCCTGGCTGGCCTATGCCAGGCTAGGCCTAGGGTTCATACTATCTTGTACTTGTAACTGAGACAGTGAAAGTCAAACTGGTTAGTCATTTTAGTCCATTTATAATTACATATTATAATTATTATTTACCTTTCTGACCCCTGCTCTTTTTACTGCATTCCAGCTACTGAAGTAGTGAAGATACAAAAGCTACAATTGCTTTTCTACAATTGCCAGATTTATTGTCAACTGAACTGTTTTATTTAGTTTAGTGTCCTCGTGTCCTTGACCCCACTCCCACTTGTCCAAGTCCAATGGATCGCCTGATCCCCATCTCCATTGAGAGAGCCATCAAATTTGTCGATAAAGCCAAGGCCAAGGGCGAGAATGGCGCCAGTCGAGCGACCCGCCTCCTGCGTGCCATGGGCCTTCCCCCCACAGCTGTCAGCTTGCGTTCGAAGGAGGCCCTTCTGCGCAAGGTCGAACGTGAGAGGGGCAATGCTGTGGTCCTGCGTCGGCGCCACTATGAGGAGGTGGCTGCTGGGAAGCCCTCGTCGTACGAAAATTACGTCAAGGGTGACCTGGATGTACCGAACGTTCTGCTGCAGGAGCTACAGCAGCTGTCCGTGACGCCTAAGCGTGATATCACTGGTGGTGAGCAGCAGCAGAGTGATGACAGCGATGCCAACAATACTGACGATGCTCAGGCTGCTGCCACACCTGGACGCGGTGCTGCTGCTGCTGCTAGTGCTACGTCTGCTGTGTCGGGCATGTCCATAGACGAACAGTTGGGCGTGGAGGCAGCTCTGAAGGAAATCATCGATGAGCTTCGTGCCCAGCTGCTGGAAAAGCAGCAGGAGCAGCAGAGGCTGGAGCGCCGTCTTGCCAGACGACTCCCTCGAAAGGTGGTTTCCCATCAGCTGCGCCGGCTTCATGACCGTCTGGACAAGGCCCATGACGCAGCCCTGCAGCAGAAGCGCACAATATTGCGCTTAAAAGAGGCGAATAGGACACTGCGCAGCCGCCTACAGCAGCTCAACGGCAACAATGCCGGCCTGCAGAAGAGCAAGAAGCAGGTCGGCGAACTGCGCAGCCACATTCACGAGCTGCACAGCAGCCTGGACCAGGCATCCGAGTTGCTGGAAGAGGCTGCGCAGGGCAGAGGGCTGGCGACAATGGAGAAGCGGCCTTCTCAAGGTGGCATGCAGTTCACGAATCGGGTAAGACAGCCTTACTCTGTTTTGCTTAATTTCATTTAGGTTTGTTTCCTTTCATTTAGTCTGTAAACTGGGTGGTTTTTGTATCTATAATTTATAAACTGTACTGTATAGAAGAAAAAACGTGACAATTGGCGAGCATGGCAATGACAAACAAGACAATTATCATGTTTTAATTGAAATATTTTAACTTTTAGTTTCAATTTTACGACCCTGTTTCCGACCAGGTCATCGAGACATGCGTCAATCTCGTCCTGGACTGCCACGTCCCGGTTCGATATGTCTCGCCCTGCATCCGGTGTGTCCTGTCTGGGCTGACGTCGTTCGATGCGAGCCCCACTGTCTTGCCGCTTCCGTCAAAATCACTGGTGGCTTCCACAGCATTCAGCGTGGGCAATTGCCTGGCAAAAGCCAGTGGCCTGGACAGCGTCCTGGCAGCCTCATTGGCGAATCGCCCGCTGACGCTGATGACTGATGGCACCTCCAAGAAGGGTCGTCATTATGCCGAGTACCAGGTGAGCCTGAAAAAGAACCCATACCACCCAACCCGTTTAACACATTACAACAGCTGTGTTTAAGTGTAACAACAATAGTATTAAAAGCAAAAAGCAGTAAAAAAGTTGGAATGTTTGCTGCTAAAAAATGCATACGTAATTCTTAAATTTACAATACATTACAATCACTAATTTGCAGATTGACACTGGCTTGGGCGCCAACCGCACCGTCTGCCTGTCGCTGCGTGAGGTGGAGGGCGGCACTGCGGAAGTGTATTTCCGCGAGTTCGACGCCAGCATGGACGATCTGGTGTACAACTACTGCGCCCTCACGCTTGGAGATCGCAGCGACGAGGAGCGCCAGGAAATGAAGAGCAACGTGGTGATGACCCTGAAGTTTCTGATGACGGACCGGCACGTTGTCAACAAAAGCCTTCACGTTTGTACACCCTTTTGCCGTTTGGCCTCGGACTTAATTGCTTAATTAATAATAATGCCCTACTAGTACTACTTAGTACTTATTAATATTATAACACCTATTTTTGTAAACTTTTAAGTAATATAACTAGTAATTTAAACCAAGCCGGCAGTAAACGTAAACTGAAACACAATAATAATAATAAGTAATACGGTTGTTACATTTTTTCGTACAAAAATGAACATTAAAACAGCTTCTGCTCAACGACATGCGCTCCCAGCTAGCCGATCGGCAGGGAGCGCCGGCGCCTCCTCGCATGGTGGCCCTCTTCTGCGGCATGCACGTCATTGTGAATTTGGCTGGTGTTGCAGACAAGGCGCTGCTCGATTTCGAGAAGTGCGCCTCGTTGGGGCCCCTTGGCGCTGCTGCGTGTGCAGGTTTTTACCCGTCAAAGGCAGAGTCTGGCGCCCAGCGGCTGATCCGCACTGTTTGCAAGGCCTTTCATCACCTAGGCAGTGAGCAATGCGGTGTCTTTACATCGCTGGAGTCCTACTTGGCGATTCACGATAAGCCGGCCTTCCGAATGGAGGACTTCAGAGGGAATCGCCTTTATGTGATTTTCCCCAATGGCGGCTTTCTCTACCGGCAGAAGGACGTGCTATCGGCCTTTCTGTCCGCGTCGGAGGGTAAGAACCGCCTGCTGCTTGCGGTGGAAGCTGACCTCGCCTCCGGAGTGCTGCTGGCTGGCTGTCGTGCCCTTGGGTTACTCGACCTGCTGCTCATCCGGCCTCTGTGGACGCTGCTGCGCGACTCAGGCGTCACGCTGATCGATATGAATCGGCACTATGAGACTGCCCATCGTTGGCTGCAGAGCGTCGCCTCGGCCGACAGTGTCGCCCCATCGGTTGAGCTGCAGGGCCCGTTCCCCGAGCTGGCGCACTCCGTACTGCGGGATGCTGACGCGCAGACCTCCTGGGAGGCGCTGACGACTGCGGAGGCGTCCCTGGAGGAGAACAGCCTTGTCGGCCAAGCCCTTCAGGTTAGTTAAAAAAGCTAGGACTATGAACAGAAGCAGACAAAAACATCAATAGTTATGTGTCAGTGATAAATGAAATTGTTTGAAAAAAATTCCACTACTATTTTTCATTCTCTTCTACACCAGGTCATCTGCGCCCACATGTTGGTGCTGCTTCAGAGAGAAGTGGCAGACCACCTTGACGGCGGCCGCCTACGTAGCCTCTCCACTGAGGACTCAGCCGCGGCTGCACAGGCACCGAAGGACAACGTCGCCGGGGAGCGAATGTTTGCGGCACTAGACTACTCAGTCCAGGGCAAGCCGCACATGAGGCTTCTGGCCAGGGAGTCCACCGTCCTGTTCGGCCAGAATCGCACCGCCGACTGGCTCCGGGAAAAGTCCGAGGGCGAGAAGGACCTCATCTTGACCCGGGCCCGGGCCCTTGCGCCGCTGATGGAGAGTCGGGCAGCCAGATTGGCAACCCTGAATCGTGAGCGACGCCAGGAGCTCATGCGGCGCAAGCTCGATGAGAGGCAGCGCAAAAAGCAGCAGCGTGCGGCCAACCTGCGCAACACCATCAGTGGCGTCGAGTCATACGGAGGCATGTGGCGCACCGCAGAGGGTATGGCCAGTAATCTGGCATCGCTGCAGCCTGCCGAACAGGAAACTGCAATAAAGGCGCAACTGCGGCTCCACAAGTGTACCAGTAAGTCTGAGCAAGCTGCGTTACCTTTCTTATTCAAAACAGTGACATAACAATTTACAAATGCCAAAAAAGCTCGTAACTTTATGTAACTTGTCAAAGAAAAGTCTGATATAAGTGGAAAAAGTGTACATTTACAAAAATATTACTTCATTTATCACAGAGATGGTCCTGCCGAAGGATAAGAGCCATCTGCTTAACTTCTCGGCTCGTGGCGTGCGCTTTTCTTTGGCCCAGCTGCACCAGAATCTGGAAGAAGTTCTGGAAATTCTGGCACAGCAGACGGAGGCAGCACAGCAGTCAGCCACGCCACATTCCGGCTCGACCCTGGCATCCGAAGTTCGCGAGGAACGTGTCAAATCCGCCGTCCAGGCCATTTTGTCCAAAGCGAGCGGGCCACCTGCTGCCTCCACAGTGAAGAAGGCCAAGCCCCCAATGCCAGTGTGCAGCGCGGTAGAGGACGTGGCCGTGGCAAAGGACACCAGCGTGAAGGAGGCCGAGGCCGAGGGCGTGGTCGCGGCGCCCGGCCTTCAGCTACGGTCTCCAGTGATGAGGCCAGCGCGGATGCCCAGCCAGACAGCACGCAATCAGGCCTGCCGCGTCTCTATGCCGGTCTCCGCATCGAAATGCTCTTCGCGTACGTCGACGAAGACTCCGACGTAGCGGACTATGAAGAATGGAACGCTGGCTACATCATCCGGCAGGTGCCAACGCCAGGATTGAGCCGCGACGTCCTCGACCAGCGCTTCCTAGTCGAGTTTGACGACTTTCCTGGAAAGCCGGTGCCCTACGACCTGTACCGCGACTACATTCGCGGCGACCTTCGCATCCTGGCCAACGACTGGGACAGTGATGATTAAAAAGCAAATGTTAATTAAATTAAATGGGAGTCATTGCCTCATTGAATACTAAGTGTAAAAAATGAATGACAAATGGGCAAATGGCTTAAAGAAAAACAATATACCTTCTACTTTCTAATTGCATAGTACGTTTATTTTTATTTTATGAATGCTTTTAAAATTAAAGTGTAAGAAGGACCACAAATGTAAATACACCTTAAACGTCGACATTGTTTAAGAAGTGAACTTGTAGTATTAAAGAAAAGGTATTTAATTAGTGGTAAAAAATGACCTTGCAAAAAAGTCACTCACTTGCAAGGAATCTCAAGGACAAATTCAACTTTTTAAAGTTAAAACTTCAGTAACTCTGAATAATATGTAGTTAATAAAATGGTTATTTGTTAAAAATATATAAATAGTACTAGTAGTAGTAGTAGCTCAGAATTAAAATGCTTCTCAATACAGATTGACTTAATTAAATTGCCTACGTAAAATGTTGGCCAATTTAGCAGTAGGATGGGAGTTAGAGTCGCTGACCAGGCGACTGCCAGGGATCACTTGTTGGGATAGCTATATACTGATTACTGGGGGTCAGAAATTCAGCAGCTTTCCAATGGAAGCCTCCACAGTGACCCCCAAGGCTGAAATAAATCATGACTGCATTAAGTTTCACTTCTCCTTTCTATTTTTTGCAATAAAGAACTAAAAAGTAATGAAAAATTCGTTTTTTTCATATTTTCTATGTAAGTAGTACAAAGTAGTTTGCATGCACATGAATGCAGGAAAAACAAAAAGAAAAGTTTCTCAAAACGGACACACAATGAGTGGGCTGCACACGTTTCATCTATTTTACATTTCAATAGGGGCGAAGAATGTGCAAATACAACTGCGTCGGTCTGTTTAAAAAAAAATGACAAGCCTTTTTCTATTTTAAATGGCAAAATACATGTAGAAGTATAAAAAATATAAAGTTCAATAACTTTTTTCGGACAACACCGATGCACAAGCAGTTCTTTGCGAACGGCTGGTATGAAGTGCCACTTTCATACATTAAACTGAATTAGTGCGTCGGAGATCGACTAAATACTTTTTTTGGGCAACAAAATTTTTTATCGCTTTATATAGTCCATAAAAAAACTTTTTTTCTTTCAAAAATACAGATACTGGTTTGTCTTAAATGTGAACATTGCATATTAGTAGCGAAACTTTGTTAAAATGTACCCTTTTGTGGAAAAAAAACTTTTTTTGAAATGTGATTTTCATTTCAAAATGGAGCCAATGCGATTCGTTACCGTAAAATGTATCCACTTTGACTGGTCACCGCATTAATTGTAGTGCATTGTTTTGTCTCCATTTTTTTTTTAAATAACAACAGTGTTCTTTACTTTTTAGGGTATACTTTGGTTTTTCTTTATGTGCAATACTTTTTTTCTGGTACGCCAACAAAAAATATCATTTTTTGCTAAAATTCGTGTTTTTTTCAACTTACGGTAATCTCACTGGACAGTCTAGTATAATATTTTATTCTATTCTACTTTATTATTGAAAGCCCTTTAAAATCAGGTTAGATAGCTCCCCTTTGTATTCTTTAGTTTGCATATTATCCACAGTCTCTTTTAGACTTGTTTTTATATTAGACCAAAAAATTAACAAATTTTCTTATGCCATACTTATATATTATATACTTGGCACAATGGAAAGAAAGGTGGCAGTTATCCATGAATATGGCATAAGAATTGACAATGACAATGTACCTTTGTACTTTGGTTTTAATTTAAAATTTTGATTTTGATTTTAAGTTAAAGGCATTATTGTTATATTTCAAAAAAAATTAATTAATTTAAAAATTCAAATTAAAAAACTATTAAAAACTATTTATGACATGTCTTTAGATTTTGTTTTATTTTTATAGTGGCAAAAGTGTTATAATTAATAATTTTCATTTTTTAAATAGAATATAATTATACTAAAAAATAATGTTGATTGTTTTTATTCTATAGTATTATGGCATATACCAATAAATTTATCTATTAGTATTAGTTTTTATACTTTAAAGATTTTAAGATCTTAAAAGATTTAAGATTTTTCAAGATTTTTTAATGATTTCTAGCATAAGTATAATGAGCTAGACTAATAGGCCCATAGACCAGATCATAGCATACATATACTAGAATGAAAATTCATGTTTTTTTTCAATTTTACACCAATGTAAAATAAATAAATAATTTATGCCAAGCTTAGAATTGTTTATATACCAATTTTTTAAGAATATATACTTAGAAAATGTTTTACTAAGCTTTAACACGGCTGTTTTTTGCTATGAACTGATATTCTTTGTTTGAATTTTTCCCATAGATTGGGTTAATATTTTTTTATTCTAGTCTCCAATTATTTCTAAAGTTGGTTGATATTTAACTACACAATTATATTAGCCTTGAACTTGGCTAGTTTTTGTATGCCGACTATGTACAATTCATGTTGAACCTGGAAATTCTAAACACCAAGTATACACCAAGAGCAAAAATATTCTAGTATAAAGGCCACCTTTTGGACTATGGTAATAGGCTTATATTATGGTATATCATATGGAGTATCATTATTTGTCTAGAGTGCCTAAGTCTATGCTATCAATATCATTATCAGATCAATATACAATCTATATGCACCAAAGACAAAGTTGCATAGCAAAGTTAAGCATCTTGTAAAATTGCAGTCTGTATTGACCTATATAGATCTATCTAATGAATCATGCATAGGCCTATATAACTTTATAGGTCTATCTTGATTCTTGGTAGTTCTAGGCTTAAGTGTAGCCAAGCCAATTCCAATAGAACTTACAGAATTTACAGGAAACACATCATACTAGGCCTATACTATACTCTATAGTCAACCCCAGAACAGACCGGTGGCAACCCCTGAACAAACAGGTGGCAATCCCGGAATAACAATAATATACTTAAGGAAACGAAATACTAAACATTATAAAAAAATACTTACACAACCATGCCATATGCACCTTCGCCAATGTGGGTAAGATTAGTGTAGCGTGGGCCAACGTGGAAAAGCTGTCCATGTACAGTTTCTACTGCTGTTGCAGGTTGCATGCTTGCAGAATATAAGAAGGAGATAAAAATAGTCTTTTTAACACAAGCAAAAAATGATAGAAACTTTGATTGTATATACAAACAAATTCGCGTTAGCCGTTAGGCCTTAGACTTCCACACCGAACAACGGAACAATTAGCGGACCCGCGGATGGATCGAGGCGCTCATAATTAAAAACATTAGAAAAAAACGATTTCAAAATATCATTTCCCATTACAACAAATACAACAGACAAAAACAGAGTTATTTTTTCTTAAATAGGTAAATATTTATATTTGATAACTCATGTACAAATAGAAAATTATATTATTTTCCTAAACGCTGATTTAAATATCAAAAGTCCGCTTAGTAGGGCATGCACGCTTGCCCTGGCTTCTTAACAAATAAAATACGATTGCTTATTTAATCGTTAAAAAATTGTACTATTCTGAGCCGGGAATGGGTTGTCTGTGGTAATTTTTAACAAAAACTAGGATATTATATCATATAATCTCCTCGAAATCAGGAGCAATCGAATTTAATATATGATAAACGCCGTTTAATTCATCATAGTCTATGGTTAGAATATCCTCGGCTACAATCAATGGTCCTCGGCTTGCTACGCTCGCCTCGAGACCATTAAACGCAGCCTCGGACATTCTAACCACAGAATGTGAATTAAACGGCGTTTATTATTTACATAAACATAGAATAACTTTACATTACATAGAATACATATTTTCTGAACGAAAGCTTTATAAATATCAATAGAGCCATAAGAAAGTCAAGTCATATCAAAAGATAAACACTGGGTCTGATTAAAAACCTCATCTCAAAAGCAATAATTAACTATTTTTGTGCCGAAAAATGAAAACCTGCTATCTCCGTCGTAATGCAATTCTCGGTAAATCGCCTCTAAAAATTTCCATGGAACGCTTATAATCCAATCGTGGCTTATAATCCAATCAATCGAGCGCTTTATTTTCTGTTTCCTCTGCCTTTTGTGGCCAAGCCATCAAATTTTATTGCAATATAGAAAAAGTTGTGTTGAATGCGTGGGACATACAGCTAGTATGACATAATTTGTTTCAGTGATACAGTATGAAAATTAAATGATCACTAAATTGCATGTATTATTGGGGCTCCACAGAGACTTGTTAAAATTGAATGAAGGCAAACAAAAAGCAGGTATGGCTTCGTGTGGGACGCCGCACTGCAAGACCATGCATACACGATCTCCTCAGCATTACCTGTTGGATAAAGGATAAAGTTCAAGGGGGTTACCAAACAGGGTGAGAAAAATCCAACTGAAAAAACCGTCCAAAATTTAGGAAGAACCGGTAAAGCAGAAATTTTGTTTGAACTTTGCCACATGCGTGCTCTGCATGTAATCGCGGAATTCCAGAAGTTGAGATACATGTATTGTTGCAAATTTAGTGCTGAAAAAAACTGGAAACTTTCCATCTCGCCAACATTTTTGTTGCGAAAACTGAGCGATTTGCAAGTGCGAATTCTCTACTTGAGTTATCCATTGATTTCCCGCGTATTGCCACGAGTACGTACTATATTTGAGTGAAAAAGATGACGAATCTTATCGCAAATCTGGTCGGCACCAGTTAATGAGCTCTTCCACCGGACTCACTAAGGCAGATCAGAAATTCATCAAGCCATGGTAAAAATCGATTTTCAAAAATATCTCCTCCATCAACGAGGCTGCAGGCTTCTCACGGCGAGAACTTAACCGAAGATCCAATCGCATGAGAGACGGGATAACGGTTGAAATAGCTCCCTCACAACTTGTGAGCTCCCAAGCTTGGAATCCCGGCCACTCAGCTCCGCAGCCACTTTTCTGCAGAAGAGGGCCCGTGTTTCGTCAACACAATTTCACCTTCAAGTTTTCACTGCTTAGCCTGCTCTGACACATTTTCGAAGAAAAACTGCTTGATCGATAGAACTTGGCCGGGTTCTGTATCGTAACGAGAAAAAGGTGAGCGGTCGTCTACACTTGCAAAATGAACAAGTATAGTAGAAGCACGCTATGGCCAAACCCCATTCAGTGCATACTAAATGTACTAGCAATACGACAAATACATGCGCTTCATAGCGGCCTCCAACTCGTTTCTAAGAAAATCGAGTGCATTAAGAGTCCTTCTACTTTAGCTGTGCATTAATTGCCAGCTAATTGTAGTTTGAGTTTGCTGAATCATGCGCGCTATTGTAATTGTGCAGGTAATTCTACGTTATGACGACTGAAGAGCAATAAGTTCAGATTGATCACAGCATAGTGCAATCAGTAGCGCAACCAGAAATTTTTCAAGGGGGGGGGGCGGATTCTGAGGGTAAAGTCCCGGGGGGGGGGGCGGCGGAGGGGTGGCTCTGTTTTTGGCGAAAATTCGCTTGGTCCCCCCTTTGATTTTTTTTCGGTCCCCCGCCTAAGGGGGGGGCGACCGCCCCCCCCCCCCCCCCCCCTGGTTGCGCCACTGAGTGCAATGGTATCTGACCAAAGTATGAGATGTAGGGCTGATAATGGCTGACCAAAGTATCTGGGACACAATGACTGACGAAGTGGGGCAAACCCTAAGACTAAGCCAGAAAAGCATAACAAAACGAACCCGCTGACATCCTAGTCACGTGAGGCGCCATTCCCACCCTTTAGCATGAACTTCGACTTCCTGCTCAAAGCGAACCAGTTCCGCGTTACGCTGGGTCAACACGGTTCAGCCGAAGACTTTGTCGACGTTCTGAACTACACGATCACGCCCGCCGTACTGATCTTCTTGGCGAGCATCTCTGCGTCCAGACAGTATTTGTTCACACCTATTCAATGCTGGAGCTTGCTGGAACTGGACTCGCAGAGGATGGAGTACATCGAGAACCTCTGCTGGGTGGATAATATGTACTTCTGGCCGCTGGACGACACCCTGCCGAAGGGCAACGAAAAGCAGCGGGAAGAGCGAACCATATGTAAGGTTTTGCGGTGATTTTCGTCCGTATGTATCCATCGGAACTCCAACTCAACATCCCTTTATGGTCAAAATCCCAAATCAAAGGTTTTGCTGTTCCCTCAAACCCTTCAGCCAGGGTTTCATTGCCCCCAGCCTCTTCAGCCAGGGTTTCATTGCTCCCTCAAACCCTTTGCCCAGGGTTTTATTGCTCCCAGCCCCTTCAGCCAGGGTTTCATTGCCCCCAACCCCTTCACCCAGGGTTTTATTGCTCCCTCAACCTCTTCACTCGGGGTTTAATTACCCATTGAGACCCTGCGAGCTTTTAGTCTGGTTGCAACTAAGCCTATAACAACTAATCGGTTGAAGCAGCACTCGCAAAGATCGGAATAGCATCATCCCTCCCCCAAGGATCTTCGTCAGAGCAAACGAAATTCTCCTAGCACTGGGGAATCAATTAGCCACTTAAGGACGCAAGCAAGCCTTTGATACACAAATGCAGACTTGCCTCACTGGCTATTACAAGAACAAGATAATTGCATTGCTGCTATTAGCTCTTCATGTACATTGTAGAATGTTTGCTTCAATTTTACTCGCGTGCTCAAAAAAATCGCTAAGTACATGATATTTGTGATAAAGTGAGTCATTTGCTCTCTCAGACTGTCCGTTTCCATCTCTCCTTTCACTCTCCTCGTCTCTCTACTACCATCTGTGATTCTACTCTCTCCGTCTCTCTACCATCTCTTCTTCTACTCTTCTCGTCTCTCTACTACCATCTCTTATTCTACTCTTCTCGTCTCTCTACTACAACAACAACAACAACAGAGTACGCTGTCAGTTCGCAAAAGCAGCGTCAGATGGCTCGCTTCGAAGCTTGGGCGCGAACAAAGGCCGCACCGCCGGCAGAGTCCGGGGCGCCGGCGTCAGCCAGCAGACAGTCGACGTAGCGCCGAGTCCTTGCCTGTCCCCGCCGGTAGGGTGCCTGCAACGTAAGTAGCAGCACCTCCTGCACCGGCTCCGGACAGTAGGCCTCGGCGCGGATGACGTGGCCTGCCAGCTGGAGTCGCCGACGGCGCAGCAGATCGCTAGGACGGGCCAGGCCGGCGCGATGATAGAGCGCCGTGTTGGTGACTCGCTCGTTGCCGATCTTGAAGGCGGCGCGCAGCAGGCCAGCGTGCGCCGCGTCAACTTGAGCCTCGAGCGAGTCTGTCAGCGTCCAGGTCTCGGCGTTGTCTCGGCGTCTCTACTACCATCTCAGCTTCTACTCTTCTCGTCTCTCTACTACCATCTCTTCTTCTACTCTTCTCGTCTCTCTACTACCATCTCTTCTTCTACTCTTCTCGTCTCTCTACTACCATCTCAGCTTCTACTCTTCTCGTCTCTCTACTACCATCTCAGCTTCTACTCTTTCCGTCTCTCTACCATCTCTTCTACTACTCTTCTCAGCTCTCTACTACCATCTCAGCTTCTACTCTTCTCGTCTCTCCTCGATCTCCGTCTGTTTGACGGCAACCCGCAGACTACTACCAGTGGGTGCCATTCGTGCTGGCACTGCAGGCGCTGCTTTTCTACCTGCCCGCCTTGCCTGGCTCTGCCTCAGCGACCGCATCGGAGCCGCCAGCCTGAACGACACGATGCGCTTCGCCCTGGCCGCCGCCACCTCCTTGGATCAGGACAGGCGGCACCGCCTGATTGCCTATCTGGCCGAGCACATTCACAAACTGATGAGGCATGCCCAGCCTCTGTCAAGAAGTCGCCGATGCCGCCTGCTGACTCGGAGAACCGGATTCGCCCTGGTGTCTGCCTACCTGCTGACTAAAGCGATGTACATCTGCGTGTCTCTGGGGCAGCTGGCGTTGATGCAGCGGCTGCTGGGTCTGAGCGAGGCCACCAGCTACTGGGGCGCCAGCCTTCTGGCCAGCCTGCTCACCGGGCGGACCTGGCACTCCAGCGGCATTTTTCCTCGGGTTGCCAGGCGAGGAACGCTTATGTGGTTGCTATGCGGGTGGTTGCTATGTGGACAGTTGCTATGCGGGTGGTTGCTATGTGAATGGTTGCTATGTGGATAGTTGTTATGCAAGTGGTTTGCTATGTGATTAGTTGCTATGCGAGTGGTTGCTATGTGGACAGTTGCTATATGGTTGGTTGCTATATTGGTGGTTGCTATGTGCATGGCCAGTTGCTATGCGCTTCTATACCAGAATTCGCCTTGTCAACCAGGTGCGACTTCTACGCCGATATGGTTGGCACAACCAGCAAATTTACGGTGCAATGCGTCCTGCCCAACAATATGCTCAACGAGAAGATCTACATTTTCCTATGGTTCTGGGTGTTCGCCTTGGCCCTGCTCACCGCCGCCTCCTGCCTGTCCTGGGCGGTCTCATCAATCCTGCCGTCGTCTCGCCGGGCGCTGCTCAAGAAGTATCTCAGGGCCGGTGGGGTGCCGCCGCAGGCCGGTGACCGATCCACCGCGCGCCGGTTCCTGCGCCACTTCCTGCGGCACGATGGCGTCTTCCTGTTGCGCATGATCGGCCGCTGCGCCGGCGACCTGCTGGCGGCTGACGTGGCTCGGGAGGTCTGGCGGCGCTACCGGGACGGCCAGGCCACGGCGGCCAAGAGCTGGGACCTGCGGTTCAGCGGCGGCTGCCCAACAGCCACGGCTGCTTCGGCGGCGGCTCCGCTGACAGCCACAATGCGGCTGGCGCAGCGACAGGTGTCGGGCGGCGGCGCTCGTCAGCTGGAGGAGGACGACGATGGCAACGAGTTAGGCAGAGACGACGATGGGAACGAGTCCACCTACGTCTGATACCTGACGACATTGACCTAGGAAGCAATCTGACTTGTTTAGAAGTAGTCGAATTCTAAGAATTAATCGTATTCTAAGAAACGATCGGATTCTAAGAAACAATCGTATTCGAATAAACAATTGTATACAAAGAAACAATCAAATTCTAAGAAACAATCGAATTCTAATCAACAATCGAATTCTAAGAAACAATCGAATTCTAAGAAACAATCGAATTCTAATCAACAATCGAATTCTAAGAAACAATCGAATTCTAAGAAACAATCGCATTCTAAGTAACAATCAAATTCTAAGAAACAATCGAATTCTAAGAAACAATCGAATTCTAAGAAAGGATCAAGCTCCAAGAAAAAAACGGATTCCAAGAAAAGAAGTTAATTCTAAGAAAAATCAATCGTGAATTCTAAGAAAGCATCGCCATTTTATAGATACAATCTTAAATATTTAGAAAAAGTGCGAATGTGATGTTCTAAGACAATTAAAAACTTTTACCATAGATTTCGAGTGTTGCGTCCTATATATATGTCATTTAAGTAGTCGTTGAATTTTGCATTGTTCGAAAAATGACAAATGAATTCCAAAAATGAATTCACATTCTAACATACAATGCAATTTGAAAAGTTGAGGCAATCTGACGTTTAAAGAAGCATCATAGAATTTTTGAGAATAATGCATTCGAAGAAAATTAATAACAAAAAGAAAAAAACAGGGCATTCTATGAAACAATCTGAAAACTTGGAAAACAATCCGAAGCTCAAATAACACTCTTCACATTCTAAAAGAAAAACATGACACTTGAAAAACAAGCTGATATTCTAAGCAACAAGCTGATATTCTAAGCAACAAGCTGATATTCTAAGCAACAAGCTGATATTCTAAGCAACAAGCTGATATTCTAAGCAACAAGCTGATATTCTAAGCAACAAGCTGATATTCTAAGCAACAAGCTGATATTCTAAGCAACAAGCTGATATTCTAAGCAACAAGCTGATATTTTAAGCAACAAGCTGATATTCTAAGCAACAAGCTGATATTCTAAGCAACAAGCTGATATTTTAAGCAACAAGCTGATATTCTAAGCAACAAGCTGATATTCTAAGCAACAAGCTGATATTCTAAGCAACAAGCTGATATTCTAAGCAACAAGCTGATATTCTAAGCAACAAGCTGATATTCTAAGCAACAAGCTGATATTCTAAGCAACAAGCTGATATTCTAAGCAACAAGCTGATATTCTAAGCAACAAGCTGATATTCTAAGCAACAAGCTGATATTCTAAGCAACAAGCTGATATTCTAAGCAACAAGCTGATATTTTAAGCAACAAGCTGATATTCTAAGCAACAAGCTGATATTCTAAGCAACAAGCTGATATTTTAAGCAACAAGCTGATATTCTAAGCAACAAGCTGATATTCTAAGCAACAAGCTGATATTTTAAGCAACAAGCTGATATTCTAAGCAACAAGCTGATATTCTAAGCAACAAGCTGATATTCTAAGCAACAAGCTGATATTCTAAGCAACAAGCTGATATTCTAAGCAACAAGCTGATATTCTAAGCAACAAGCTGATATTCTAAGCAACAAGCTGATATTCTAAGCAACAAGCTGATATTCTAAGCAACAAGCTGATATTCTAAGCAACAAGCTGATATTCTAAGCAACAAGCTGATATTCTAAGCAACAAGCTGATATTCTAAGCAACAAGCTGATATTTTAAGCAACAAGCTGATATTCTAAGCAACAAGCTGATATTCTAAGCAACAAGCTGATATTTTAAGCAACAAGCTGATATTCTAAGCAACAAGCTGATATTCTAAGCAACAAGCTGATATTCTAAGCAACAAGCTGATATTCTAAGCAACAAGCTGATATTCTAAGCAACAAGCTGATATTCTAAGCAACAAGCTGATATTCTAAGCAACAAGCTGATATTCTAAGCAACAAGCTGATATTCTAAGCAACAAGCTGATATTCTAAGCAACAAGCTGATATTCTAAGCAACAAGCTGATATTCTAAGCAACAAGCTGATATTCTAAGCAACAAGCTGATATTCTAAGCAACAAGCTGATATTCTAAGCAACAAGCTGATATTCTAAGCAACAAGCTGATATTCTAAGCAACAAGCTGATATTTAAGCAACAAGCTGATATTCTAAGCAACAAGCTGATATTCTAAGCAACAAGCTGATATTCTAAGCAACAAGCTGATATTCTAAGCAACAAGCTGATATTCTAAGCAACAAGCTGATATTCTAAGCAACAAGCTGATATTCTAAGCAACAAGCTGATATTCTAAGCAACAAGCTGATATTTTAAGCAACAATCTGATATTCTAAGCAACAAGCTGATATTCTAAGCAACAAGCTGATATTCTAAGCAACAAGCTGATATTTTAAGCAACAAGCTGATATTTTAAGCAACAAGCTGATATTCTAAGCAACAAGCTGATATTTTAAGCAACAAGCTGATATTCTAAGCAACAAGCTGATATTCTAAGCAACAAGCTGATATTCTAAGCAACAAGCTGATATTCTAAGCAACAAGCTGATATTCTAAGCAACAATCTGATATTCTAAGCAACAAGCTGATATTCTAAGCAACAAGCTGATATTCTAAGCAACAATCTGATATTCTAAGCAACAAGCTGATATTCTAAGCAACAAGCTGATATTCTAAGCAACAAGCTGATATTCTAAGCAACAAGCTGATATTCTAAGCAACAAGCTGATATTCTAAGCAACAAGCTGATATTCTAAGCAACAAGCTGATATTCTAAGCAACAAGCTGATATTCTAAGCAACAAGCTGATATTCTAAGCAACAAGCTGATATTCTAAGCAACAAGCTGATATTCTAAGCAACAAGCTGATATTCTAAGCAACAAGCTGATATTCTAAGCAACAAGCTGATATTCTAAGCAACAAGCTGATATTCTAAGCAACAAGCTGATATTTAAGCAACAAGCTGATATTCTAAGCAACAAGCTGATATTCTAAGCAACAAGCTGATATTCTAAGCAACAAGCTGATATTCTAAGCAACAAGCTGATATTCTAAGCAACAAGCTGATATTCTAAGCAACAAGCTGATATTCTAAGCAACAAGCTGATATTCTAAGCAACAAGCTGATATTCTAAGCAACAAGCTGATATTCTAAGCAACAAGCTGATATTCTAAGCAACAAGCTGATATTCTAAGCAACAAGCTGATATTCTAAGCAACAAGCTGATATTCTAAGCAACAAGCTGATATTCTAAGCAACAAGCTGATATTCTAAGCAACAAGCTGATATTCTAAGCAACAAGCTGATATTCTAAGCAACAAGCTGATATTCTAAGCAACAAGCTGATATTCTAAGCAACAAGCTGATATTCTAAGCAACAAGCTGATATTCTAAGCAACAAGCTGATATTCTAAGCAACAAGCTGATATTCTAAGCAACAAGCTGATATTCTAAGCAACAAGCTGATATTCTAAGCAACAAGCTGATATTCTAAGCAACAAGCTGATATTCTAAGCAACAAGCTGATATTCTAAGCAACAAGCTGATATTCTAAGCAACAAGCTGATATTCTAAGCAACAAGCTGATATTCTAAGCAACAAGCTGATATTCTAAGCAACAAGCTGATATTCTAAGCAACAAGCTGATATTCTAAGCAACAAGCTGATATTCTAAGCAACAAGCTGATATTCTAAGCAACAAGCTGATATTCTAAGCAACAAGCTGATATTCTAAGCAACAAGCTGATATTCTAAGCAACAAGCTGATATTCTAAGCAACAAGCTGATATTCTAAGCAACAAGCTGATATTCTAAGCAACAAGCTGATATTCTAAGCAACAAGCTGATATTCTAAGCAACAAGCTGATATTCTAAGCAACAAGCTGATATTCTAAGCAACAATCTGATATTCTAAGCAACAAGCTGATATTCTAAGCAACAAGCTGATATTCTAAGCAACAAGCTGATATTCTAAGCAACAAGCTGATATTCTAAGCAACAAGCTGATATTCTAAGCAACAAGCTGATATTCTAAGCAACAAGCTGATATTCTAAGCAACAAGCTGATATTCTAAGCAACAAGCTGATATTCTAAGCAACAAGCTGATATTCTAAGCAACAAGCTGATATTCTAAGCAACAAGCTGATATTCTAAGCAACAAGCTGATATTCTAAGCAACAAGCTGATATTCTAAGCAACAAGCTGATATTCTAAGCAACAAGCTGATATTCTAAGCAACAAGCTGATATTCTAAGCAACAAGCTGATATTCTAAGCAACAAGCTGATATTCTAAGCAACAAGCTGATATTCTAAGCAACAAGCTGATATTCTAAGCAACAAGCTGATATTCTAAGCAACAAGCTGATATTCTAAGCAACAAGCTGATATTCTAAGCAACAAGCTGATATTCTAAGCAACAAGCTGATATTCTAAGCAACAAGCTGATATTCTAAGCAACAAGCTGATATTCTAAGCAACAAGCTGATATTCTAAGCAACAAGCTGATATTCTAAGCAACAAGCTGATATTCTAAGCAACAAGCTGATATTCTAAGCAACAAGCTGATATTCTAAGCAACAAGCTGATATTCTAAGCAACAAGCTGATATTCTAAGCAACAAGCTGATATTCTAAGCAACAAGCTGATATTCTAAGCAACAAGCTGATATTCTAAGCAACAAGCTGATATTCTAAGCAACAAGCTGATATTCTAAGCAACAAGCTGATATTCTAAGCAACAAGCTGATATTCTAAGCAACAAGCTGATATTCTAAGCAACAAGCTGATATTCTAAGCAACAAGCTGATATTCTAAGCAACAAGCTGATATTCTAAGCAACAAGCTGATATTCTAAGCAACAAGCTGATATTCTAAGCAACAAGCTGATATTCTAAGCAACAAGCTGATATTCTAAGCAACAAGCTGATATTCTAAGCAACAAGCTGATATTCTAAGCAACAAGCTGATATTCTAAGCAACAAGCTGATATTCTAAGCAACAAGCTGATATTCTAAGCAACAAGCTGATATTCTAAGCAACAAGCTGATATTCTAAGCAACAAGCTGATATTCTAAGCAACAAGCTGATATTCTAAGCAACAAGCTGATATTCTAAGCAACAAGCTGATATTCTAAGCAACAAGCTGATATTCTAAGCAACAAGCTGATATTCTAAGCAACAAGCTGATATTCTAAGCAACAAGCTGATATTCTAAGCAACAAGCTGATATTCTAAGCAACAAGCTGATATTCTAAGCAACAAGCTGATATTCTAAGCAACAAGCTGATATTCTAAGCAACAAGCTGATATTCTAAGCAACAAGCTGATATTCTAAGCAACAAGCTGATATTCTAAGCAACAAGCTGATATTCTAAGCAACAAGCTGATATTCTAAGCAACAAGCTGATATTCTAAGCAACAAGCTGATATTCTAAGCAACAAGCTGATATTCTAAGCAACAAGCTGATATTCTAAGCAACAAGCTGATATTCTAAGCAACAAGCTGATATTCTAAGCAACAAGCTGATATTCTAAGCAACAAGCTGATATTCTAAGCAACAAGCTGATATTCTAAGCAACAAGCTGATATTCTAAGCAACAAGCTGATATTCTAAGCAACAAGCTGATATTCTAAGCAACAAGCTGATATTCTAAGCAACAAGCTGATATTCTAAGCAACAAGCTGATATTCTAATAATACTTTGCATGCCTCTTTATAGCGTAAGTTAAGTTACTAATCGATGATTTTGTGAACCCCACATGTAGAAATTTTCAACATCAAATTAAAAGCAGTAAAAACCGATTATACTACTGCAAGTAGCGGATCAACACGGTTTTCGAGCACAAAAATTCGATGAAACTCCAGAACAATTTTGTTTTGATGTAAAAAAGTTCATCAATTTTTAACATTTTAACATTATTATTATTATTATTTACCACTTCAAGGTCAACAAATTCATGGTCAGAGTTATGCACCCGCAGTAAATTATGGCGACAGGGTCGATAATTTTGTTAGCTAGATTAGCAATCCATTTGATTCCCTCATTCGCGTTGGCGAGATTAGCAATCCATTTGATTCCCTCATTCGCGTTGGCGAGATTAGCAATCCATTTGATTCCCTCATTCGCGTTGGCGAGATTAGCAATCCATTCGATATATTGTTCCATACATGGGTTAATATATCGAATGGATTGCTAATCTATCCAGGTATTGATTAATATATATCAAATGGATTGCTAATCTATCCAGGTATTGATTAATATATATCAAATGGATTGCTAATCTATCCAGGTATGGGTTAATATATCGAATGGATTGCTAATCTATCCAGGTATTGATTAATATATATCAAATGGATTGCTAATCTATCCAGGTATGGGTTAATATATCAAATGGATTGCTAATCTATCCAGGTATTGATTAATATATATCGAATGGATTGCTAATCTATCCAGGCATGGAAAAATATATCGAATGGATTGCTAATCTATCCAGGTATTGATTAATATATATCAAATAGATTGCTAATCTATCCAGGTATTGATTAATATATATCAAATGGATTGCTAATCTATCCAGGTATTGATTAATATATATCAAATGGATTGCTAATCTATCCAGGTATGGGTTAATATATCGAATGGATTGCTAATCTATCCAGGTATGGAACAATATATCGAATGGATTGCTAATCTATCCAGGTATGGAACAATATATCGAATGGATTGCTAATCTATCCAGGTATGGAACAATATATCGAATGGATTGCTAATCTATCCAGGTATGGGTTAATATATCGAATGGATTGCTAATATATCCAGGATAATCTACCTGGATATATTAGCAATCCATTCGATATATTAACCCATACCTGGATAGATTAGCAATCCATTCGATATATTAACCCATACCTGGATAGATTAGCAATCCATTCGATATATTGTTCCATACCTGGATATATCTAATCTACCTGGATATATTAGCAATCCATTCGATATATTAACCCATACCTGGATAGATTAGCAATCCATTCGATATATTAACCCATACCTGGATAGATTAGCAATCCATTTGATATATATTAATCAATACCTGGATAGATTAGCAATCCATTCGATATATTAACCCATACCTGGATAGTTTTAGCAATCCAACTAATTTCTATTCTGCTATAGTGTTCATAGAAAAACTGTTTTTTCTTGTTGCTTTCTCAAAGAACAAATTGTATTACAGTACTCTTGGTAACCAAGCAATTACCCCCCTTAGCCGAAATTTTCTGTAACATATCTCAAGAGGCTAAGCATGCCATACTGCGTGCTCGCATTAGCGATAAGAAGTGAAGGGCATTTAGGAATTTCACACCAGATTTGCCGCAGAACCAGACAGACAGGCAGGTTTAAACTGGAAAGCAGTTGAGTGTACACTTGTACACGCTGTAACTGTGACGCAGGCCAACCCTACAATCCTTACCCCCTCATCAGCCCCAAACTGCGGACCTGCAGTGTGCATATGGGAGTACAGTGAGAGATTTGCTTAGTCAGAGACACAGAGAGAGACTGATAAAAGCTGAATATCTTGCTTTCTCGGCTCAAGTGATTTCCCAACCGCCTGACGGAATTAGTTAGCGGCTAAATAACTTCGGGTGAGTTGCAAGAGGATCTGAATTTTATTTGTTTATTATTTCAAAGCCTAAAATATGATTAAATGATAAATGATATGCAAATTTTCTATCATTTCTCTCTTTTTCCCAAACCCTCGGTCAGGCGAGCAAGCAGATTTTCAAAGCGGATTTATCATACTGGTATTTCCCAGCCACGGCTGAGATGGTCATAAAAATGACCGATTATCGATGGATGCTTTGAGTTTAGAATCCTGTTTAGCTAATTGGAAAACCGGGCCTGATTAGCATATCTGCAACAGCGGAGGCTGGGAATGATTCTGGCAGAGATGAAGCGCACCGGCTCCCACTTGTCAGTGATGGATAGGCAAGGATAGAAAATGTATTTCAATGATATTCATCCAGTAAGCATTATTTATATTGACAATCATTAATTGGGAAGTCGGAAACTGATTGAGTCGAATAGCTCAAATGGCGCAGTGTTCCATTCGTTTTTCAAGCAGATTAATTAACGGCATCCACTTTGGCAGTCACCGAGCTCCTGTCGGATATGAGTAGGAGCAGATGCCGAGGAGTTGCATGCAAGTAGAAATGGAAGACAGAGATGGAGGAGGCGAGGAGAGGAGGGGATGGAGGAGGGGAAGAGGGGAGGAAATGGAGGAGGGAGGAGGGGAGGGGATGGAGGAGGGGAGGAGGGGAGGGATGGAGGAGGGGAGGAGGGGAGGGGATGGAGGAGGCGAGGAGAGGAGGGGATGGAGGAGGGGAAGAGGGGAGGAGATGGAGGAGGGGAAGAGGGGAGGAGATGGAGGAGGGGAGGAGGGGAGGGGATGGAGGAGGGGAGGAGGGGAGGAGATGGAGGAGGGAAGAGGGGAGGGGATGGAGGAGGGGAGGAGGGGAGGAGATGGAGGAGGGGAGGAGGGGAGGGGATGGAGGAGGGGAGGAGGGGAGGAGATGGAGGAGGGGAAGAGGGGAGGAGATGGAGGAGGGGAGGAGGGGAGGAAATGAAGGAGGGGAGGAGGGGAGGGGATGGAGGAGGGGAGGAGGGGAGGGGATGGAGGAGGGGAAGGGGATGGGATGGAGGAGGGGAGATGTAGCAGAAGAAGAAGCCATCAGGAAAAGCGGAACTGCTAAGCTGTTGCTGGCTCGTGAGTTTGTAGTTCCAAAGCCCCCCCCCCTTGCCTGGCCCATAGAAACTGAAGTACGAGTACTGGCGTATGCCAACTATTCTCTTAGCCAAACTGTCTATCCTTATTTCCCCTCTTCTCAGTGACAGCATCAAGATGCTGACAGACAAAAGCAGAAATAGTTAGTTGTTTAACAAAACCCGCGGTGAATTCCAGCCTTTTTAACCGACTGCTGCGGCAACAGTTGCGCATATTTTGCTAAGCCATGGCCAAGCCAGTGAGCTACGATGAGGTGGTGAAGATGCTGAAGACCAACAGCGGCTGCCTGCTGGACGTTCGCACCCAGGAGGAGCTGGACACCCACGGCCGGTACCCAAAGTACATCCACGTGCCGCACAGCGAGGTCGCCGAGGCGATGCAACTGCCGGACTCCGAGTTCAAAGCTCGTTACCATGGAGACAAGCCGAAAGCGGGCGATCAGATTATCACCTCCTGCATGGCTGGCAAGAGGGCTGGCATGGCTGCCGATGCTCTGGCCAAGCTGAACTTCACCAACGTGGGAGTTTACAGCGGCAGCTTCAGCGACTGGAAGAGCCAGCAGGCCGATCCCGCCAAGGCCTACAAGGACTGAGCCTGGAGACGGCGCTGGGCTCTGGCTTTTGGCTAATAAATTTATTGACACTTTTGTACTCTTAGTTTATTCGAGTATTCCCGCACCCTGTGACAGCTCCCGCACATGATAGGGCACCCTGTGACAGCTCCCGCACATGCTAGGGCACCCTGTGACAGCTCCCGCACATGATAGGGCACCCTGTGACAGCTCCCGCACATGATAGGGCACCCTGTGACATCTCCAGCACATGATAGGGCACCCTGTGACAGCTCCCGCACATGATAGGGCACCCTGTTACATATCCAGCACATGATAGGGCACCCTGTGACATCTCCAGCACATGATAGGGCACCCTGTTACATATCCAGCACATGATAGGGCACCCTGTGACATCTCCAGCACATGCTAGGGCACCCTGTGACATCTCCAGCACATGAACCTCCGATCAAATAATGTCAGCTATAGTTTGATGTTTCACATTAATTTTCCCCATCTTAGCAATGTCGAATTTCCTAAAAACAAATCCATCTACTTAAACTGTGATCTTTATAAACCGATCACTATCATTACATTGATATAGTTATATGACACCAATAAAGTACATAGGAATTGTCAGATTGATATCGATGCATAAGGGAACTCGACAAAAACACATTAGTTAATAGAAACCTACTATGAGTAGTATCATCGCGCTGGCAAAATAGTTCTTCACAGACACGAAATTGTACTACTGACAAGAAAAAATAAGCCCTTGCTGTACGAGTATGAATAAGGGGCTTCACTGAACAAGAAGAGCGACGAACATCAACTCTGGACAATAAGATCGTGCCTTTCCAAGAAAGAAACTATACGCCAGTGAACTAAAATATTTCCGCTTAAAAATAAACACATTTCAATTTTTTAGAAGTTCAAGCGTTTTATAGAGAGCATTTTCACGCTGATATGTACAAGTAGTAAGAATAGAGTATTTGCTCGTTTGTTTACACTTAACTGGTTTAGCTAGCTAGCCCCAAACCCAGTGCCGCCCGGATGGGAACCGGGACTATTTAAAGTTTAATTTAGCAGTCCTTGGAAACTATGCGGATATGGAAAGACTGGCTTTTGATTTCGAAGTGCATAGTTTACTTTCTCTTTGCCATCTACCTGTTGACAGGGTCTAGGGTTTACCTCTTGACAGGGTCTACCTGTTTACAAAGTCTACCTGTTTACAGGGTCTACCTGTTTACAGGGTCTACCTGTTTACAGGGTCTACCTGTTTACAGGGTCTACCTGTTTACAGGGTCTACCTGTTTACAGGGTCTACCTGTTGACAGGGTCTACCTGTTTACAGGGTCTACCTGTTTACAGGGTCTACCTGTTTACAGGGTCTACCTGTTGACAGGGTCTACCTGTTGACAGGGTCTACCTGTTGACAGGGTCTACCTGTTGACAGGGTCTACCTGTTGACAGGGTCTACCTGTTTACAGGGTCTACCTGTTTACAGGGTCTACCTGTTTACAGGGTCTACCTGTTTACAGGGTCTACCTGTTTACAGGGTCTACCTGTTTACAGGGTCTACCTGTTGACAGGGTCTACCTATTGACAGGGTCTACCTGTTGACAGGGTCTACCTGTTGACAGGGTCTACCTATTGACAGGGTCTACCTGTTGACAGGGTCTACCTGTTGACAGGGTCTACCTGTTTACAGGGTCTACCTGTTTACAGGGTCTACCTGTTTACAGGGTCTACCTGTTGACAGGGTCTACCTGTTTACAGGGTCTACCTGTTGACAGGGTCTACCTGTTTACAGGGTCTACCTGTTTACAGGGTCTACCTGTTTACAGGGTATACCTATTGACAGGGTATACCTGTTGACAGGGTCTACCTGTTTACAGGGTCTACCTGTTGACAGGGTCTACCTGTTGACAGGGTCTACCTGTTTACAGGGTCTACCTGTTTACAGGGTCTACCTGTTTACAGGGTCTACCTGTTGACAGGGTCTACCTGTTGAAAGGGGCTACCTGTTGACAGGGTCTACCTGTTGACAGGGTCTACATGTACCTGTTGAAGGGTCTACCTGTTGACAGGGTCTACATGTACCTGTTGAAGGGTCTACCTGTTGACAGGGTCTACATGTACCTGTTGAAGGGTCTACCTGTTGACAGGGTTTGACTGTTGACAAGGCATACCAGGTGACCTGGGCTACCTGTTAACAGGATCTACCTGTTGACCGGAGTTCTGTTGACATTGTTTACCTGTTGACAAGGCCTACCAGGTGACCCGGGCTACCTGTTGACAGTTTCTACCAGGCAATCGTTGCCGCCAGGGTTTCATTAAAAGTACATTCATTTGTTCAAATTGTCGCCACAGCTCAACTGCTCAAAAATTTGTTTCGGCGAATCGCAGCCGACAGTCGCCGCCTCCGTGGTCGTCGTCGACCTCCTCGTCCTCTTCGGCCGGATGCGGGCCGTCGTCCCCGCCGTGGACGTTCACCGGCGCGTAGCCGGGGGCCGACGGACCGCGGCTTGAAGTCGCCGGCGGCTGCGGCTGCTGCCTGCGGCGCTGCAGCCGGGCGGCCACCGGCCGGCATGGGGTGGCCAGGAGGGCGGCGAGAGCCTGCCGGAACTGCTCGGACATGCCGTAGTAAAAGAAGAAGTTGATGCTGTGGTTGAACAGCGTCATCAGGTCGAATACATCGCCAAGAGGGTCGTAGAAGCGCTTGGAGAAGCAGTTCTTGTTCGATGAGGAACCGAGCAGGAAGAACATGACCGCCTGGGCAGCGGGATGGGGAGTTGGGGATTTGATGAGCTCGAGTGGGACACGCCATTGTGAATGAGACCCGGCGCCATTGTGAATGAGACCCGGAGCCATTGTGAATGAGACCCGGCGCCATTGTGAATGAGACCCGGAGCCATTGTGAATGAGACCCGGCGCCATTGTGAATGAGACCCGGAGCCATTGTGAATGAGACCCGGAGCCATTGTGAATGAGCGCCATTGTGAATGAGACCCGGCGCCAATTGTGAATGAGACCCGGCGCCATTGTGAATGAGACCCGGCGCCATTGTGAATGAGACCCGGCGCCATTGTGAATGAGACCCGGAGCCATTGTGAATGAGACCCGGAGCCATTGTGAATGAGACCCGGAGCCATTGTGAATGAGACCCGGAGCCATTGTGAATGAGCGCCATTGTGAATGAGACCCGGCGCCATTGTGAATGAGACCCGGAGCCATTGAGAATGAGACATGAAGCCATCGTGAATGAGACCCGGAGCCATTGTGAATGAGACCCGGCGCCATTGTGAATGAGACTCGGAGCCATTGTGAATGAGACCCGGAGCCATTGTGAATGAGACCCGGAGCCATTGTGAATGAGACCCGGAGCCATTGTGAATGAGACCCGGCGCCATTGTGAATGAGACCCGGAGCCATTGTGAATGAGACCCGGCGCCATTGTGAATGAGACCCGGAGCCATTGTGAATGAGACCCGGCGCCATTGTGAATGAGACCCGGAGCCATTGTGAATGAGACCCGGAGCCATTGTGAATGAGCGCCATTGTGAATGAGACCCGGCGCCAATTGTGAATGAGACCCGGCGCCATTGTGAATGAGACCCGGCGCCATTGTGAATGAGACCCGGCGCCATTGTGAATGAGACCCGGAGCCATTGTGAATGAGACCCGGAGCCATTGTGAATGAGACCCGGAGCCATTGTGAATGAGACCCGGAGCCATTGTGAATGAGCGCCATTGTGAATGAGACCCGGCGCCATTGTGAATGAGACCCGGAGCCATTGAGAATGAGACATGAAGCCATCGTGAATGAGACCCGGAGCCATTGTGAATGAGACCCGGCGCCATTGTGAATGAGACTCGGAGCCATTGTGAATGAGACCCGGAGCCATTGTGAATGAGACCCGGAGCCATTGTGAATGAGACCCGGAGCCATTGTGAATGAGACCCGGAGCCATTGTGAATGAGACCCGGCGCCATTGTGAATGAGACCCGGAGCCATTGTGAATGAGACCCGGAGCCATTGTGAATGAGACCCGGCGCCATTGTGAAAATACCCGGAGCCATAGTGAAAAGACCCGGAGCCATAGTGAAAAGACCCGGAGCCATTGTGAATGAGACCCGGAGCCATAGTGAAAAGACCCGGAGCCATTGTGAATGAGACCCGGAGCCATTGTGAATGAGACCCGGAGCCATTGTGAATGAGACCCGGAGCCATAGTGAAAAGACCCGGAGCCAGTTGAAAGAAACTCGAGAATGTTAAAGCAATTGAAGTCAATCGAGAAGCTCTATTAAAGCTGATTTTATCCAAGCATTTTTATTCTCTTTCTTATTTAGCACAACAAAGAGGGGCCTTTGATAACGGCAGTCCGTCAGTAGCGTCAGTTGAGTTGAACACTCAAAAATTCACTCAACTCTCCTTGAGCCTCTACCGACTCTCCCTGAGCCTCCACTGACTCTCCCTGAAGCCTCTACCGACTCTCCCTGAGCCTCCACTGACTCTCCCTGAAGCCTTTACCGGCTCTCCCTGAAGCCTTCACCGCTGTCCCTGAAGCATTCACCAATTCTCCATGAGACCTCATCCACCGACTCTCCCTGAAAACTCTACCGGCTCTCCCTGAAGCCTCCACTGACTCTCCCTGAAAACTCTACCGGCTCTCCCTGAAGCCTCCACTGACTCTCCCTGAAAACTCTACCGGCTCTCCCTGAAGCCTCCACTGACTCTCCCTGAAAACTCTACCGGCTCTCCCTGAAGTCTTCACCGACTCTTCATGAGACCTCCTTCACCGACTCTCCCTCAAGCCTTCACCGACTCTCCCTGAAGCCTTCAGTGCCTCTCCCTGAAGCCTCTACCGACTCTCCCTGAAGCCTTTCAAGATTGACCTACCCACGTAAGCTCGAGTCCTACACAATTTAACTGTGCTTTGCTTGACTCACAACAAAACAAGAGGCATCCATGTGAACAGATTTCTATAGTAATGCCTCAAGTGGCGCACTCTGTTAATTAGAAGCTGGAAAAGGGGAGCATTTGCAGGGAGACTGAATGCCAGACAGACAATGGGACTACTGAAAATGACAAAAGGGGACCGGGGCAGAGAGATGAGGATAAATAGAGATTCAGAGAGTCAAAAGCCAACCCTGTCACAACAGGGAGGACTCAGTGCCCGCTGGAAGCACCTGCTATTGCTGCTTTTTAATTAAAATTCTATTTCCTGGATTTTGAGCCCTCGAGCCGAACCGGCCTATTGTTTCTAGGCGGGGGGAACGTAGAAAATCCTCTCGCTCGAGTTGGCACTGTGTCTTCCTATCCGCATCTCCTACTAGCATTTCTCGTTTAATTTTCAATTTCCATTTTTTTCTTCTGCCAATTTTCCACTAGAAGGGTCTGATCGGATAACAATTTAAACTGTGCCTTCTCTGTCTCTCTCTGCTCTCCATTTTGTCTGTGTTTGCGAAATTTTGCTTCCAGCTCAGCGAGCCGCTGTCTTTTGATTGAACAGCATTTTGTATTGCCTGTGCCACCCACTGCCTCACCTGCCTGCTCAGCCTAGTGGGTCTCTTTGCTTTTAGTCTGTACATAATCAAGCACTTCTGTCGGAAGCGCTTTGAGAAGAGCAACACAGACGATTCTGTTTGATTATCCCAAGCAGAATTTTGCGATGCTTCAGGGGTGCATTGGTGTGTCTGCGGGATGCACTGAGAGTCAGGGGGTGCATTGGAGTGTCTGCGGGATGCACTGAGAGTCAGGGTGCATTGGAGTGTGTGCGGGATGCACTGAGAGTCAGGGTGCCTTTGAGTGTCTGCGGGATGCACTGAGAGTCAGGGTGCCTTTGAGTGTCTGCGGGATGCACTGAGAGTCAGGGGTGCATTGGAGTGTCTGCGGGATGCACTGAGAGTCAGGGCGCATTGGAGTGTCTGCGGGATGCACTGAGAGTCAGGGCGCATTGGAGTGTCTGCGGGATGCACTGAGAGTCAGGGTGCATTGGAGTGTCTGCGGGATGCACTGAGAGTCAGGGTGCATTGGTGTGTCTGCGGGATGCACTGAGAGTCAGGGTGCATTGGTGTGTGTGCGGGATGCACTGAGAGTCAGGGTGCATTGGAGTGTGTGCGGGATGCACTGAGAGTCAGGGTGCATTGGTGTGTCTGCGGGATGCACTGAGAGTCAGGGCGCATTGGAGTGTCTGCGGGATGCACTGAGAGTCAGGGTGCATTGGAGTGTCTGCGGGATGCACTGAGAGTCAGGGGGTGCATTGAAGTGTCTGCGGGATGCACTGAGAGTCAGGGGGTGCATTGGAGTGTCTGCGGGATGCACTGAGAGTCAGGGTGCATTGGAGTGTGTGCGAGATGCACTGAGAGTCAGGGGGTGCATTGGAGTGTGTGCGGGATGCACTGAGAGTCAGGGTGCATTGGAGTGTGTGCGAGATGCACTGAGAGTCAGGGTGCATTGGAGTGTCTGCGGGATGCACTGAGAGTCAGGGTGCATTGGTGTGTCTCTGACAGTCTGACGAAAACCTAGAGGTTCAGGTTAATGGGTTGGAGCTGTGCAGGCAAACAACACTGGTAAGTGTAAAAAAGTTTCAAATCTGAAATGGAGGCAAACAATAAAAAAAAAGAATTGTTCCTTCTCAACACTTCCGGAGGCAGTTTTCTGCCTATAGGAAGCAATGAAAGATTTTTATTGTCACCTTCGCGGGGATGTTAATTATGCTCCCGCTGGTGCACGCGGCGGTTCGGCGTATTTGTCGATGAGGATGGAGACGGCTGCACTTTCCCTTCAACCCGGGGGGGGGGTCGCCTCTCCTTCCTGTCATCTCCTGGCTTGATTGAAGAAGTCGCCACGCTGCCTCAGCCCGCCTCCTCCGCCTCCGCTCTCCGCACAGCGCAGACGTCACATCGATTTCTCCATCATGCGGCTCATGCGGCATGCGGAGGACGGGCGAAGGGGGGGGGACAGGACTGGGGAGACCGCAGTGGTGAACTACGGAAGCAGAACTTGTTCAAAGAATGGGGCTGCAGGGAGCTGAGCGCTGGATTTACTGTTAGAAGACAGTTGCAGATGCTCAGCTAACGAAAGCTCCTGGCGAGCTGTCAAAGAGAGGCTCACACGAGCTTATTAATGCTGGGTCATGGCACTGGGGAGGCGGAAGAGAAGTGTGTGTGGTCCGCTTGTTTGTCTGTTCTCTGAAAATGATTTTTATAAAGCTTTAATTTTACAAATTGGCTTTTCAGATGTTAAGGAAAATCCCCTGGCTGCTGCTTTTGCGGTTATTACGTTTCGAGTGGCTAAAATGCTGCTTCAGATTCGACGTTTAATGTCGAGGAGTATCAAGCTAGATGGTCCCTTAGCTCGATGGTCCCTTAGCTCGATGGTCCCTTAGCTCGATGGTCCCTTAGCTCGATCGATGGTCCCTTAGCTCGATGGTCCCTTAGCTCGATGGTCCCTTAGCTCGATGGTCCCTTAGCTCGATGGTCCCTTAGCTCGATGGTCCCTTAGCTCGATGGTCCCTTAGCTCGATGGTCCCTTAGCTCGATGGTCCCTTAGCTCGATGGTCCCTTAGCTCGATGGTCCCTTAGCTCGATGGTCCCTTAGCTCGATGGTCCCTTAGCTCGATGGTCCCTTAGCTCGATGGTCCCTTAGCTCGATGGTCCCTTAGCTCGATGGTCCCTTAGCTCGATGGTCCCTTAGCTCGATGGTCCCTTAGCTCGATGGTCCCTTAGCTCGATGGTCCCTTAGCTCGATGGTCCCTTAGCTCGATGGTCCCTTAGCTCGATGGTCCCTTAGCTCGATGGTCCCTTAGCTCGATGGTCCCTTAGCTCGATGGTCCCTTAGCTCGATGGTAACCGATGGCAACGCGACACGGACTATACCGCAAATATCGGAATCCTGCTCAATCCAGATGATGGTTTTCATTCCAGATGTTCAGTCTCAGTAGTCCATGAACGGTCGTGGCCATAGAAGCTAGTCGGGTGTTTCTGTGCTCACGACTCCACCCGAACCACGGCTTAACAGTTACGATATTGCGGGGTCTTCTGCTGCGTTTTTCTTAATAAAAATCAATGCCCAGGAGGAACCCGTGTTTATCAGTCCCTTCGTCTCTGTGCGTCTTCACAGACCATCGATCTCAGCTTCGCATCCGTGACACAGTCGCAGCGCTGCCCTCGACTAAAACACCGCCTTGCCCTCCCTCTATTAGTCAGCTGGCGTCAAAGACTGAGGTGTGCTAATAGTCACTGACAGGTTTTCACCCCCTAAATTAATCTTCGGCTCTGATATAAGCGACAGGTGCGACATACTCAGGGGGGACAGAGTGACAGAGAGAGAAAGAGAGCGGAACGGAGCGGAAAAGGCAGGTGAACAGAGGATAGCAACAGATTGGCACAGACAAGAAGCAACACCGTCTGACTGTAAGTCAGTCAGTCAGTCAGTCAAAGTAAGTCGTGATTGCTAGATAAACTGCACCAGCCAGTCTAAACAGAGACCCAGCGCCCCGACCGGCTTGACCCACCCGACCGATCGCTAAGCGTATAGAAGATGGCAGAAGACTCATACTAGTGGCTGCAAAGTAAACCTTATATGCGACTGCAGTTAAATTACCAGAGGCAGAAGGAAGAGATGGTCAGAGCAGATAGAGCGGCTCTCCAAGAGGGGTCCCGCGGTTAAAAGTTGGAGACCGGCTGTCCGAGTTGGGCAGAGATTTCGCCGAAAAAGTTGACCCGCGACCGGCCTATACTGATATGCCATACTGAGCTGGCTTGGCAAGTCTTGGAAAATAAAATTAATGCGGTTTTATCGATGCACTTCGCCACCTGATTGTCGGGTGACTTCACTCCCTCGGCTCAGACTCTCTCCCGCACTATTTCTAATAGGGCTCTCCGGCTCTCTTCCACTGCGAAGAAGTCAAGTAGGAGAAATCCTTGATCCCACGATATACTTTCTTTTGAGTACCCCGCCTCCAGCCGCTGTTTCGCCTCGGGGACAGCTCGGGCAGCGAGGACTCTTCTATCCCCTCCACGGCCCTTCAAAAGATTCAACCGTGAAACGCAAAACGGGATTAAGGCACTATATGGGTTCGGAAGTGACTTCCTGAGCTTGCTCTCCGATCTACCTGTCTGTCTTCAGAGCTGTCAGGAGCGATTTTACATCCGTTTGAGTCCCCTTCCTATATGCCCTAGCTTATCTTAGTTCTTAAAGAATTTTTCTTTGACAGGTGCAAAGGCTCGAGTCTCAGGTGCGAGCTGAAACACTCACTTTCTGAGCGATTTAATGAGTCCCTGGAAACAGAGTGGGAGAGTGCAGACTGCCGGGAAGGGAAAGTCTTCCTATCCTGTCTGTCTTAGTGTCTGTCTGTCTGTCTGTCTGTCTGTCTTAGTGTTTGTCTGTCTGTCTGTCTGTCTGTCTGTCTGTCTGTCTGTCTGTCTGTCTGTCTGTCTGTCTGTCTGTCTGTCTGTCTGTCTGTCTGTCTGTCTGTCTGTCTGTCTTAGTGTTTGTTTGTCTGTCTGTCTGTCTGTCTGTCTGTCTGTCTGTCTGTCTGTCTGTCTGTCTGTCTGTCTGTCTGTCTGTCTGTCTGTCTGTCTGTCTGTCTGTCTTAGTGTTTGTTTGTCTGTCTGTCTGTCTGTCTGTCTGTCTGTCTGTCTGTCTGTCTGTCTGTCTGTCTGTCTGTCTGTCTGTCTGTCTGTCTGTCTGTCTGTCTGTCTGTCTGTCTGTCTGTCTGTCTGTCTGTCTGTCTGTCTGTCTGTCTGTCTGTCTGTCTGTCTGTCTGTCTGTCTGTCTGTCTGTCTGTCTGTCTGTCTGTCTGTCTGTCTGTCTGTCTGTCTGTCTGTCGGTTAAATCATTTACAAGGTGCGAGATTCGCGTATGAATTTCCGAGTAGATAGTATCAAAGGACCCCCTCTCGAAAGACCTATCGCAGGACTTGTCCGCCAATTTATTCGTCTTTTCGTTAATTCTCGAAAAAGAATTTTACAGACGATGAAAAATTCTGAGTGAATTCCAGATCTACAGGTGATTAACAGAGCAGTTCATTGCATCCAAGGTAAGTCCAATCCGAATCCCCGGGTCTTTGGTGCAACAGAGAAATTCAGCCCGAAACAGAAGCCCCCCCCTAGTCGCATCTATCTTCCCAGGCAGGGGATCAACATTGTTCTCCGATTGCGGGACACCAATTCCACGGGAGGGCAGATTATCCTTAGCTGCCCTGCCACGGTGCCAGCTTCGAGTTTCGGCCAAACAAAACTCCCCAGCATGACTTTGCCTCTCTCCGCTGGCCCCAAGGTACACGGAAACCCACTGCACTGATGATGCATAGCCGATAAATCATAACACTGCTTCCCGTCCGCTTATAAGTGTAGTTGTGTCTTCCTTCCGCGGGCCTACATGTAAATTCCTCTCATGTCGATAGGGCTAGATCCCAGCTGAAGTCATCGGGCTCTGTGAAGCTGATGCACAGCCGGCTTGAATATTAATACCAGCCGTAGCAGTGGTAGTTTGTTCATCAGTTTTATATGATTGTCTGTAATAATACTGCTTAGTGTTTTTCTCATTCATGCACTTGAATGTGCAGCAAGACTAGAGAGGGTGTTCACGCAGCTGGATGAGTCATCTAACTATCGATTAGCCAATGTAAGCAAAACTGGATGAGTCATCCGACTATCGATTAGCTAATGTGCGCACAGCTGGATGAGTCATCCGACTATCGATTAGCCAATGTGTGCACAGCTGGATGAGTCATCCGACTATCGATTAGTCAATGTGCGCACAGCTGGATGAGTCATCCGACTATCGATTAGCCAATGTACGCACAGCTGGATGGGTCATCCGACTATCGAGTTGCCAATCAATGCACTATGTCCCAGGCGTACCTGAGGCATGATGCTGACTACGCTGACAAGCACGATGGTTGTGAGCAGTTTGGTAGTTCGAGTCATCTGCTTGTCATCGTTGGCGGCTGCGGCCTGATGCTTGCCAGCCGCCGCTGCCGCACCAGTCTTGGCTCCGGAGCGCAGAGTCCGCCGCCTCTCGTCGGTCCGTTTCAGTGATCGAATCAGAAAGATGCTGAGCACGGTGAGCAGCAGGACTGGCAGGAATTTTATGCCGATGCCCATTATCCAGAAGTTCAGACTGCTCAACACTGAGTCCTGCGAAAATTTCAGCCCGAATGTGTAATAAGACCCGTTGATGTCCAGCTGGCAGGAGTGCTGGCGCAGAGACACGGTCTCCGCGTCCGTGGGCACCACGTGATGCCCGAGAGTGTTCGGCACCACCATGCCGACGGAGGCGGCGGCGGCCAGAGCGATGGCGAGTCGGGCGGTGCGGCCGGTGCACAGCTGCTTGCTCCGGACCGGCAGCTCGATGTACACCAAGCGGAAGGTGGCCAGGGCTACGGTGATCCAAGAGCTGCAGGCGTGAGCAAAGATTGTCACGCACAGCTGAGCCCATAGAAACAGTTGCCATGGCAACGGCTCCGGACAGTCCAGCTTCAGCCGGTTGTTCATGGTGAAGTAGAGGCAGAACGGCAGGTAGACGGTGGACATGAGGCAGTCAGACAGGGCCAGAGCGGTCAGCAGGGTGTTGGTGGGGTTGCGCATCGAAGGCTGTGCGAACACAGCGATGTTCACCAGGTTGGTGGTGACGCCCAGGCTGCACACGAAGGTGGCCAGGTACTTGTGCACGTCCGGGTACCTGCTGGACAGGGCGGCCAGCAGCGGCGGGACCGGGTCGCACTCGAGAGCGGTGCCGTTGTCCAGCGTTGAAGTCGAGTTGGCCATCTGCTGTTGAGTTCACTGGAGGGCGGGAGAGTGAGCGGGGTGATTAGAGATGCCAGTGATGAGTGAGCGGGGTGATTAGAGATGCCAGTGATGAGTGAGCGGGGTGATTAGAGATGCCAGTGATGAGTGAGCGGGGTGATTAGAGATGCCAGTGATGAGTGAGCGGGGTGATTAGAGATGCCAGTGATGAGTAAGCGGGGTTATTAGAGATGCCAGTGATGAGTGAGCGGGGTGATTAGAGATGCCAGTGATGAGTGAGCGGGGTGATTAGAGATGCCAGTGATGAGTGAGCGGGGTTATTAGAGATGCCAGTGATGAGTAAGCGGGGTGATTAGATATGCCAGTGATGAGTGAGCGGGGTGATTAGAGATGCCAGTGATGAGTGAGCGGGGTGATTAGAGATGCCAGTGATGAGTAAGCGGGGTGATTAGAGATGCCAGTGATGAGTGAGCGGGGTGATTAGAGATGCCAGTGATGAGTGAGCGGGGTGATTAGAGATGCCAGTGATGAGTGAGCGGGGTGATTAGAGATGCCAGTGATGAGTGAGCGGGGTGATTAGAGATGCCAGTGCTGAGTAAGCGGGGTGATTAGAGATGCCAGTGATGAGTGAGCGGGTTGATTAGAGATGCCAGTGCTGAGTGAGCGGGGTGATTAGAGATGCCAGTGATGAGTGAGCGGGGTGATTAGAGATGCCAGTGATAAGTAAGCGGGGTGATTAGGGATGCCAGTGATGAGTGAGCGGGGTGATTAGAGATGCCAGTGCTGAGTAAGCGGGGTGATTAGAGATGCCAGTGCTGAGTGAGCGGGGTGATTAGATATGCCAGTGATGAGTGAGCGGGGTGATTAGAGATGCCAGTGCTGAGTAAGCGGGGTGATTAGAGATGCCAGTGATGAGTGAGTGGGGTGATTAGAGATGCCAGTGATGAGTGAGCGGGGTGATTAGAGATGCCAGTGATGAGTGAGTGGGGTGATTAGTGATGCCAGTGCTGAGTAAGCGGGGTGATTAGAGATGCCAGTGATGAGTGAGCGGGGTGATTAGAGATGCCAGTAATGAGTGAGCGGGGTGATTAGAGATGCCAGTGATGAGTAAGCGGGGTGATTAGATACATGTTTGCCAGTGATGAGTAAGCGGGGTGATTAGAGATGCCAGTGATGAGTAAGCGGGGTGATTAGAGATGCCAGTAATGAGTGAGCGGGGTGATTAGAGATGCCAGTGATGAGTGAGCGGGGTGATTAGAGACGGCAGTGGTGGGGTTAGAACTGACAAGATTAAAAATCGTGACTGACTGCGCTTCCAGACGGTAGTATGCAAAATTTCTCAAACTGCTCAGCTAAGAAACTTCTTCGAGGTCAAATCTGACAGAGAGGTCCATTCCAGACAGACAGACCTAGTGGCGTGAATAACGTTGAAAATCCCTTAAGCCAGTCAGAGGTATTTGAGCGGCTGACAGGCCGGAAATCCCATCAAATCAGGCCGCCTCTCATCGAGATTATCCAGTAGCTTTTACTGGAGCCCGTTATCCCACTGCTTACTGCTGCTGCAATCTGTCTGACTGTCTATTCTATCTATCTATCTAAAACAGAACTGAGACTCTCAAGAGCGGGTTGCAGCGGTGGAAAACAGTTGTAAATCATTGGCTTTCAATTTGAGAAAATCTGCTTTCGCCCTACCGAAGGCAGACAGACGGTTTGATTTAAATTGCGCTGACAGGGAAAGCAAAGCCAACGGAGATTTCAACACGAATTCCCCCCTAGCAACAGAATGAGACCCGAATGAAATGGCGAGTGCTCTGCCTTAGTAATTCCCCAGGATCGGAAGGGTTTGCAGTGCTCCCCTCCCCCAAAAGTTACATCTGTTGCCGGAGAATTTCTGCTACTGAACAAAGGCTCAGATTGAAATGGGATTTGGACACTCGGAATACGGAAGAACAATTGCTGTGTCTGGGGAGGGGGGCTTAACATGTGAAGGCGAAAAGCTATTCAAAGATTTGATTGCGATTCACACGCAGTGTTTGACCTGAGACTGACGACAATAGCCACTCCCCCCCAAGAGCTATGGAAACCGGAGCAGAGAGTTTTGAATTGCTTCTTTGATTTCTTGGGCGGTGACTCTTCTAGAGGACTTTGCTTTGCTAGCAGCAACTCGGGGTATTGGGACGAGTTTGACAAAGTTAAGCTGCGAATTTGGTCACAGTAATATGCCGTTTTGCCTGCTCTGCCACACCCCCATCGCTCTCCCTTCATCTCCCTACCTCTCTCCCTTCATCTCCTTGCCGCTATCCCTCCATTCTCTCTAATTATTGTCCCTTCATCTCAATACCTTTCTCCCTTCATCTTCTTACCTGTCTCCCTTCATCTCCCTACCTCTCTCCCATTATCTCTCTTCATCTCCCTACCTCTCTTACTACTTTTTCTATTTTCTACCTCTGTCCCCAACGCAGACTTCAATTTTAATCATTATTCCCATTAAAACGGGAAACTTCCCCAACAAATCTCAATAAAAAAGCGGTACTACTCAATGAAAACTAATGAGCGCTCAGGATCATAAATCCTCTTTGAAGTCTGACTCGCTACGCCATGCAGCCATTTGCTTCTTACCTTTTTTTACATTTTCTTCAAAGCCAGTTAAGATTTTTCCTCTGACTTATTTTCATTGCATTGCCTCTCCCGTTGAGAAGCTCACTGGCTGACTATCGCAACCGATTTTCACTCAACCTCGCTGTTGCCCCCCGCCTGCCTGCCTGCCTGAGTGGCATTCGCCAGCTCGTCCCTGCATCCGTGAGCTGAGCACGGCAACTGGGGAATTTGAGCTGAGCAAGCTTGAGAAGAGCTGCGCTACGTTCGAAAGGGCGGGGCCGCAGCACAGGGTAGGATGGGACAAACACGACAGCAAGCTTCACCACCGCTTTGCTACCGGGGATGCGTTCTGGGTTCCGGCCTTTGGTGAGCGAGAGGATGGAGAGCTGGATAATGGAGACATTTTTTAATGCAGAAAGCTTCATGCAATTATGAGTATTGAGTCTGTATGATGCCTGTAAACTGGTTTGAGATGTGAGTCTGATGCTTGTGAACTGGTTTGAGATGTGAGTCTGATGCTTGTGAACTGGTTTGAGATGTGAGTCTGATGCTTGTGAACAGGTTTAGATGTGAGTCTGATGCTTGTGAACTGGTTTGAGATCTGAGTCTGATGCTTGTGAACTGGTTTGAGATGTGAGTCTGATGCTTGTGAACTGGTTTGAGATGTGAGTCTGATGCTTGTGAACTGGTTTGAGATCTGAGTCTGATGCTTGTGAACTGGTTTGAGATGTGAGTCTGATGCTTGTGAACTGGTTTGAGATGTGAGTCTGATGCTTGTGAACTGGTTTGAGATGTGAGTCTGATGCTGGTGAACAGGTTTGAGATGTGAGTCTGATGCTTGTGAACTGGTTTGAGATTTGAGTCTGATGCTTGTGAACTGGTTTGAGATGTGAGTCTGATGCTTGTGAACTGGTTTGAGATGTGAGTCTGATGCTTGTGAACTGGTTTGAGATGTGAGTCTGATGCTTGTGAACTGGTTTGAGATGTGAGTCTGATGCTTGTGAACTGGTTTGAGATCTGAGTCTGATGCTTGTGAACTGATTTCGATTTTTATAATGACTCTCAGGTATTGCTGTAGTGTTACTTAAATAATAAATTTTTTCAGAACATCTGCACTTCTCTTGGGAAAAATCAGCTCCTCAATGTTTCTATTCATCAGCGAGGTCGGCCACAGATGAACCTTTATCCCAAACCAAAGTCCAGCTGCCCAGTGATGGAGCAATTCGGCCGTTTGCCGCTGCAATCCCAGAAGTGGCCTTCCCCAAGGCCTGACTGCCTCCCCCTTCCCCCAGCAGCTGCCGGCAGTCTAAGTGGCCCAATGGCCGATACGAAGGGCTCGAAGTCTAATTTAATTTGCCTGTCCGGCCCCCGGAGCGATTCGTTCGTTTAAAAAGATTTTTTAGGACATGAATTTGGCCTGCAGAGGCATTGGGAAAATATGTTGATCTGTTGCGCTGCGTTCTGAATGCCTCTCAATTTATACTTGAGGCATGATCTGATTTGAGACTGATGAGATGTGAGACTGATGAGATGTGAGACTGATGAGATGTGAGACTGATGAGATGTGAGACTGATGAGATGTGAGACTGATGAGATGTGAGACTGATGAGATGTGAGACTGATGAGATGTGATACTGATGAGATGTGAGACTGATGAGATTTGAGACTGATGAGATACCGTATGAGACTGATGAGATTTGAGACTGATGAGATTTGAGACTGATGAGATGTGATACTGATGAGATGTGAGACTGATGAGATTTGAGACTGATGAGATACCGTATGAGACTGATGAGATGTGAGACTGATGAGAAGTGAGACTGATGAGATTTGAGACTGATGAGATATGAGGCTGATGAGATGAGATATAGATGAGATGTGAGACTGATGAGATATGAGGCTGATGAGATGTGAGACTGATGAGATTTGAGACTGATGAGATGTGAGACTGATGAGATGTGAGACTGATGAGATGTGATACTGATGAGATGTGAGACTGATGAGATTTGAGATTATGAGATGGGAGTACGGAGATATAAGGGACCTGATAAGTTGATCAATTTTTTGCCCAGTGGCATGAGTTTGCTCAGCGATTCAGATCATTTTAAACGAATAAAAAATTGTCTTCTCACCTGTTTTTAATATTAATAAATTTGGAGCTGTCAAGATCACCGATATAAAAGGGCGCGTTTTTGAATTGAAAAATGATTAATTTGCAAAATTGCAGCAGGTTACGCTGAAGCGGTGCTGATCAATATTGTTTGTGCGGATGCAGCCGTTCCCCATGCCTGTCTTGCCTGCTCTATTATCCACACTCATGCGCCTCATCGGAGCCCTCCCGCCTCCTGATTGGTCAGTGAGGGCAGCGTCACCCTTCTGCCCTGGACCAATAGGATGAGCGGGAGAAACACTCTGTGACTGCCTCTCCTCTTCCTTTGTAGCGGCTGGCTGGTGAGATGTGTGCTCACTCCAACAGGTGTGAGATGTGTGCTCACTCCAACAGGTGTGAGATGTTTGCTCACTCCAACAGGTGTGGTGAGATGTGTGCTCACTCCAACAGGTGTGAGATGTGTGCTCACTTCAACAGGTGTGAGATGTTTGCTCACTCTAACAGGTGCAATATATGTGTGCTCACTCCAACAGGTGCATGATATGTGTTCACTCTAACATCTGAGATGTGTTCTCACTCTAACAGGTGTGATATGCGTGCTCACTCTAACAGGTGCATGATATGTGTGTTCACTCCAACAGGTGCATGATATGTGTTCACTCCAACAGGTGCATGATATGCGTGTTCACTACAACAGGTGCATAATATGTTTGTTCACTCCCACAGGTGCATGAGATGTGTGTTCACTCCAACAGGTGCATAATATGTGTGCTCACTCCAACAGGTGTGAGATGTGTGCTCACTCCAACAGGTGTGAGATGTGTACTCACTCCAACAGGTGCATAATATGTGTGCTCACTCCAACAGGTGTGAGATGTGTGCTCACTCCAACAGGTGTGGTGAGATGTGTGTTCACTCCAACAGGTGCATAATATGTGTGCTCACTCAAACAGGTGTGAGATGTGTGCTCACTCCAACAGGTGTGGTGATATCTGTGCTCACTCCAACAGGTGTGGTGAGATGTGTGCTCACTCCAACAGGTGCATGATATGCGTGTTCACTACAACAGGTGCATAATATGTTTGTTCACTCCCACAGGTGCATGAGATGTGTGTTCACTCCAACAGGTGCATAATATGTGTGCTCACTCCAACAGGTGTGAGATGTGTGCTCACTCCAACAGGTGTGAGATGTGTACTCACTCCAACAGGTGCATAATATGTGTGCTCACTCCAACAGGTGTGAGATGTGTGCTCACTCCAACAGGTGTGGTGAGATGTGTGTTCACTCCAACAGGTGCATAATATGTGTGCTCACTCAAACAGGTGTGAGATGTGTGCTCACTCCAACAGGTGTGGTGATATCTGTGCTCACTCCAACAGGTGTGGTGAGATGTGTGCTCACTCCAACAGGTGCATAATATGTGTGCTCACTCCAACAGGTGCATAATATGTGTGCTCACTCCAACAGGTGTGGTGATATCTGTGCTCACTCCAACAGGTGTGGTGATATCTGTGCTCACTCCAACAAGTGAACCTGTTTACTAGAAGTAGATTTTTACAAATATTACAAGATGTGCTTATTAAAAAGTGCGGCCAGCAGTATAGATATGTTTCGCGGTTGATAAGGCATAATTATTAATGCTCGTAAATAACAAAATCTGTGCTGCTCTCCGAGTGCCCATTAAATCAATATGGAGCAATTGGCGTCGAGACACGGGAGAGAAGACAGGGGAGGCTGGCTATAAAAGCCAAAGCTGAGTACAGCTCCATCCCTCGATCGTGCAGCAGGGAGAGGGGCGGAAGCAGGATGAAGGCCACTTAAATCTCTTCGAATTTGTACTTTTATTCGATGGCTACAGATATGGCTTCAGTTTTTATCGAAAGCTCCGTCTGATTAACTTATTTATATTATGGTCAGGCATCCCTCCTCTAATAGCATCTCAATGCAGGTAGGTGATTATTTAGATGGCATATAGTTCGTACTTATTAATTTTCTAATTAAAGCATCTGCTCTCAATAAAATGTGCATGCTGGCTCAGTATTCCAATTTTATGGAATTGACAAAGACTACTTAACAACCCAGGACGTCGCGAACGGTAGAATACTTTTCAGTCGCATTCTTTCATGTACATGTACATAACTAAATTCCTAAATTTTCAATTTTTTGAGAATCGTGTTTTCAGCGCTAATTTTGGCGCCGCGGGCACTCATTTTGGCGTCAAAGGCGCTATATTTTGGCGCCCTGAAGAAAAATTATTGAGTATCACAACCGGGTCACAAAGTGGGGTGGGGGTACAAAGCATTGGCATGTCCCCCCATAGCTTTTACTGGAAGGACATGTCCCCCCTGACGGTCCCCCCGGTGGCGACGCGCCTGAGCATAGACATTTAGCTGAAGCAATTGCGGCCTTTCATAGAATTTCTACCATTTGCGAGTGCAACATCCTGAATTGTTATAAAGTAGTTGGAAGCTATACGGAATTGTCGATACGTGATGAAATGAGAGAGAAGCGTCTCAACAACTAATTAAATATGGTTTAGTTCGATCTGAAACTTGACCTGCTTTCTGCATGCCAAATGCATATTGCGTTGATGGAATTCGGGGGGGGGGGGGGGCTGTATCTATGTGCATGTACAAGCATGCAAACTCGCGAACATTATTCCATCCTAAATATGGAAATCCTAGACCCCGAAAAATTAATGATTTGTAATAAGAGAAATTGCACGAAGCATAATCCACTGTATGAAGCCAACGCTTCTAAATGTACATGTAATAGCGTGTGCTCTGTGTCAGATTGATGTCTGAAAGCAATTCAATTGGTCTGCCGTGATCCGTGAAGCAATCCGTGCTTTCTAGATATCGAAATTCCATATCGATGAAAATTAAAATCATACGAAATTTAAGCAAATAGCAGAAAGATAATTCGAAACCAAAATGAAGAAACCGACTGTTGTCCCGTATTCTTCTTTAAAAAAATTGTGCATGTAATGCGCACACACGAATTTAAATTCAATACACATAGTAATCAACAAAGCGTCTACGCTACTAATACAATAAGAAACAACAAATAAAATACATTGTCAGCCAGTCAGGCGTGAGACAATGTCACAGCTAGGGCGCGTTTGAGGGCTGGGCGCAAATGTAGGCCGCACCGCCGGCAGCCGAATGCGCGCCCTGTCCCCACAGGGCTGCGTCAGCAGCAGCACCTCCTGCACCGGCTGCGGCCAGTAAACTCGGCTCATGATATGGCCAACCAGCTGGAGTCGCCGACGGCGCAACAGTTCGCTGGGACGGAACAGGCTGGCGCGGCGATGGAGTGCCGCATTGGTGACTCGCTCGTAGCCGATCTTGAAGGCGGCGAGCAGCAAGTCAGCGTGCGCCGCATCGACCTGCTGTTCGAGCGATTCCGTCAGCGTCCAGGTCTCGGCGTCGTACAACAGGACGGTATCGATCACTGCCTGGGACAACGCCGCCCTCTGGCGGTCAGGCAGGGCCTCGGACTGCAGGACAGCCCTCACGGAACAAAAGGCAGGGCTAGTCCACGGCGACGTCGTCGCAGGTCCTTGCGAACGTCAGACACCAGCAGAGGCGTCGCCATAGATTTTATGGTGGGGGGACAAAGCTAAAGAATTTAACATGAACATGTACATGACTAAATTCCCACATTTTCATTATTTTGAGAATCGTTTTGCCAGCACTCATTTTGGGCGCCCCAGGCACTCATTTTAGCGCCACAGGCACTCATTTTGGCGCAAAAAACGCTACACTTTGGCGCCCTAAAGAAAAATTATTGATTAGCATAACGGGTCACAAAGTGGGGTGGGGGTACAAAGCATTGGCTTGTCCACCCCCATTAGCTTTTATTATGGCGAAGCCAGAATTATGGTTGTTAATTGATTAATTATCATACTCTAGGCCATCAAAGGCTTTTTGGCAAGTCCCACTTTATATTTTTGTCCAGTATTTTTCATACTTAGCAGAATCATCGAAGTTTTCGTTCGCTATTTATTTTACTGACAATCTTTCGAGCTCTTACTTTTGCAATAAAATCAGTCGTTTTAGTTAGCTATTTATTAATTCTCTTTTTATGCGTTTGCACTAGCCCTTCCTACTTAAAATTTAAAGTAAAAAACAGGGTAATAACCAAAGTAAAAAAATATTTAAATTAGTTTTTGCAGCAATTTTTAATTAAAGTTCTTTATTATATAAAAAGTATATTAGGTTTTGTTTAAGTTTGTCATAGCTTATTTAAAATGTTTCTAAATTCGTTTGATCAATCCACGAAGATTTATTTAACAACGAATATTTCGTCCACAAGAGTCAGCCACTCTGCTTCTCTTATCCCTCTCTCTAGACCCACTTACAAGAAAACGGCTTAAAGAAAACCGTGCTCCTAGTTTATTGATCAATATATTGTTGAAGATTATTGTTCTTCCTTTCTAAATCCCTTAAGTCTGATAACAGTACAATATTTTTAAATACTAGGCTCTACTTCCTTTCTATGCAAAGCATAACTAGGTTACTAGGCCTATGACTATGTCGCAAGCCTGCCAACACGATTCGAGACAGGGAACCATATCTAATGTACTAAAAACGAAGTCTGGCTGTTAATGAGATCAATTAGGTAGTCCACAGCGCAGATTACATCTTAAGGAACAGTGCCAGTGGGGTAGGCCTAGGCCTAGGCTAGGCCTATCCTAATGCCTATTATAGAGGGCTTAAATTAATAGGCCTAGCCTAGCTGCTATTATGGCATAGGTCATAGTGGAGATCATGCTATGTGCCATACTGAATAGCAAAGTTGAAGATCATAATTTTATTTCAATTAATAATGAAAAAGTTTTTGTTTTACTTTACTTTTTTAGTCTATTTAGACAATACTAGTATTTTTTTGCACAAGCTATAAATGCCAATAATAATAGCATGCATATTTAAATTAAGTGCTAAAGCTTAAATATTCTAGTCAGGCCATTATATGTTTATAATTTTTTGTTAGGCCTAGTTATTATTAGGCCTTAGGCAGGGCCTAAGCTATATATTAGGCCCCATACAGCTATAGTCTAGATCATGCTGGGTGCAAACCTGAATAAAAATTGAATAATTACAAATATAGTGGCTTACATTAAAAAAATGGAGTGTATGCCCATTCTTACAACTATGCCAATATTGTGACAATAAAAGATCTTTTTTCAATTGTGTAATAAACCCTTTTTGACAGATAATTAAGTTAATTTTTTACTTTTTGGCAATATTATTTATAATTATAAAAAAAATTGATACTCACAAAGATTTTATTATCTACTTTGTTACATATTAAAAAACTAGGGCCTAGAAAGCATGAAATTTACACTTAGAAATGAACTTTTTTCATCTTTTTTTCTACTTTACAATAACTTTTTTGCATGATTTTTTAAAGTGCATGCCACATACATGCATAGGCCTAATATTTTTTTAGGTGTGATGCATGCCAATTGTGTATACCTACTTTTGGCATGCAAGGCTAATGCATACTTAGTTTATTTTAGAGACTCTAGTAAGATTTTTAAAATTGAAAATTGAATTATTGCACTTAATTATATATATCTTATTGAGAAGTTTAAATAAATATTTTGTTTATAAAAATAGATTTAAGAGTAAAAAAGTTGACTGTTTTGTTGTGATAAATGCTTTGACTTTTAGAGTGTATTTTTCCTATAAAGTACTGAAAGTAGGACTTGTAAATGTAGATACACAATAATTAAAAAATAGTGGTAAAATATAATGCTCTATTGTATTGTTATACCTTTTTATCTTTGTAGCCAAAATTAGTCAAATCTCTGTATTCCAATTTTTTTGTAGCCAAATTATAAATTAACAAAAAACCCTAATTTTCAAAGGCAAAGACCAAAATGTGAAGACAAAGCAAAAGCAATTAAACAAAAAGCAAAAACTCTTAGATTTAGGTATGTTTAGTTTGGTACTATAAATATAGATGCATTTTATATGAGATAGCCAATATTGTGTTTATTTTTTTAGCCAAAAATATAAAAATTTAAATAAAATAAACCTTTTTTACAAAAAAAATTCTGCTTGATTTATATTGTTACAAGAAATTATATATGATGCTCCAAATCTCTATAATCCATAACCATATCTTTGCCAATTGGCAAGATCTCCATAGTTGCAGTCTGTAATCAAATTTTGCTTGAAAAAGTGCCACCCTAAATTTCCCATAACCATAGCCATAATTATTGTAGAATGCTATAAAATGTAAGTCAAAAAATGTCTAAATGTTTTTAATAGAAAAATATATCAAAATTAAATTAAGAAAGAAATAATAAAAGTTATGAACAAAACCAAAAACACAATTTTTTGATAAAATAACTTTTAGTGAATATATATTATATTTTTTTGGCTACAATAATAATTGTCATATGGAGCACCTTTTATTCTTAATATTATACTATACTATACCTTTCAAAAATTTTGTGGTTTACTATTTTTTCTATACATCATATGATGCTTTGTTATCTGCTGTCATTTGTTTAAAAGTTTTGAATAATTCATAGGAATTCTAGCCTCCTACAATCCAGATTTTATCACCCCTCCCTAGTTCATTAGTGCATATATAAAATTTCTATGCCAACTTTTTATACATTCTTTCAGAAGCAAAAGGCTTATTAAATAAAGTATAAATTGTCATTTTATTTCTATAAATTTTTTTTCTTATTAAGTTGGACATTATTTTTATTTCAGCTTCCATTTTTTAAAGTTTTTTCAAACAATGTCCAGTTATACCATAAATGCAAAAACTGGAAAATGGGCCATTTTTGCATACCAACTATATGCTAATATTGAACCCAAAATTATATACACTAAGATTCTTAGTTAAAGGCAAAAATATGCCAGTATTGCTGTATTTTCCAACAAAGTTACTTTCCATTGTACTTAATGGTTCTATAGGACCATGATATGTACTATACCACCTTGACTATAATGTATTAATATTAAACTATGCTGACAAATCTTTCCAATGCTATTGCCTCTTATTCTGTAGAAAGCTTTTGAATCTTGCATCTTTGGTTCCCATCTCACTGCCTCAACCCTGCAGGTTATTAAAAATCCAATTAGTTTGGGCATTTATTTTTTTTATTATTACCTAAACTAACTATAGTAATGTTTACAGATATATCTATCTTTAATATTCTATCTAAATATCATGATGATAAAATTCTTAACCTGAACTACAAAAACAGTGATGGTTCAAGCTCAACAGGACTGAGAATCTATTCAATTTGTTAACTATCAATTCATTTTAAAACCAAACAAGTTGTTACTGCAAACGCCGCATCTTCTATTTAATAATTCATGCTGATCGAGTTAGCCAATCATGTCTGGTCGTGCCGGTGGTAAAGCTGCCAGAAAATCTACTGGAAAGCAGCAGAAAAGCAAATCGTCTCGCGCCGGACTAGTTATGCCGGTTGCTAGGGTTCATCGCTACCTGAAACTCGGTCGCTACGGTAAGAAAGTTAGCGTCGGCGCCAGCGTCTACCTTGCCGCCGTCATGGAGTACCTGGTTGCGGAGGTCAACGAACTAAGCGGTAAGAGCTCTACTCAAGCCGTAGAATGTGTACACGGTAATATGATATAATAATTTTGCATATCATATTAGTTTAGAATGAATGATTGCTACTAAGGGGAATCAGCGTAGCTCTCTACTTTTATTAGAGTCAGGGGACCTGTGTGCACCCTGGCGCACTTTAAGCGACACTTAAGGTCACAACCGGCGAGATGCGTTGCTGCCCATTCCACCGACTCCCCTGAGCAGGCACACAAGCGCGCGGATGCGTACGCACTTATATTTAGGCATGAACACTTCACTGTGCCCTGGTTGTGGGCCTCAAGGCCGCGTTAATTGCGCAAGCAGAGCCAAGCCGAGATTCCAATTTAGCTCCAAAATTATTGTGATTGCACTTGGAATCCAGCCGCTTAGCAGAGTAGCTTCATTACCCCAGCCCAGTGAACTATTACTAGTAACTCTATGATGATAAAATTCTAAATCACGGACCTAAGCTCATGACGGTTCAAGCTCAACAGGACTGAAAAAAATGCATTCTTTTTCTCCCATGCGCCAATGGTGCTACTTATCAGTAGCAAGTCAAGCTTAGATTTGTTCTCCCCCCGCTCCGCACAAAACGCCAACATGCAGGCAACGCTGCCAGGGCTAACAAGAGGAAGACCGTCACGCCCAGGCACATCATGCTAGGCGTGCGCAACGACGCCGAACTGAACGAACTGTTGAAGCACGTGCACATCAGCTTTGGCGGCGTGCTGCCCTCTATCCATCCTGTGTTGCTGAAGAAGAAGGGCAGCTTGCCGGCTGTGCCGCAGGGCAAGAGTGGCTAAGGCCCGAATCCCCGGGTTTTCTTTGACTAAATTAACTCATTAATTACAGCGTGGCAGCAGGGCAAAATTATTGCTAAATAGCTACATTTTTCATACTAAAAGTTTGGCCGTTTTTTAATCAAGTAATTTTTTATTATTTAGCCAATCTGTCAAATTGAACTGTTTTGTATAAATTTGTTTTTCTCTTTTCAACTGTCAAGTTATGCTGATATACCTTAAGCCATAGTTGATTAGTACAAATGTAACTGTAAAAGTTGATTGCTGATTAGCTCTCTTAAAATTATGCGATTTTGTCATCGCGGCACTTATTTCTGTTCTGTTCCCCGTTTTTAGCGCAGTCGGTCATCTCTGTTGTAAAAATTCATTCAATACGCATCATCTGTTGCTGTCAGTCTCCATTTCTCTACATCCTGCACTGCCCTTGTCTAACTATCTAGCCCGCATCATACTACTAGCAATGAGTAATGCTAGAGCGTTGAAAAGTAAAAAAATACACTACTATATCAAATATAATTTCTCAACTTAGCGGTGTTAAATATACACGTTTATTAAATGATGTTGTGTTATTGCTGTTTTCTTCATTGTCTCTCTTGAAGTGCGCAGGTGTGTTGTGGAAACCTGAAATGATGGGGAATTGAAAAGTTTGTTATTGGTATTGCATTACGACTGGGAATCTCCTATATTATGTATTGTTGACTGGCCGATTTAATCCGATAGCGTTTGAGCGGGGAAGGTGCAATACGATTTTAGGCGCTTTTTTATTGCGCAATTTGCAACAATTGAGATTAAATATTGCTATTGCAGTCTTCGCATGTCACCTGCTCGCCCAGCGCTACCGGATCTGTTTTGGTCTGTCAGGCTGGCTATAGTGGAGTAACTCTAATAAGCCGCTGTAATAGTCAAGCTGAAGCTCCGAGCTCTTTGAGTTTAGCTCTGGGCTCAGCTTGGTCCTACTTATAGGGTTCCTCACGGCGGGCGGCTGTGTGCGTGGCCAGTGCTGTGCAGTTTGGGGGGGTTGCGACCGTCGCCTGACCCTCACCGCCTCATTGTTGGGTCTTGGAGTTCTTCGGGGGGAGAGAGGGAGGGTTATGACAGCGGGCTGGGGCTGGGTCAGAACAATGCAGTGCTCGCTATTATGGCTGCAGGCGATCAGGACTGCATTTTTCTTCTCCGAGTGAGGCAAGCAGACGCGCCTGGCTGAGCACGTCTGAGTGGTGTGGAGGGGCTGCTTTTGCTGTTGCAGCTGCGTGCCGCCTTAGCGGACCCGCCCAGCCCTGCACCCTCAGGCTAAACACGGGCAGCTCACACACTGTTAGCTGCTTTGTGCTTCTCTCCGTGTGCTCAGGCATTCTCCAAGAGCTCAAGATTTTTAAGAATGAGATGGAAGGCATATGCACACCGGCGCCGGAGCACCTGGTTGAAGAAGATTTGACTTGAATAGCCACCGCGTGCAGGCATTGCTTTATAATAATAGTTCAGCAGCCTTTATGGGCATTATTTGTATTAGTTTATTATATAGGTGAGTCGAATATTTCAGTCACATCAACAGGGGAGGGGGGTTTTAAAGTAGCATGTGGTTGCAGTGAGCTTCATTTTTGGCCTATTGTGTTGATTATAAGCTGGCAATTGTGTGGCATATAGTGAGCATATATTAATACTATTCATCCCTCACTCTGCGAATGCAAGCGCGTGCTGCAATTTTCGAATATCAAACTAAAAACTTTGTTGAGCTGCATTCATCTACAAGCAGCTCTCTTACCTCTATTTATTATTCAGCTGTATGGTTGAAAACAGTCCAAACTGCAGATGCAATACATATGTATATGCCATTCGCCACTCTCTGTCGCTCTGTTGGGTGCATTTGCAGTTTTATTCATGCCAATCCTGGCAATTGCAAGTGTTTTTGCTTTCAAAAAAAGTAAACAGCGGGACGATACCTCGTCACCCATTAGTGCAATACTTTTGGGCTACTATGCATTATCTATAGGCCTTTGAAAGTTGTGTCGACAACGGCAAATATGCGTCTTAATTGTACATAACATTTTATCTTATCACTTTTCAGTTTCACTCTTTTCCGCACACGCGTATAAACATGCACAAATCAGTCGCTCCTTAACACAGTCTCGATGGTCTCGCATTATTCCTAAATGTAAGACAAACATTTTTAAATTCGTGTATAATTATTGCAATCTCATTTTAATCGTCATAAAAGATAGAGCATTGTATCATTTGCTTATACTTGGTGAGTTTACTGTCACCTTAGTGCATTGTTTGCTATCTTCTGTCAAGCAGATTCAAGCACTGAGTGAGAGGATTGAGGCAGATTCATGCACTGAGTGAGAGGATTGAGGCAGATTCAAGCACTGAGGGAGAGGATTGAGGCAGATTCAAGCACTGAGTGAGAGGATTGAGGCAGATTCAAGCACTGAGTGAGAGGATTGAGGCAGATTCAAGCACTGAGTGAGAGGATTGAGGCAGATTCAAGCACTGAGTGAGAGGATTGAGGCAGATTCAAGCACTGAGTGAGAGGATTGAGGCAGATTCAAGCACTGAGTGAGAGGATTGAGGCAGATTCAAGCACTGAGGGAGCGGAGAGAGGCAGATTCAAGCACTGAGGGAGCGGAGAGAGGCAGATTCAAGCACTGAGGGAGCGGAGAGAGGCAGATTCAAGCACTGAGGGAGCGGAGAGAGGCAGATTCAAGCACTGAGGGCGGAGAGAGGCAGATTCAAGCACTGAGGGCGGAGAGAGGCAGATTCAAGCACTGAGGGCGGAGAGAGGCAGATTCAAGCACTGAGGGCGGAGAGAGGCAGATTCAAGCACTGAGGGCGGAGAGAGGCAGATTCAAGCACTGAGGGCGGAGAGAGGCAGATTCAAGCACTGAGGGCGGAGAGAGGCAGATTCAAGCACTGAGGGCGGAGAGAGGCAGATTCAAGCACTGAGGGCGGAGAGAGGCAGATTCAAGCACTGAGGGAGAAAAAAAGAAAAAAAGAGATGTCTCTTTTGATAATTTTTATATTTCACGACTTTGGACATTATTTCTCTATTCCCCGAAGAAGTGGCATCTAATGAAGATGCACACTGCACTTCTGCCGTCGCTGCTGCTGCTGCTGCTGACAGCAGCTGAAGTGCCCGGAGCTGCAGCGACAAGCGCCAGCTGCGGCTACAACGGCTGTCCCGCTGCTGTGCCTCGCCGAGTGAACCTGCACATTGTGCCGCACACTCACGACGATGTTGGCTGGCTGCGGACGGTGGACCAGTACTATTACTACAGAGTGCAGTTCATTCTGGACAATGTCATTCGCGAGCTGAGCCTCGATTCCAAGAGGAAATTCACTTATGTCGAGATGGCATTTTTTTATCGATGGTGGCGGGAGCAGAGTAATTCCACTAGGGACCAGGTGCGAATTCACATTGACAGCAATGACAAGTTAAAGGTGCTAGATCTCGGGGTCAAGCTCAGGACCTCAGAAAAAACTGCCCCATGGATTATCGATTAGATGATGCAGGTTTTATTTCTGTTGGGTCTGTGACACATGAATGCCACGAATTGACTGCAGAACATAACCCTAATCCCTAACCCAACCCTAATCCCTAACCCAACCCTAATCTCTAACCCAACCCTGATCCCTAACCCAACCCTAATCCCTAACCCAACCCTGATCCCTAGCCCAACCCTAATCCCTAACCCAACCCTGATCCCTAACCCAACCCTAATCCCTAACCCAACCCTGATCCCTAACCCAACCCTAATCCCTAACCCAACCCTGATCCCTAACCCAACCCTGATCCCTAACCCAACCCTAATCCCTAACCCAACCCTAATCCCTAACCCAACCCTAATCCCTAACCCAACCCTAATCCCTAACCCAACCCTAATCCCTAACCCAACCCTAATCCCTTACCCATATCTCCCAACCATAAACCCTAACCTTAACCTAACCTTAATCCTATCCTTAAACCCTTACTAACCCTAGTCCCTAAACCTTAAACCTTGCCTAATACATGTACCTAACCCTAACCTAAACCCTATTAGATCAATCTGTCAAACTGTCGGCAGTCAATGAGTTGCCAATTAGTCAATTAGTTGCCAATTAGTCAATTAGTTGCCAATTAGTCAATTAGTTGCCAATTGCTCAATTAGTTGCCAATTGCTCAATTAGTTGCCAATTGCTCAATTAGTTGCCAATTTGTCATTTAGTTGCTCCCATTTCGATTGTTACTAAACTCACAAGAAAAAAATCAGCTGAAAGCCATCGTTCCTACTTAAAGTAGCAAAGTGAAGCGCAAAAAATGTTTTAAATTCGTCCACCTCGGTCAGGTCCGCCAACTGGTTGCCAACGGGCAGCTGCACTTCGCCCAGGGCGGCTGGTGCATGAACGACGAAGCCACCACGCACTACGCGGACATTGTGGACCAGCAGACCCTGGGGATGCGCTTCTTGAATGACACGTTCGGCGACTGCGCCAGGCCGAGAGTCGGCTGGCAAATTGATCCGTTCGGCCACAGCAAAGAGTTCGCCGCCCTGCTAGCTCAGATGGGGCTGGACGCCTTCTACTTTGCTCGGATTCACTTCCTGGATGAAGTGCAGAGAGTGATAACGAGGAGAATGCAGTTTGTGAGTCATTGGACTGGATGACTCGTCCGTGTGCAGCAGGGGTGAGAGTGTGCAGCAGGGGAGAGAGTGTGCAACAGTGGTAGGGAGAGTGTGCAGCAGTGGTAGGGAGAGAGTAAACAGGCGATGGGCTGGTGTGTAACACAGGTGATGGGCTGGTGTGTAACACAGGTGATGGGCTGGTGTGTAACACAGGTGATGGGCTGGTGTGTAACACAGGTGATGGGCTGGTGTGTAACACAGGTGATGGGCTGGTGTGTAACACAGGTGATGGGCTGGTGTGTAACACAGGTGATGGGCTGGTGTGTAACACAGGTGATGGGCTGGTGTGTAACACAGGTGATGGGCTGGTGTGTAACACAGGTGATGGGCTGGTGTGTAACGCAGGTGATGGGCTGGTGTGTAACACAGGTGATGGGCTGGTGTGTAACACAGGTGTTGGGCTGGTGTGTAACACAGGTGATGGGCTGGTGTGTAACACAGGTGATGGGCTGGTGTGTAACACAGGTGATGGGCTGGTGTGTAACACAGGTGATGGGCTGGTGTGTAACACAGGTGATGGGCTGGTTTGTAGCACAGGTGATGGGCTGGTTTGTAGCACAGGTGATGGGCTGGTTTGTAGCACAGGTGATGGGCTGGTGTGTAACACAGGTGATGGGCTGGTGTGTAACACAGGTGATGGGCTGGTGTGTAACACAGGTGATGGGCTGGTGTGTAACACAGGTGATGGGCTGGTGCGTAACACAGGTGATGGGCTGGTGTGTAACACAGGTGATGGGCTGGTGTGTAACACAGGTGATGGGCTGGTGTGTAACACAGGTGATGGGCTGGTGTGTAACACAGGTGATGGGCTGGTGTGTAACACAGGTGATGGGCTGGTGTGTATATCATCGCCGCGCCTCTCGCGAAGGTTTGGCACGCCAGTCGGGACCTCGGCAGCCCTTCGGCTGACATCTTTGCCGGCGACTTCGTGTCGGGCTACTGCTACCCGCCCGGCACCAACTACGAAGGCGGCGACCAGCCGGTGCAGGACGACCCTCAACTGCACGACTTCAACGTGGCCGAGGCCGTCAGGAAGTTCATCGTGCAGGTGGACCTCCTCCGGCTGGCTCATCGCACCAGCCACTTGCTGCTCACCATGGGCTGCGACTTTGCCTACGAGAATGCCAGGAAGAATTTCAAGATAATTGACAAACTGATTGCGGCTGTGAACGCCAACACCAGCCAGCACAACCTGACCGCCTACTACAGCTCGCCCGACTGCTACACCAAGGCTGTGAACGATGAGGGCCTCGCCTACGCCGTGAAGACTGGCGACTTTTTTCCCTACGCGTCCGGGCCGAACTCCTACTGGACCGGATTCTACAGCAGCCGGCCGGCTTTGAAGCGGCTGGTCAGGTGGGCGTCCGGCCACCTGCAGGCGGTCAAGCAGCTGGCGGCGGTTGGACCGGCCGTGCTCGGCGACGCCTCGGAGAGGCTGGACCGCCTGCGGCAGGCGCAGGGGGTGGCGCAGCATCACGATGCAGTGGCTGGTGAGAAACGAGGAGTCTGTGAGGTGTTAGAGGAGTCTGTGAGGTGTTAGAAGAGGCTGTGAGGTGTTAGAAGAGGCTGTGAGGTGTTAGAAGAGGCTGTGAGGTATTAGAGGAGGCTGTGAGGTGTTAGAGGAGGCTGTGAGGTGTTAGAAGAGGCTGTGAGGTATTAGAGGAGGCTGTGAGGTGTTAGAGGAGGCTGTGAGGTGTAAGAGGAGGCTTTGGGGTGTTAGAGGAGGCTGTGAGGTGTTAGAGGAGGCTGTGAGGTGTTAGAAGAGGCTGTGAGGTGTTAGAAGAGGCTGTGAGGTGTTAGAGGAGGCTGTGAGGTGTTAGAGGAGGCTGTGAGGTGTTAGAGGAGGCTGTGAGGTGTTAGAAGAGGCTGTGAGGTATTAGAGGAGGCTGTGAGGTGTTAGAGGAGGCTGTGAGGTGTAAGAGGAGGCTTTGGGGTGTTAGAGGAGGCTGTGAGGTGTTAGAGGAGGCTGTGAGGTGTTAGAGGAGGCTGTGAGGTGTTAGAGGAGGCTGTGAGGTGTTAGAGAAGGCTGTGAGGTGTTAGAGGAGGCTGTGAGGTGTTAGAGGAGGCTGTGAGGTATTAGAGAAGGCTGTGAGGTGTTAGAAGAGGCTGTGAGGTATTAGAGGAGGCTGTGAGGTGTTAGGGGAGGCTGTGAGGTGTAAGAGGAGGCTTTGGGGTGTTAGAGAAGGCTGTGAGGTGTTAGAGGAGGCTGTGAGGTGTTAGAGGAGGCTGTGAGGTGTTAGAGGAGGCTGTGAGGTGTTAGAGGAGGCTGTGAGGTGTTAGAGGAGGCTGTGAGGTGTTAGAAGAGGCTGTCAGGTATTAGAGGAGGCTGTGAGGTGTTAGAGGAGGCTGTGAGGTGTAAGAGGAGGCTTTGGGGTGTTAGAGGAGGCTGTGAGGTGTTAGAGGAGGCTGTGAGGTGTTAGAGGAGGCTGTGAGGTGTTAGAGGAGGCTGTGAGGTGTTAGAGAAGGCTGTGAGGTGTTAGAGGAGGCTGTGAGGTGTTAGAGGAGGCTGTGAGGTATTAGAGAAGGCTGTGAGGTGTTAGAAGAGGCTGTGAGGTATTAGAGGAGGCTGTGAGGTGTTAGGGGAGGCTGTGAGGTGTAAGAGGAGGCTTTGGGGTGTTAGAGAAGGCTGTGAGGTGTTAGAGGAGGCTGTGAGGTGTTAGAGGAGGCTGTGAGGTGTTAGAGGAGGCTGTGAGGTGTTAGAGGAGGCTGTGAGGTGTTAGAGGAGGCTGTGAGGTGTTAGAAGAGGCTGTCAGGTATTAGAGGAGGCTGTGAGGTGTTAGAGGAGGCTGTGAGGTGTAAGAGGAGGCTTTGGGGTGTTAGAGGAGGCTGTGAAGTGTTAGAGGAGGCTGTGAGGTGTTAGAGGAGGCTGTGAGGTGTTAGAGGAGGCTGTGAGGTGTTAGAGAAGGCTGTGAGGTGTTAGAGGAGGCTGTGAGGTGTTAGAGGAGGCTGTGAGGTGTTAGAGAAGGCTGTGAGTTTTTAGAAGAGGCTGTGAGGTATTAGAGGAGGCTGTGAGGTGTTAGGGGAGGCTGTGAGGTGTAAGAGGAGGCTTTGGGGTGTTAGAGAAGGCTGTGAGGTGTTAGAGGAGGCTGTGAGGTGTTAGAGGAGGCTGTGAGGTGTTAGAGGAGGCTGTGAGGTGTTAGAGGAGGCTGTGAGGTGTTAGAGGAGGCTGTGAGGTGTTAGAGGAGGCTGTGAGGTGTTAGAGGAGGCTGTGAGGTGTTAGAGGAGGCTGTAAGGTGTTAAAGGATGCTGTGAGGTGTTAGAGGAGGCTGTGAGGTGTTAGAGGAGGCTGTAAGGTGTTAGAGGAGGTGTAAGGCGTATGAGGAGATGTGGGGTGCGAACCAGGCAGTGGACGCTGACGGAGGCTGCACGCTGCCTTCAAGATCGGCCACAAGCGAGTCTCCAACGCGGTACTCTATCGCCGCGCCGGTCTGGTCCGTCCAAGCGACCTGTTGCGCCGTCAGCGACTCCTTCAGTTTGCAGCCGTACCTGGCCCTGTGACGCTGACTGACTTCTTAAGACCCTGACAGCCTACGAGCGTATTTTTGTGCCAATGTCAAGCAGAGGTTCCAATGTCAAGCAGAGGTTCCAATGTCAAGCAGAGGTTCCAATGTCAAGCAGAGGTTCCAATGTCAAGCAGAGGTGCCAATGTCAAGCAAAGGTTCCAATGTCAAGCAGAGGTCCCAATGTCAAGCAGAGGTTCCAATGTCAAGCAGAGGTTCCAATATCAAGCAGAGGTTCCAATGTCAAGCAGAGGTTCCAATGTCAAGCAGAGGCTCCAATGTCAAGCAGAGGCTCCAATGTAAAGCAGAGGTTCCAATGTCAAGCAGAGGTTCCAATGTCAAGCAGAGGTTCCAATGTCAAGCAGAGGTTCCAATGTCAAGCAGAGGTTCCAATGTCAAGCAGAGGTTCCAATGTCAAGCAGAGGTTCCAATATCAAGCAGAGGTTCCAATGTCAAGCAGAGGTTCCAATGTCAAGCAGAGGCTCCAATGTCAAGCAGAGGTTCCAATGTCAAGCAGAGGTTCCAATGTCAAGCAGAGGTTCCAATGTCAAACAGAGGTGCCAATGTCAATGAGGGATGTCAATGTCACGGAGAATGTAGGGTCCTAGTGAAATCAAGAAGGTTCTAGAAAATAGAATTCTCCAGTGTGCTTTCCCCAATCAGAAGCATACCAATGCCTTCGCCCCCTGCAGGCACCGAGAAGCAGGCGGTCGCCTTTGACTACGCCCTGCGCCTGTCGGACGGCATCGCGTCAAGCGACCCGCTCTGGCAGGCCCGCCTGGCCCAGCTGCAGTTCGGCAACCTCAGCCAGCGGGACGCCCTGCGCGCCTGCGAGCTGCTGAACGCGTCCTACTGTCCGGTGTCCGAGCTGGCTACCGGACGCTTCTTCGTCACATTCTACAATCCGGCCAGCAGATTGAGCTGGCACTCGGCCAGGCTGCCCGTGACCGGACGGTACTACCGCGTACTGGATGAAGCCGGAGCCCCTGTCACCTCGCAGACAATCCCGGTGAACAATGGCACTCTCCGGGTGCCCGAGAGGAACCTATCGATAGCTGTCAACGAGCTGGCGTTCTTCGTAGCCTCGATTCCTCCGCTAGGCTACGCTGTGTACTCTGTGGAGCCGTGCAACTCCACGGACCCGGGCGCGTCCGTGTTCACGCCGATTCTGCCGACGACCAACGCGGGTCGCTCGGCGTCGGAAATTAGCGTCGGTCTGGCGTTCTACATTGGAATGCGCGGCAACTCTAGTGGAGAGCAGTTCAGACCGTCTGGGGCCTACGTGTTCAGGTGTGTAAGCGGAAGTTGTCGTACATGTATGTTGTTGTTTCCTTCCCCTTGAAGTGCCTGAGGTGGGTGAGTTTGGTAGCGCCTTCCTGAAGTGACTGATCTGGGGCTTCCTGAAGTGACTGATGTGGGACTTCCTGAGGTGACTGATGTGGGACTTCCTGAAGTGACTGATCTGGGGCTTCCTGAAGTGACTGATGTGGGACTTCCTGAAGTGACTGATGTGGGACTTCCTGAAGTGACTGATCTGGGGCTTCCTGAAGTGACTGATGTGGGACTTCCTGAAGTGACTGATGTGGGACTTCCTGAAGTGACTGATCTGGGGCTTCCTGAAGTGACTGAGGTGGGTCTTAAGATGCGTGACTCTAAATCTTAGCTCGTAACTGTACTTGAGCTGTGAAACAATTTCCCAGGCCAACAACGGACCGACCCCAGACGCTATCCGCTCGCATTCAAGCCCAAGTGATCGGTCCCGTAGTCAACGAAACCCATTTTAACTACAACGACTGGGCGTACCTGGTTACTAGGCAGTATCCGGGTGCCAGTTCAAACTATCTAGAAGCCGAGTCGACTGTCGGTCCGCTACCGCTAGACGACGGTGTCGGTCGGGAAGTTGTCGCCGTCTATTCAGCCGACGGTCTGTCGGCGTCATCCGGCGAATTCCTGGTGGACTCGAACGGCCGCCAGCTGATGCGGGCTCGGCGAGACCCCAGCCGGCCAGAGGCCGCCCAGTTCCGGCCTGCTAACGCCATCGTCAGCGTTGCCGATGCCGCTCGTCAGCTGACGGTGCTGACCGACCGAGCCGCGGCCGCATCCTCGCGACCAGCCGAAGGCCAGCTCAGCGTGATGTTGCACCGAGTGACGCTCGATGACGACGGATTTGGCGTTGGCGAAGCCCTGCGTGAGCGCGGCTCCGACGGCCGGGGCCTGGTGGTGAAGACCAGCCACTGGTACTTCCTGGCTGAGCCGGCGGCCTCTGCCGATCGCTACCGCTTGCTGGCAAGTCAGCGGCACCGCTCTCCCCTGGTGACTTTCTCGCTGCTGCAGCCGCGTTCCGCTTGGTGCCAATGGAGCGCCTTGACCGCTCCGCTGCCGGACAGCGTCCAGATTCTCACTCTGGAGCCCTGGCGTCAAAGTCCCGACCGACTGCTACTCCGGCTGGAGAACATCTTTCAAGCAAACGAATCGTCAGCTCATTCTGGGCCGGTCACAGTCGATTTGGGAGCCACATTTTCCGCGTTCGCCATCCTGGATGCCGTTGAGTTGAATTTGTCCGCCAACCAGCGCCTGGCGGATCAGACCCGGCTGAAGTGGCGCTCCATGCAGACAGAGGCAGTTGATCAGCAACCTCGCAGGGGACCGCTCACCAAGTCGCTCGAGATGACGCTGAGGCCTATGGAAATCAGGACGTTTGAAATTCGAGTAGCTTACAAAGGCGGAACTCTGTAGCCACACGTGTAATTATGGTCAGAATATGGACACTTGGTTGCCTAGATCAAGTTTTTTAACCCTTTCAAATTGATTAGATTTTTAAAATACATGTAAATGATTATATTATCCAAGACGAATCAGAAAATCTGCTTGTGAGCAATAGTTATTTTTCTTTGTGAAGTTGCTTTTATTCAGCATGATGTACACCTATTGGTGGGTGGGTGCTAATGCAGCAGGTGCTCTAACATCGAGGACAAGCGCGTGTTCGTAGACTGTCTGTTGGAGGACGCTGCCCCCCAGTGTGTCTGTTTGTTTCACAAACTTACAGATTCCTGCTATACAGATGTCGATCATTGCAGTTGATATCGCTTAGGCATTCCAGGATGTTCAATGCTGAGAGTCTAACACGCACATATATTTACGAATTGCACACACCTGTGTAGGTACATTTGTACATAATAAGCAGTTGATCTAGTTTAGTGCAGCTTATGCTGGGTTCGGCCTTCAAAACATTTAATCGATGCCTCGAGGTAAAGCGAAGATATATGTGGCAGCAGCTAGGTCCTATATAATTAAGAGGTCAGCGAGAGACAAGCAGAGAGAACTTGAAGGTAGAAATCAACTATTACGTAGATTAGCTAGGCTATCCGCCGCCACAACCCGTGTCCTCCTTTAACTGTCAATCTCGAGGACACAGCCGATTAAAGAAACGTTGCCAAGACAAAATGGATCGCATTAACCGTATAGGGACAGAGAGGACATTTTGCAGGGGATTCTAGTACTGGCGAGTCATGATACAGTATACAGCAGACGTTGGCAATTGTGAGCCATTAACCAAAAGTTTAATTAGTTTTTAAGTAGGCCTAGGTAAACCGAGTTTCAAACTCCTATAATTTTTGGAGCCAAAACGGCCCAAAAGTGACAGTCAGACGAGCATAGGTCATATAAAAACTAAAAAAATAGGAGAAAAAACACACTGAGAGTTGCTTTTCCAGACTTGTGACATCGATCCTTAAAGGTCCTCAAACCGCCGGCCATAAAGCCAGCCTATTCACTAAGAATGGGTGTTGCTTTGTGGGAAATTTCTAATCTAACGATGTTCCATACATAAAACACGAAGTGCTCTAATAACACGAATTTTACTGTGATTCCAGTTCGCGTTGAATCCTGCATTTTATAATACATAAATAAACTTTTATTTACGTAATTCACGCTTTTGGGATTTATTCGCACTGATTTAAATGACCATATTAGACATTTTTACTGAAACAAACTGAAACAGACATATCAGCAGTGAAATAAATCCGCCTTTCCCATTTTTAATTTCCTACTAAATTAGCACTTAATTAGTATTTAATTAGTTTCCTATCTAATACCTATTTAAATCGTCGTCATTCGCTTAACGTAAAGTCCCTTCGAAGTTCGTTTTTGTTCATTTTTCTTTCGTTTTTACTTTTATTAACTGCAATACTTTTTTTTAACTCCTTGCTTTTTCTTTCGCTTCGTTAGTCGTCCAAGTATCGTTAATAACTTTTCCGCGTTCTTTCAAATACCATTTTGCAAAACTCGTACTAATCATAATTAAATAACTAGTGCTAAAATATTGTCTCCTATTCCTGAAGCAATCTTAAATACATAGAAATATATTGGCCAAACAGGCTTCTTGCCTGAGCCAACTTACTACTACTACTCTTTGGCTTAAAAGCATCCCTAGTCCCTGATTACTCAAATGAACGATACCATCATGTCTCATTAATATATTTAAATAGTTGTAAATTATCCAAAAAATACTTGCTATTCAACTTCTCCCTGTTTTTTTTTCTGTCTACTTCATTGTGAGACTGAGAGGTTGATTCAAGTGCAATACAATTACTAGGTACTGCCGTTGCCGTTGCCGGGTCCCGGGTCAAGTGGACCTGCACCTGCATAACGTTCGCTAACCATTTTACGGTAGGCCTACATATTAAAAAAATAGTCTTTATATTAGAGGTCAAATTTCCAGTAGGCCTAACCAGACATTTCGTTTTGTCAATGTCAACCAGCACTTCATCGACTAGGGCCTAGGCCTAGCATTTTGTCAACTGTATGAAAGCAGCAAAGCTCAATAAAATGCTCAAAGTATCGCACCAGTGTTTCAGTCGCGGTAAAACCATTTCTTGCTGCTGTTGCAGTTGAATCCATCCTTATCACACTTGATGCCTTGCCTTGGCTTTTGGTAAGCAGGGCACAGCGCACAGGTGCAGATCCAGTTTATTTGAATGGGGTGCGTATTACTAAGGTACATGTATTTTATATCATACATCTACAATACTACATGATAATGCATGAGCCTATTACCCATAGAAAAAAATAAATAGAAATTAAACTTCATGGGTAGGCCTACTGTGCATCCTGTATGCCTCCCCCTAAATCCATTAAGGTTAATGCCAAGCTTAGTTATTCTGGCTACTAATAATAGGCCTAGGCCCTAATAATAAAGAGCCTTGCAAAGTGAAAACTTAAATAAGGTATTTAAGTATTAGCTCTAAGTCTTATGCTATAGTAATAAAAACCTTAAAGTCTTTAATTGCTAGATAGAACCTAGGCCTCTATATTGGCAGCTTTTTTCCTTTTAAATAGGCCTACTAATTTCATTAGAAATATCATAAAATTTGCCTATTTACTTATTTAAATCAACCAAGATAGGACCTAGGATAAAAGATTTTTCATGTCAATAGGAAATAAAAAATCTATTAAGACAAATTTTATTCTTGCATTCAAAATGTCAAAAAAGACAAAAGGTTACTATAAATGCAAATTTTTTCTTTTTCCTTAGTTAGAACTTAAAAAATAAATTTGTCTATGGCTTGTTTATTGCTAAGCTTGGCTTTAAATAATTGGCTTAGGCCTATAATTCTATAATATTTGCTAGGTCTAAATACCTTTTTTGCATTGCATAGATCTAATAAGTATAATAAAGGTCTAATAAAAATATTTTTTTGGATTATGATCTTATTTTTACCTCATAGCTAAAGGTATTCACATTAGCATTTGCTAACTTGACTTGATATTTTAATAAGTGTAACAAGTGTTTAAAATAAAAAGTTCAACATATTTGTTTTTGTAGACAAATTAGTTATTATAATTGTAATATAGGGGTCTATATAAATGATCTACATGATTTTGCACAAAAATATAAATTCTTAAAAAGTCTTATTTTTTAAACCATGCCATGTCCTTCTATTATATAGTTTAAATGGATTATTAAATTTTAATCTAAAATTCGCCTTGTAATACTGCTTAGAATTTTTTATATAGATTATATGTCTAATACTAATAGTTTGACTAAATTGTATCTAAAAAATCTATTAAAAAATCATATTGTAGAACATTTTGTCAGTTTGTCAATATCATTAAGTCTTTAATGATAAGTAATAAATAATAATATTTAATTAGCTTTTGTTTTCTAAATATTTGCTATCAAAATTTAATAACCTTTTATCCAAAAATAAACTGCTATACCAGAAATTTTTGGTATGAAGTTGCTTTGGGTTCTTTAAAATATTTTGCTTGTATATTGTTTGTTGCAAAATTTTCTGATAGATTGGTAATGGTAATTATAATAAAATCAATAGTATTAAAGTAATCATTAGACAAATCCAAAGCAGAAAGTTGCATAATTATTTTATGTTGGACATAAAATGAGCATATTTTATGCTTTATATGTTGGCTGAGTAATTGCATTTAAAATTATTAATAAGTCAATCTTTTTTTCATTTCTGTTTCCAATCAAGTTCTGGTAACAAAAGCCAGAATCTAAATTTAGGTGTATTTTTTCTGATTTTCTACTATAAGTAGCAAAATTGCATCGCCTAAATTGAAAACATGCCATTGTTCCAATTGCTGCCTTAGCAACAGTGCAAGCATTCGAACAGCCATTTAGGCCATCATGATCTTTCAAAAGACCGTTAATAATCGTTTCTATGCCAGCCCTAGTGGCGCCCCAGCTAAGCCAGACCCGCCTGGCATTGTGCCAGCTGGCCCTCCAGCTACTGGTCTGCCTAAGCTGCTGTCGCTCACTACTCAGGCATCGTCTAGCATTATCTCTGTGGCTGGCGGCGGCGGAAGCGCTGCCGGCGGTGGAGGCGGCGGTGCGGCCGGAGCGGACAGCCAAGCTGGGGTGGGCCGGCCGGCCGGCGAGTTCATGCACATCGCTGCCGTGGCCAAGCCGCATACGGACGACATTCTGCAGTTTAGAATTCGCTCATCCAACAATGCGCCAGGTTTGTCCTCATACATGCGCAACCCCCTGATTTACACTGGCCATGCGACTTACTTTTTGACCAAAAATGTGACTTACATGTGAAAGAAAGAGCAAAATTAAAGCAATTTTGGGTAAACGGCAGGAGTAACAATGACTGTTATATAAGGGCTAAATACCTCGTCATCTAGTTAGTACTACATATTAGTATTAGTACTATGGCTATGAATTGAATTTGGATAATATCTCTATTAGAATGTGGATATGCTTTTGCAGAGCCTACTATTAGTAATATTAAACTAACCATGCGCCATACTTTATAATCATTAGCGGCGGCAGCGGCGGCAGCGGCGGCCGCCCAGGACCCTCTGGCACAGAGCCAATCAGCTGGCAAGGCCGGCCTCGGCCTGCGTCAGGCGCCGTCAATTCTGCGCAAACGCGGCACTGAACTTGCCACTGCGGCGGCGGGCGCGGCCGGCGCCAACAACGCCAATTCCGGCGCTAATCGAGCCGGCGACCCGGCCGGTGCTGCGGACGCCAGTCCGAGAAAGCGGGCCCGGAAACAGCAGCTGCAGCCGGACTCCGCTTCCCAGCTGCTGGCCGCCGCTGCTGCTGCCGCCGCCGCTGCCTCCGCTGGCAGCATCGAAGCGCTGGCGCCGCAGGCTCAGCCTGCATTGACTCCGGCGTCTGCGGCATCACCATCCAGCGCAATGTCCCCGGCCGGCGCTGCCACCATGCTGTACCGTCAGAATCATTCGCAGCCACCGCCAGCCGATCCAGGCGGCGGTCGGGCGCTTCCAGCTGGCGCGGCCGCCGCTGCTGCGTTCGCCTCGCCGGCGCTGCCGAACCAGACGCTGCCAGCTGGCTCGGCTCCGGCCAGCGTCCGGCTGACCCGACCGGTCCCGACCGGACAAACGGCCGGCCCGATTCGCCTAGTAAAGGAGGAGCTGGTGCTGGCGGACGCGGATATTGCGCTGGGGTCGCACGAGAATGTCGGGCCGGACTCGCCAGCCTGCAGTCCGGAGGATGAGCAGTACAGGCGGATGCTGCGGGTACTCCAGGAGGAGCCTTGCAGGCCGCAGGTTTGTTGCCATTTTGCTGTTTGATTGCACTGCTTGACCTGAGAGAGAAGAGGGTGAGAAAGGAGAGGGGAGGTCAGAAAGGCGAGGGGAGATGAGAAACGAGAGGGAAGATAAGAAAGGCGAGGGGAGATGAGAAACGAGAGGGGAGATAAGAAACGAGAGGGGAGATAAGAAACGAGAGGGGAGATGAGAAACGAGAGGGGAGATAAGATTAGAAAGGAGAGAGGAGATGAGAAACGAGAGGGGAGATACGATGAGAAAGGAGAGGGGAGATTAGAAAGGAGAGAGGAGATAAGAAAGGCGAGGGGAGATGAGAAACGAGAGTGGAGATGAGAAAATCGAGGGGAGATGAGAAAGGCGAGGGGAGATGAGAAACTAGAGGGGAGATAAGATGAGAAAGGAGAAAGGAGATGAGAAAGGAGAGGGGATATGAGAAAGGAGAGGGGAGATGAGAAAGGAGAGGGGAGATGAGATGAGAAAGGAGAGGGGAGATGAGAAAGGTGAGGGGAGATGAGAAAGGAGAGGGGAGATGAGAAAGGAGAGGGGAGATAAGAAAGGAGAGGGGAGATGAGAAAGGAGAGGGGAGATGAGAAAGGAGAGGGGAGATGAGAAAGGAGAGGGGAGATGAGAAAGGAGAGGGGAGATGAGATGATAAAGGAGAGGGGAGATGAGAAAGGTGAGGGGAGATGAGAAAGGAGAGGGGAGATGAGAAAGGAGAGGGGAGATGAGAAAGGAGAGGGGAGATGAGAAAGGAGAGGGGAGATAAGAAAGGAGAGGGGAGATGAGAAAGGAGAGGGGAGATGAGAAAGGGAAGGGGAGATGAGAAAGGAGAGGGGAGATGAGAAAGGAGAGGGGAGATGAGAAAGGAGAGGGGAGATGAGAAAGGTGAGGGGAGATGAGAAAGGAGAGGGGAGATAAGAAAGGAGAGGGGAGATGAGAAAGGAGAGGGGAGATGAGAAAGGGAAGGGGAGATGAGAAAGGAGAGGGGAGATGAGAAAGGAGAGGGGAGATGAGAAAGGCGAGGGGAGATGAGAAACTAGAGGGGAGATAAGATGAGAAAGGAGAGGGGAGATGAGAAAGAGGAGGGGAGATGAGAAAGGGAAGGGGAGATGAGAAAGGAGAGGGAGATGAGAAAGGAGAGGGGAGATGAGAAAGGAGAGGGGAGATGAGAAAGGAGAGGGGAGATGAGAAAGGAGAGGGGAGATAAGAAAGGAGAGGGGAGATGAGAAAGGAGAGGGGACAGAGTGCAGAAGAGGCACGAACCTTGAGCAGGCCGGATTGCTATTGTGAAGTTTCAAAGAACCTAATGGCCGGATAGAGAGGCTTCGTGGGCCGGAGTTTGCCAACCCTGTGTTGAGAGCTGGTTTTCATTTTGAAAATTGTCTGAAAAGCTATAGAATTATTAGTAGTTTGTTGTAGCAGTCTGGAATGGAAACTGCTGCATTAAACAACTGACCGAATTTCTTTGCTAATTGATTCTAAAAAACTCTGGGACGAGTCTTGAGTGGCAATCAATAAAATGTCTTATTTGGCGCGAATTTAAATTGAACAAACTGCTGTAGAATGGCCTCATCAAAGCTGCATTTCCCTACTCTGTTAATCACCCAACCCTCTCCGTACAGGTGTTCAGCCGGCCCCGAGCCTGCCTCCTGCCTCCCGAGCAGCTCTGTCCGGCTCCGGCCGACCGTGGCCGCGCCCGTCTCGGCCATTTCCTTCGGCCGGCCGACGTCCGCCGAATTCCTCCGTCGAAGCGGCCGAGCCCGATCGAGCTGGGCCGCTCGGCCCGGGGCCTGGCCGACTGCCGGCGGGTCTGCAGCCTCGCCGACGGACTTGACGATCTGCGAGCCAGCGAGGAGCGCCTGGCCGCTCGCCTGGTTGCCGTCTCCCGCCGGCTGGCACCGTCTGGCAGCTCGCCAGCCGGCTGCGCCGCCGCCATGGCGCTGTCATCGCCGGACAAAAATTCGGCGGCTGCCGGCCCGGCGCCTCTGCTGCAGGCGTCCGCCCAGCCTAGCCGGGTGCTGGCCGAGCTGCTGGCTCGGACACGGGCGATGCTGTTGGACTTGCTGTCCGCACACGCGCCCGCAGCTTTTGTCGCGATGCGTTCGGCCATGGCCGCCGCTTCTGGATCCGCCTCGTCGTCCTCTTCGTCCGCAGCGGCAGCAGCGTCCATAGCTGACGACGAGCGGGCCTCGTCTGTCGCCTCGCCGACTTTCGCCAACGTCGAGGTGGACAGCGCACGAAATCGTTCAAGTAGGCGGCGTCGGCGGACCACGTCGATAAGTCGAGGCGAAGTCAGCGACGCCAGCTAGCTGGGGCTCTTCAATTAATTGTGAGCCCAGTGAAATTATTTAGATTGCGAGGCGCTATCGTTACTACTGTCAGCTCAGTAGTTGCAACGCAGTGGCAACACGGCCTTCTTTCTACATTGTTTTGTTAATAATTAACTGGCCAAGTTCTGTAAAAATGGGAGCGAATTTGAAGCAATCGCTAAATTCATATTTTGACTTGCACGCATTGCTTTCTGTTGTTAGTAGCTATATATTTGCAATGTCCAAAATCAGCTTGGCAGTGATGCGAGAGATAATGCCCCCGCCAACTTGGCAGCTTTGTTTTTCCATTTAGCAAATGCGTTTGTCCCTAAAGCTACAGCACAGTTTTACTTGTTAGATTTGATTGTGTCATTTTAATTAGCCTCTTAATATGCATTTTGAAATGCATTGACCTCTTATCCCCCCTCTTAAATCGTTATGGTCAAACTCTAGTTCTCCTATGGTCTCTTCAAAGTGCTTGTGTATAACAGTGTAAATTATATCAGTCGTGTCTGGATCGACCGGTTTGGATCTCTTTTAAATCAACTTCTGTCTCGCTTCTTTTTTAATTGTCCATTTAGATTGTTTGGTTAGTGTCATTGCTAATTGTTCTATACGTTATCCCTGATAGTAGCCGTATGAACGTGCGATAAAGTAGCTGTTTTTTTACAACAAACTCATTTCCATTGACCTCCACATACGTAAATTAATTTATTACAGTAAAAGCAATATAATTTGTATAATAATAAAACGCGAATTTCATTATAAAGTTCTTCTATGTACTTTTATTGTTGGTGTGAATTATCCTTAACTATCTGAATATATTTATCTCTCTTTTGGATTATGTTTTTCAGCACTTTCTTGATCTGATCTGCTTCTGTTTGCTTGTTGTTCTCTAACATAGATTGTGCTTATAAAAATCGCATGAAATTTGCTGCAATTGCTCTCTGCAGCAAGTGCTCTTCTATTGCGCGCCCAGGGCAGCTTTTTGTAGAGCCAAATTTTATAAAAATATTATTTGCAACTGGTTTCCCTTTATTGATTCTGATATAATGCTTGGTCTGTATTGTTCATGCTCTATTGTCGGGATTCCCCTTTGTCGCCTTGAACCTGCTTACTTACATAAATCAGCAATTTCTATTCGTTTCTTACTTTTTCATCCCGTGACTGACTCTAGGAAAGTTCTAATGTAATTACTGTAACTCTTGAGCAAGATTGTTTTTAAACATATGCTCGATGTCCGGCATGTATGTACATGTATGCCTTTAGAACAAGGGGCTTTTTGCAAAGTATTTTTGCAGTTCCTTCAGTTTCTATAAATAAATATATATCAACCATATGATGTAATTTCACTGTACATAACGTATATTTTAGGAAATCAATAAATCAAAAAATTAATGGAATTCTGTTTTTTGCTTTATTTTTATATTTTACGGCCGATGCTCTTCGACAAGCAAGATATATAGAAAATATTGAGATTTACTTGTCGGTTAAAGCACGCTACGGTAGCCAGCGATAGCTCAAGCAATATATTTTTAAGGGAGCTGTACCACGTGCAAAAATGTACCAATCGAAAAAAATTGACATTAAATTTGTTACACGAAAATTTAGACCCATATAGCGTAGTCCGTGTCTACAGGAGCGCAATATACATGTGCGTTTAAGCTGCCGATTGTGAAGGAATTCACCAGGATGCCATTAAAATCTTTGTGCGTGAAATTTGTGCGTGCGTCGACTTTAGTCGTGAGTTGCTTTTTTAAAGTAGCTTTTCTTCGAATCGTACTGCCTGCAGTACGTTCGTCCCCGACTTTTGTGAAATTCAGAATTGTAATACTAATATACTAAAAATGAGTTGTCTGTCGGTAGGTAGGTATGCGATAGATTTCAGAAAAAATGGCTCAACCGATTTTCTTCAAATTTGCACCATTCGATCAGAAATTTTCCTGGGACGGTACATGCATCTTGGCTAAGAAATTGCTCAATGTTAAAAGCATTAAATATTTGTAATACTAAAGCTAAAGGTAGTGACTTCTCTAAGAGTCCCTTGATTTTAAAGTAGGGCCTATGCATGCAAAAGTCAAATTTGAATAAAAAGTAGGTTTTTTGCAAGGCAGTTGCATCATGTTTAACAGTTTAATAGGGGCATAGGGCCAAAAACTAAGTTTAATAGGTTTTTAAATTTTTACTTGGTCAACAAAGGAAAAAATAAAAGAAGCTAGGTTTTAGTCTAGGTTTGGTCTTAAAAGTTTTTAAGGTAATTGAGCACTTTAAGAAAGTTGTGAACTTATATTATGCTTAGGCCTATCTATGAAGGCCATGAAGGGTCATATGCAAAATTAGTTTTTGAAACCCTAATATTATCTTAGACTTAGGCCTATCTTTGACTGCAGATTAAATATAGATTTATCATCTATCTTGGCTATACTTAAGACAAAATAATTAGAATTCAATATGCATAGGGATTGCTATTAAAATGACTATTTAGGACCTATTTAGGTACTATACAAAAATGACCAAGTTTAAGTTTTAGTGTAGTCCCTATGTGCATAGGCCTAGTTGAGAAGCTAAATTTTGATCAAAAGAAGTAGAATATAGGCCTATTCTAAAAAGTAAATAAAAATAAATTAAAATTTGTTGTATTTAACTTTTCTAAGAAAAAAGACTAAAAGTAGGCCTAGGCCTAAAACAAAAATAATTAAATAAACTAGTTCCCTACAATTTTAATAAAATATTACCCAGTTTTCATTTACTTTTTTTGCATAGATTAAAAACCTAAGCTCTAAATATAGTTGGCCAATTTTCATTTTTGTTTTAGTATAAAGCCTATAAAAGCTAAAGAAACAAATTTCATTCTAGCATGCACTAGTATATAATCTAGATATTGGTCTATATATTATCATTTTGTTTTAAATAGCAAGAAAAAATATTAGGCCTATAAATAGATGATAGCTAAAAGCCAAACCAAATAAACTTGTTCTTATTTATCTACAAGCTGTTGAAACCTGCGGATTTTGAACCCAGGGAATTCCAATACCTGGAACTTTACTTTTGCATGTATTCTGAAATCTAAGGCCATACACAAAAAAATTTGTTAATAGTTAGTAGGATAGAGGTAGACATAAAATGGAGCACATTCGTGTAAAATTAGGATTTGAGGAAAAAATTGATACTGTTGGCTGGGGTACTGCGCAGAATGTCAGGCGAAATGTCTGTTTGACTCTAAAACATGTATTGGCAAACTCTGGCCTCTCCCTGACTCTCCCTACATCCCTTGGATCCTTTAAAATTTCTATCGTCTCTTCTGTTTCCTTTCTTCTCTCTCATCCCATCTCTCCTCTCTCCTCTCTCCCCTCTTCTCTCGTATCTTCCCTCATCTCTCTTCTCTTTCATCTCTCTTATCTCATTTCTTGTCTCTTCTTTTCTCTCTCCTCTCCTCTCTCCCCCCCTTTTCTCGTCTCTCCCTTCTCCTCTCTATTCTTTTCTCTTTTCTCTTAACTCTCTCCTCTAATCTCTCATCTCTCCTCTTTACTCTTTTCTCTCTCTCTCCTCTCATCTCTTCTTTCCTCTCTCCTCTCTCTTTCTCCTCTCTTCTCTATTCTCTTCCCTCACCTCTTTTCTCTCTCGTCTAGTTGCTCTATCATCTTTCCTTTCTCCTCTTTTATCTTTTCTCTCTTATCTCTTCTCATTTCTCTCTGTTCCCCTCCCTCTCTCTCCCTCCCTCCCTCCCTGTCCCTCCCTCTCTGTCTCTCTCTCTCTCTCTCTCTCTCTCTCTCTCTCTCTCTCTCTCTCTCTCTCTCTCTCTCTCTCTCTCTCTCCCTCTCTCTCTCTCTCTCTTATCTCTCCTCTCCCATCTCTCTTCTCCTCTCTACTCTCTCCCCTCTTCATTGTCCTATTTCCTCTGCTCTCTCCCTGTCTCTCCTCTCTCCTCTAGTCTCTGTAATCTCTTCTCTCTTATCTCTCCTCTGTTCTCTCTACTCTCCCATCTCTCATCTGCTCTCTCATCTGTCATCTTTACTCACTTATACATTCTCTCACTTATCTCCTCTGTACTCTTCTCTTTCACCTCTTCTGACTCCTCTCTTTCCTTTCTCCTCTCTTCTTTTCTCTTCCTTCTATACTCTCTCTCCTCTATTATCTTCTCTCGTCTCTCTGCACTCTCCTCTCACCTTTTTCATCTCTTATCTTTACTCTCTCATCTCTCCTTTAATCTGTCTCATCTCTGCAATCTCATCTCTTTCCTCTCTTCTCCTCTTCCCTTTACTCTCTCATCTCTCCTTTCTCCCCTCTTCTTACACCCCTCTCTTATCACTATCTCTTCTCTTCTCACTCCTCTCTCCCTATCTTATCTCCTCTCTTCTCTATCCTTTCTACTCTCTCCTCTCTAATCTCTCCTTTCCTATTGACCCTGTCCTCTTCTTTCTGCTCTCTAATCTCTACTATCTTCTCACTCTTCTCTACTCTCCTCTCATTGATCCTCTATCTCATCTCTCCCCTCTTCTCACCTTTACTCTTTCCTCTCCCTCCTTTCTCCCCTCCTCTCGCTTCTTCCTCCCTTCTTCTCTGCTCTCTCCTCGTCCTCATCACTTGTCTCTTCCTCTTACTCGTATGTTTAATGTTTTCTCAGATCCCCTCTCGCCTCTCCTCTCTTCTAATAGTCTATTCCTTCTCCTTTCCACTCTCATCTGGCCCGCACATAAGCTGGATTCTTTATCTGGCTTTTGAAGTAAAAATCTGCCCATTCCTGCTTGGAAAGCCAGTTTGTGGGACATAGTACTCTCATGGCTGTTTTCATGCTTTGATCATGTCATCTTTCTTGCCAATTTGCAGTCTTGAAAGGAATCTGTGTATCTTCAGCTCCACTGCAGTCTGCATCAGTCTAACAATCAAGGAAATACGCATTTCTTAGGAGGACATTTAAAATTTAAAGTACTTTTAAGAGAAACTTAAAATTTCCATGGTGTGCCTAATTTATTAGGGTTGTATTGCATTGCATCGCCTTTTCATAAATCTTTCACTTTTACGAACCATGCCAGATTGCCTTGATTTGCCAATTGCCATCCTCTGTTAAACTGCTGCAGAGTTTGCCAATATAGAAGTGAGGGCAGTGGTTAGAATTTCTCACTAAACTGTTGTGGCTAAACGTAGCCTCCACGGGGGTGCAAAGAAGGATATAAAGAAAGCTATTCCAAAACACTGTACATTTGCTATGTACATTGAGTCCCATTGCCTGACCCTTGGTCTGGCTCTGGGGGAATGAGTGAGTGAGTGGCACAAACAACAGAAAAAGCAGACAAACTTCACATGCTTACAGTTTCTGTTCTGATTGGGTTACAGAGTTGAAACTTTACATGTAAGCAGAGAATGAGTCAATGAAAAATTGTGTCAAGTTTGAAGTCAATCGCTTTACGTGAAGCAAACTTATGGCAGCTGAAAGTTAGTCAATTTTGAAACCCCTTTTACACATCTAGGCCCAGTTCAAGAAAGAGAGGCAGGCGGGCAGAGGTTGGGGTGGTTGCTACGCTGAAAAAAACAGCCTAACTTAGAAAGTGCACAGCGCCGTTCAGAATTGACTTTGAGACTCAAAATTTTACATGATCGTGCCAAAATAGTTGAAGATTGTCTGTGTCAAATTTGAAGAGAATCGGTAGAAGTAGAGCGGCGCTATGGAGGATTTAGTGAAAAAATCGCGCATTTTGAGCAGTTTTTTGTACTTTTAGGTAGGAAGACTCAAATTTAGGAAATTAAAAGGTAGCCTAAGACATTCTCTGTAGTAAGTTTAGGGTGGGTGTAAAGTTTGGTGTCATTTGGTTGAGCGGTTTGGGAGTCCATAGCGAAGTAATTTGTCCACAGACAGACAGACAGACAGACAGACAGAGTTTTGATTTTTATATGTATAGATTCTTTTGAGCATTTGAGTTCCTATCTCTCTAGAGCCTAGGTATTCTATTTAGAAGAATTTGAAACAAAATTAATAATTAGCTTCAAGGGTAATGCTTATTCTCATGTTACCTTTTGAGTAATTGATACTTATATAAGAATAGGCCTAACCCTAAAGAGAAAAAACTATTTAGAATTAAGATATTTACTTTAGAATCTAGTAAATTGCTTAAAGGGCAGAATTTCTACCAAAGGGCCACACTCTGGATCATGTAGTATATGCCAAAAAATTTGGGTATTCATTGGCCTTGCATACCAAAAGTTGGCATACATAGTTGATGTGTAGGACTCCCAAGAAAAAAGTATGCATATACACCTTATGTACATTAGATAGAATCAAGCAAAAAGAGTTAGTGTTACTTGTAAATAGAAAAAAATCATTTAAAAAAGTTTGCTTTTATCCAGGAATATATATTTAAAAATAAGAATACTCATACAATAGTGTTTTGCATTGCTATAAAATAATTTCACTAGGTCTACTTTTACCTGAGATAAATCTTAGAACATTAACTTATTTATGTACTTTGCTTTACAAGCATTGCTATTTTATGTTGATTAATAATTATCAATATTATACTTATATGATTGTAATCTTATCTTAAAAGCTAATCTATAGAAATTTGCTCTAAGTATCCATAAAATAATCTAAATATATTAAATCTCTAATATTTGTATGCTTGTCCATAATGCTCTAGAGCTTGCAATTCTTCACCAATTTTGATGGCGTTTTTGCCAAAAGATAATTTAATAAATTCATAGAAAGAATATCTAGATAAATATTTATAAATAGACAAAATGCTTGGTTAGGTCTATAGTGGCTTATAATATACCTTACTAGAAAAGTTGTTAACATTTAAGTTTGGCAAATAAGCTTACTTATATATCTTTTGGCAGACAACAATAAACAATGCAACAAAAAGCTATGTATATACAATACCTCATTAACCTGGCTAATTGCTATTCTAGCTAAATTAAAGGCTACTAGCTAAGGTAAATTTTAAATTTGATTATTCCAAAAGTTGAAAGGCAATAAAGATGACAGAGAACCAATGCAAGAAAGATAAAAGAGAAAGAAAAAAATTAAAAAAAAGATAATAGAAAAAGAGAAAAACCTAAAATTGACTTTTAAAATGAACTAAAGTTGCATAGCAAGTCTAAACTATAGAATTTGCATATGTATAGATAGGCATATACATGTAGGCATATGATATTTTCATGAGTGATTTAACCAAATACAATTTGTTATGTGGCTAAGATAAAATTGTTTTGAGACTAGAGACATGGCAGCCATATTATACTAGCTTGTATCAAATATTGTAAAAGAGTAATTATGTTATGAAATAAAATTAAGAGTGAGGAACAATAGGATGGAATTATATTACTCAAATTATATTAAAGAAACTTCTATTTGTAAGCTAGGCTTATCTAAAAAGTAAAAGATGTAAACAAATTATTAAAAAAGTTAATTTTGATTTAAGACCTTTATTTTTTATCAACTATAATGATAAATTGTCAATTTGTATTGTGAGTTGCCAAATTTTAACTTACTAGATCAGTCAGCAGTTGTATAAATATATGCCTCACTTTTATAGCCCCTAAGAGATCAATACTATTAGGTCAAATATAAATTTCTCAAATACAAAAAATGGCTTGCTTTTACTAATAAAGTAAATAGATTTAAAACTTACTAAACTATTGCTCTATTTAGTTAAATGTAATGTCAAAAGTTCACATTTATACTTTATTTTAAAAAGACAATATTTAGCTACAAAAGTTTTTGTAGGGAGTATTGCAAAAAGTGATTCTATTCATATCTTTTGTATTCATGTTGAGGCATGGGTTTATTGCACTTAAATTTGGAGCGCGAGCTTCAAGTTATTGATGGCCTGATAGCTAGTCTAAATATTTCGCAGGTAAGCATTCCAATTGTATGGATTATACAACTATAGATTTTTCTAGGGGACAGGATTTTTGTGAGCATAAAAACCAATAAATACGACTTGTCAGCTCAGCTTGTTAAAGAGAGTAGATTTTAGTCGATAAAAAAGGTCCCGACTGCAATGGTTAAAGTTTCTGACTGATTCTCCTGTCTCGCAACTCGACCAGTCTGCAATCAGAACACCTGCTGGCACTCGCAGATGAAAGCTATGGTCGAATCGCAAGCAAAGTCGTCAATTCCATTTGTAAACCCGCTAAACAGAGCCGTGCAGGCCTGGTCTGGGAATCCATTGTCCGGCTGTCCTTTGCCTTTGTCCCACACGTGCTGGCTGATTGACAGGTTGCAGTCTGCCCAACGCCAGCCGTCAAGTTTTATGGTGTTGGCCGAAGCCTGACTGCCGCCCAGGTAGTAGTCCAATGCCCCCATCTCAGGAGTTGTCAGGCTTAGATTTGTCAGTCGCATTAGATAGGCCGCTTCGTCAGTATCGATTGCGTCAGCCAACTTGGTTAAGCCCGGATCTAAATTGCAATGCAGATGAGCATTCGCCCAGGTGGCTGGCGATTTGCTCACCAGCTTGTAGGCGGTGCCGTGCAGAGTGTGCTCGTATCCGGGCGGACACAGGCGACCCGGAGGTAGGCCGGGTAGAGACCTCACATACACAGTCACCTGACGAGTGCAGCTCGGCACAGACTGCACCCGGTGACTGCACGCATCGAACAGGAACAGCTTGCACTGACAGGCGCTATCAGTCAGCAGTCGGAAGGCCTGACACTTGCTCTTCCTAGCGCAGGCGATGCTGCACTCTAGCGGAGTGCACAGACCCGGCACAGTCTGGGTGAAGCTGGCGTTCACGCAGTCCAGTCCAACAGTTTGATGGAATGCCTTCCTGTGCTGCTCGCTGCAGGACTCCGAAAGATTCACCGCAGTGCTTAGCAGGTGCAGCAGAATCGTTCTGATGATGAAGAGCGACATTTTAGTCTGCAAAGGCGCAACAATTTATCGGAGGCTGTGTGACTCTGTCTCGGCTTTTATTGACTGATGAATTTTACTCGATTTTTCCTGTAAAACTGAGTCAATACTTGACCGATGCAAAGCCTTCCACCAGCTATTGTCCCATTGTCGTCCAACTTGGTAATCATCTAACAATGAATTTTTCCATTAGCTAGCGCTTCTTTCATCGCAAACACAATAGACATGGCCTGTCGTCATTCTGCTTTTTATTAAAAATTTTCCTCCGTCTATCAATGAATGGCGATCCGTGACCGAATCCTGTCTAAAAATTGCAATAAAATGTTGGATTATTTGCCAATCAACTTTTCAGTGCAACTGCTAGCTCGCTCAGATAATTGACCAGAGACAAATAGTCTGACACTGGCATTGTCTGTCTCCCTACTGTCTGTATTTGAATTGGATCTTGCCAATGATTGGCAGAGTCTGTTTAGAAGATTTTCCCTGTTCATGGAAAAAATATGGCTGTCCTACTGACATCAATCAACAGGAGAAAATCTTGACTTTCGCTGCAGCAATAGTAGGATCTGCGGCTTGTAATGATAGTTGAGGCTGAGAATTTAGCACAGACTTGGACAAAAAGGGCTGGACGCGCAATCTGGGCCTGGTGAAATGTGGTGCTGGGGCACTCACAAAACACTTCTATGTAGCAATATTATAATAGTATAGTACCTAATGATAGCGAATCTACAGAACAGGCGTGAGGGCGCGCTAGCCTTTACTGATACGGTACGGTAGCACAGTCCTGGCAATTCCAAAGGAGGAACACAGAAAAGGCAGCGCTTACCGGTCAAGTCACGTGATTCTCATATATAGTATATCTTTTATCTCGGGAAAAATCTCTTACTCGTATGTTCTCTTCGGAGAGAGTCGCACTAGTTCTCTTAATTTCTATATAACTCAACTTGACTTTTCAAGCTAAAATTGGGCGAAAACCAGAGACGACTCAAACCTCGCAGAGTCGGCCAACATGTACCCAAAAAGAGAGCATAAAAGACAAAAAACACAACCAATCAGCGTGGCCCGCAGGGCAGAGCTGACCAGCCAGGGAAGGGCATAGCCAATCAAAGCACACAAAGGGGTGGGGCCTAAAGCCTCCCGCCAGAGGACACGGCCCCCAACCCCCCAACCAGTCGGTACTGGTCTGGAGCAGCCGGCCCCGACAAACAAACAAAACAAGCAGTGCGCCTGCACTACAAAAGAACTGTTTTCCCAAACCATAAAATTAACTGTTTAAGTCTCTGGTACATTGCTGCATAAATGGCATTGCTGGCATCACATTCAAAGGCAACAAAAAGATCTTCGGATCTGTAGTAGTGATTCAAAGGATACAAATTACAAACGGTTGCTACACAATTTGACACATCAATTTTAATCTTTAACAGATCCTTGGAATTTCTTCAGTCAGAGGCTGGCAAAATTCTGTTTGAAAGGGCAGCGTCAGACATAGCCAGATACTCGTAAAATGAGCGACTTCTGCGAAGCCGACATGAAAGACCAAAGGGTCCAAAGCCAAGCGACATGTTTTATATAATAATGGATCACAAGTGTACCTCCATTAAGTTTGTTAGTTTGCAACCAGCAATCTGTTAGGCCCATTCCGTTCGTACTTCTGAGCCACGTGGCTTCTGAGGGTGTACAGCAGCTCTGACTTTCTTTTCGTTGGGCATGCACGCTGTCTTTAGATAGCTAGCTCGTAGATGGATGGATACGAGCTTGTACAGACAGACAGACAGACAGACAGACAGACAGACAGACAGACAGACAGACAGACAGACAGACAGACAGACAGACAGACAGACAGACAGACAGACAGACAGACAGACAGACAGACAGACAGACAGACAGACAGACAGACAGACAGACAGACAGACAGACAGACAGACAGACAGACAGACAGACAGACAGACAGACAGACAGACAGACAGACAGACATACAGACAGACAAAAAGACAGACAACAACTGACAGACAGACGGACAGACAGACAAAAAGACAGACAACAACTGACAGACAGACGGACAGACAGACAGACAGACAGACAGACAGACAGACAGACAGACAAAAAGACAGACAACAACTGACAGACAGACGGACAGACAGACAGACAGACAGACAGACAGACAGACAGACATAGTTACGTGCGTATTGCTCACTATCTTCATTTCTCTCTCTCAGACAGACGAATTCGACCGGCGGCTGCTGCAGCTGATCGGTTCCGAAGTTGCCTCCCCGCTGCGACTCCTGCTGGCCAGCGCGCTGCGAGAAGCCGTCGCTGACGCCGACGTCGCCACGGCTGCCGCTGTTCAAGTCCGCCTGCTGTGCTGGGCAGCCGACTGCGCGACCGTCTTTCAGGTGCCTGATTGACAGCTTATGCAGAGTGTGGTAAACTATCTAAACTAGCCATACAAGCTTTTCACGCCACATTCTATACTTTCTACTTATCAGTAGACGAACTCTGACAGTGAGAAAATCTGTCGAAAAGCGTAGAAATTCTGACTGTTCTTTGAAAATCATTGACTGACTGACTGAGCCCTTCCCCGTGGCCGCTATTGCAGTTCCTCTCCGTGCTGCCGGCCACTCGTCGCCGTGTCCGATTCCGCGAGCTGCTGCAGTTCTGCTTGGACCGGGACGAATCACTGCCGGCCCTGCGCCTGCTGGACGGCCTCTGGCGCCTGGCTGCGCCGGCTCCTACCGCTAAGGAGGCCAAGGATTCGGCGACTAAAGTTGCCGATCTGGTTGTCGGGCCGCTGGCTTTGGAAGCGGCGCTACGCTTCGGCGGCGCTCTGCCCGCCCGTTGGGGCCGACCTGCTCAAGAGGCGGTCGTGCGCGCTCACCTGCTCGTGTTTGCTCGGCTTCCCGCCTCGATATCCGCTCCTAAATCCGCCCCTTCATCCGCCCCTGCGCCTGGCCTACTCGGCGTCTACCAAACCGCCCAGCGTCTCCTCGGCTCGCCGCCGCCTCCGAAGCCGCTGGCCTCCGCCCTGTCTGGCGACATTTTAAACTTCCTGATTCGCCAGTTCCTGCACCTCACCGACGGCGAGGAGGCCGACCCGGCTGCCTGGATCGAGGCCGCGTTGTCCTCGGCTGACCTCGCCGAGCTCCTGCCGCTGGCCGAGGCCGTTGCCGGCCTTCAGCCGCTGCTGTCGACGTCCTCGACGTCGCCTGAGCTTGTCGACCGACTCCGTGTGCTGTGCGCTGAGCTGTTGGCGCCGCTGCTGGACGCTGGCGGCGCGGCGCTTCGGCCCTGCCTGCCAACCGGCGGTCAGGCCGGCCTGCTCACCTGGCTGCTGGCCAAGCGGCCCGGTCTGGCTGCCGATGTGCTCGCCGACTGCCTGCTGGCTGCTGGCGGCGGTGGCGGAGGAAGTCGCGACGATGAACTGCTGGAGAATCTCTAGTGAGATTTATTGGCTGGGTGACATGGGCGCTTTTCTAATTTGGGCTTGGGTCTCTGAGACTCTTTAGTAGGGATTCGAAATCTTTGTTATTCAGCCAAGCTTAAACATCATCGGTTAGAGATATTTAGAATCCTGGATTGGGGTTCTGTGGGTTCCATTAGGTATATGGATTTGTATGATCCCAGCAGGATTAGGGATCTGTATGATCCCATTCCCAGTAGGATTAAGGATCTGTATGATCCTAGCAGGATTAGGGATCTGTATGATCTCAGCAGGATTAGGAATCTGTATGATCCCAGCAGGATTAGGGATTTGTATGATCCCATTCCCAGTAGGATTAAGGATCTGTATGATCCCAGTAGGATTCGGGATCTGTACGATCCCAGTAGGATTAAGGATATGTATGATCCCAGTAGGATTCGGGATCTGTACGATCCCAGTAGGATTAGGGATCTGTATGATTCCAGTAGGATTCGGGATCTGTATGATCCCAGTAGGATTAGGGATCTGTATGATCCCATTCCCAGTAGGATTAAGGATCTGTATGATCCCAGTAGGATTCGGGATCTGTACGATCCCAGTAGGATTAAGGATATGTATGATCCCAGTAGGATTCGGGATCTGTACGATCCCAGTAGGATTAGGGATCTGTATGATTCCAGTAGGATTAGGGATCTGTATGATCCCAGTAGGATTAGGGATCTGTATGATTCCAGTAGGATTCGGGATCTGTATGATCCCAGTAGGATTAGGGATCTGTATGATTCCAGTAGGATTCGGGATCTGTATGATCCCAGTAGGATTAGGGATCTGTATGATCCTAGTAGGATTAGGGATCTGTATGATCCCAGTAGGATTAGGGATCTGTATGATCCCAGTAGGATTAGGGATCTGTACGATCCCAGCAGGATTAGGGATCTGTATGATCCCAGTAGGATTAGGGATCTGTATGATTCCAGTAGGATTCGGGATCTGTATGATCCCAGTAGGATTAGGGATCTGTATGATTCCAGTAGGATTCGGGATCTGTATGATCCCAGTAGGATTAGGGATCTGTATGATCCCATTCCCAGTAGGATTAAGGATCTGTATGATCCCAGTAGGATTCGGGATCTGTATGATCCCAGTAGGATTAGGGATCTGTATGATCCCAGTAGGATTAGGGATCTGTATGATCCCAGTAGGATTAGGGATCTGTATGATCCCAGTAGGATTCGGGATCTGTATGATCCCAGTAGGATTCGGGATCTGTATGATCCCAGTAGGATTAGGGATCTGTATGATTCCAGTAGGATTCGGGATCTGTATGATCCCAGTAGGATTAGGGATCTGTATGATTCCAGTAGGATTCGGGATCTGTATGATCCCAGCGGGATTAGGGATCTGTCCTAAATATGAGTCTTAGAGATCTCAAGCCACAGGGATCATACAGATCCCTAATCCTACGGTGCCTAGAATTTTAGAATCTTAGAAAGTCGAAACTCGAATATCTGCAAAAATTTTAACGACACCCAACTTCACCCCTTCCCTTCGCAGTCTGATTCGCCAGCTGTCAGCCAGCCTGTCCCATCTGGACTTACCTGCTCTGTGCCGCCGCCTACACGACGCGGGCTGCCTCGGCCGCCTGTGCGACATTCTGCCGCGTCTACGTCGAAACGCCGATCTGCTGTCCTCGTCGCGCCGGTCTCGTGAGCTGGCCAACGCCTGGACAGAGCTGTACTGCCGCCTGGTCACAGGCATGCCACCCGACCTGGCCGCCGAGCAGCCGCCGGGCCTGCACGCCTCCGCCCTGGCTGCCGAGCGGATCGAGTCCGGCCTGGTCCGCCTGGCCAACCGGGTCACCGCCGAGGCCGGGCCCGGCGCCATCGACGACCCGCTGCTGCCAGCCCTGCTGCTGGCTGCCCCGGCTGACACCCTGGCTAAGCTGATTGGCTGCTGCGCCCAGCTGACTGGCAGGCGGTCGACTGACGCAGTTGTGCAGGTGAGAATTGGGGGTATTTGACTGACTTACCTGTAGTTTTATTGTTGATAACTTCATTTGAAGCTTCGTGATTCGAATTTATAAAGCTCCAAGTTTGTAAGGCTTCCAGCTGGTAAATCTCCAAGCTGGTAAATTATCGGGCAGGTAAAGCTTCCAGCTGGTAAATCTCCGAGCTGGTAAATCACCGAGCTGGTAAATCATCGGGCAGGTAAAGCTTCCAGCTGGTAAATCATCGGGCAGGTAAAGCTTCCAGCTGGTAAATCTCTGAGCTGGTAAATCTCCGAGCTGATAAAGCTTCGAGCTGGTAAAGCTTCGAGCTGGTAAAGCTTTGAGCCGGTAAAACTTTGAGCCGGTAAAGCTTCTAGCTGGTAAAGCTTCGAGCTGGTAAAGCTTCGAGCTGGTAAAGCTTCGAGCTGGTAAAGCTTCGAACTGGTAAAGCTTCGAGCTGGTAAAGCTTCGAGCTGGTAAATCTTAGAGCTGGTAAAGCTTCGAGCTGGTAAAGCTTTGAGCCGGTAAAGCTTCGAGCTGGTAAAGCTTCGAGCTGGTAAATCTTCGAGCTGGTAAATCTTCGTCCTTCGAGCTGGTAATTGGTAAAGATTCCAGCTGGTAAAGCACATCTGGCTTTTATTATAAATTATTTCATCAAATCCGCAGGCCATCCTCTCCCATCCGCTCGTGGCCGCCGCCCTGTCGGCCAATCCGGGCCTGCTGGCCGACTCCGCTGCCCGGTCGCTGTCCAACGCCGCCGACGACCCGGTCGCTCAGGCCAGCATTGTGGCCTCGTTGAACTGTCGACCGGCCGGCTCCGAGTCTGCCGATGCGTCTCAGATGCTGCTGCTGCCGCAGATTCTGGCCGCAGCCGCAGCCCAGTCTGTCCGGCTTGGCGCCAAATTCTGGTTGGAGCTGATGCGACTCGTGCCGGATGAGGCTGCGCGTTGGTAAGCCACTGCTGGGGACGAGGGAAGGCCCGGAGCCATGGGAGATACAGTAATGACCAAAATGGGTTGGCTGTGACTGCGGTTGAAGAGAGACTTTGGGAAGCGAATAAAGGTGAACTGAGGTTAATGAGAGTTGAGCAGAGGGGATTGAGGTGTAACCGGGGGGGGGAAATGAGAGCTGAGCAGAGGGCAGATAGGAATGAGGGTCGGGCAGAGGGGAATGAGGGTCGGGCAGAGGGGGAATGAGGGTCGGGCAGAGGGGGAATGAGGATCGGGCAGAGGGGAATGAGGGTCGGGCAGAGGGGAATGAGGGTCGGGCAGAGGGGAATGAGAGTTGAGTAGAAGGGAATGAATCGCAAGATCAGATGTCACAATTAGGATTAAGGGGCAGGTATATAAAAGGCCAAGCCGATATGTAGCGTGGCAGACTATGAGTTTCCTATTCCCACTAATTCGCTAACTCCTCACCTTTCCCCTAATTAACGCAGCCTTGAAGGCCTCAGCGCCGCAGATCTGGCAGCCGCTCTGCTTCTAGTCTTCGGTGCCACCTGCGCGGCCAGTCAGCAGCTGCCCGACACACCGGAAGTGGACTCGGCGATTTCCGGTCTGGCCGAGGGTCTAGCGGCTTCCACTGACGCTGCCGCGCCCTCGACTGGCCTGGCCGCGTTAGAGGCCTGCGGCCGCCTGGCTGCTGGCCGACTGTCCGACCGAGTCCGCCTGGTTGCCCTCTGCGGCCCTCTGCTAAGGGCTAACGGCCGGGTTGGTACCGGGTTCGAATTCCTAGGAGCCGAGCTGGCAGCGTTGACAAACGAATCTGCTGCGATCTGCGTCCTCTTCATCGTTGGTTGCTATGGCGGGGAGGCTGGGTTCGCCTATCTGACCGCCAACGCTGCCATCGGTGGCTCGTTGGTGCCGCGGCTGACGAAACCGCTGGATGCCGCCGCGGGTTTGGTCTGCTTGAGTCTGGTGAGTCTCGGCTTTCAGTTTAGATTGTGTTCTTGGCGCCAGCCCTGATAGCTCAGGTGTGTTCATGGCGCCAGCCCTGATGGGTCAGGTGTGTTCATGGCGCCAGCCCTGATAGCTCGGGTGTGTTCATGGCGCCAACCTTGATGGGTCAGGTGTGTTCATGGCGCCAACCCTGATAGCTCAGGTGTGTTCATGGCGCCAGCCCTGATAGCTCAGGTGTGCTTTAGCGCCAACCTTGATGGGTCAGGTGTGTTCATGGCGCCAGCCTTGATGGGTCAGGTGTGTTCATGGCGCCAACCCTGATAGCTCAGGTGTGTTCATGGCGCCAACCCTGATAGCTCAGGTGTGTTCATGGCGCCAACCCTAATAGCTCAGGTGTGTTCATGGCGCCAACCCTAATAGCTCAGGTGTGTTCATGGCGCCAGCCCTGATAGCTCAGGTGTGCTTTAGCGCCAACCTTGATGGGTCAGGTGTGTTCATGGCGCCAGCCTTGATGGGTCAGGTGTGTTCATGGCGCCAACCCTGATAGCTCAGGTGTGTTCATGGCGCCAACCCTGATAGCTCAGGTGTGTTCATGGCGCCAACCCTAATAGCTCAGGTGTGTTCATGGCGCCAACCCTAATAGCTCAGGTGTGTTCATGGCGCCAACCCTGATAGCTCAGGTGTGTTCATGGCGCCAGCCCTGATAGCTCAGGTGTGCTTTAGCGCCAACCTTGATGGGTCAGGTGTGTTCATGGCGCCAGCCTTGATGGGTCAGGTGTGTTCATGGCGCCAACCCTGATAGCTCAGGTGTGTTCATGGCGCCAACCCTGATAGCTCAGGTGTGTTCATGGCGCCAACCCTGATAGCTCAGGTGTGTTCATGGCGCCAACCCTGATGGGTCAGGTGTGTTCATGGCGCCAACCTTGGTGAGTCAGGTGTGTTTTAGGCGCCAACCCTGATGGGTCAGGTGTGTTTTAGGCGCCAACCCTGATGGGTCAGGTGTGTTTTAGGCGCCAACCCTGATGGGTCAGGTGTGTTTTAGGCGCCAACCCTGATGGGTCAGGTGTGTTTTTGGCACCAACCCTGATGGGTCATGTGTGTTTAAGGCGCCAACCTTGAAGAGTCAGGTGTGTTTTAGGCGCCAACCTTGATGGGTCAGGTGTGTTTTAGGCGCCAACCTTGATGGGTCAGGTGTGTTTTAGGCGCCAACCTCAATGATCAGTTGTTTTGGCACCAACCCTCAATGATCAGGTGTTTTTGGCGCCAGTGGTAAAAGAGATAAAACCATTGATTGACCCCTCAATCCGTTCAATCCTAGCTGGATCAGCGCTGCGGTTCCCACCGATGGCGCCGCTGCCTGCAGACCCTGGAGCTGCTGTGCGACCGAGGCCTGCTGGACTGTCGGGCCGCGCTGGCCTCCCAGGCTGCTGATGGAGACCGGCTTGACGATTGGCTGGTCGGCAAAGTCGACGCCCGACTGCAGGCGCTCGGCCTGGCGCTGCTGCACCTCCGCTGCCGACTGGAGGGGTCGGCGGTCGCCGGCTCTCAGGTGGAGCCGCTGATCAGCGCTGTCAGGGTGAGGAACTGTGCGGATGGGATCTTTGTGCCGGGGGAATTTCCTCTGCGCTCATGTGGTTCGGGTTGTTTCTTTGAATTCACTCACTCATTGATTGGTGGGCATTTTCTTTGAACTCACTCATTGATTGGTGGGCATTTTCTTTGAACTCACTCATTGATTGGTGGGCATTTTCTTTGAATTCACTCATTGATTGAGGGGGTATTTTCTTTGAATTCACTCATTGATTGAGAGGGTATTTTCTTTGAATTCACTCATTGATTAATGGGATATTTTCTTTGAATTCACGCATTGATTAATGGGGTATTTTCTTTGAATTCACTCATTGATTGAGGGGGTATTTTCTTTGAATTCACTCATTGATTGAGGGGATGTTTTCTTTGAATTCACTCATTGATTGAGGGGATATTTTCTTTGAATTCACTCATTGATTTGAGGGGGGGGGGGTATTTTCTTTGAATTCAATCATAGATTAAAGGGGTATTTTCTTTGAATTCACTCATTGATTGAGGGGGTTATTTTCTTTGAATTCACTCATTGATTGAGGGGGTTATTTTCTTTTAATTTACTCATTGATTGAGGGGGGTATTTTCTTTGAATTCAATGAGTTCAAAGAGGGGGTATTTTCTTTGAATTCACTCATTGATTGAGGGGGTTATTTTCTTTTAATTCACTCATTGATTGAGGGGGTATTTTCTTTGAATTCAATCATTGATTAAGGGGGTATTTTCTTTGAATTCAATCATTGGTTGAGGGGTATTTTTTTTTAATTCAATCATTGCTTGAGGGGTATTTTCTTTGAATTCAATCATTGGTTGAGGGGGTATTTTCTTTGAATTCATTCATCGATTGAGGGGGTATTTTCTTTGAATTCATTCATCGATTGAGGGGGTATTTGTTAGATATTTTCTCTGGTTTTCTGATTCCTTGGGGGTATTTTTCCACTAATCCAGAGATTGCCACTCAGCTGCCAGTCGCGCCCCCACCCGCATCCCCCAGTCGCAGTGCCACTCGTGGCTCGCCAAACCGACCGACTGCGCCGCCGTTCTCCGCCGTCTCCTGCTGCCAATGGCAACCGTGGCGTCGCCCGGCCTGGCTCTGCTGGTGGCCGAGACCCTCGCCCGGCTGACTGCTCCGGCCGCTTCCGCCGCGGCTGCCGACTGTCGGATGCTGGCCGACTTGGCCGAAGGTCTGCGCGGCTCCAACTGGCTCCGGGATCCCGCTGTGCGCAGGGCCGGAGCGCGCCTGCTCGACATGTCGAGCTAGGGATAATTTTTCCCTTTTTAACTGATTATTAATATTGCTTTCATTGTGATTATCGAATGGGATTATAATCGCATTTATTTTAGAAATGCACGTATCGAATCTTAATAATGTATTCATTGGGATTTTTGGCTATTTGGGTAAATAAAATAGGGTATTGTGAAGATTTTTGGGATCTTTATCCTCAATAGTGATTATGGCATCTTTATCCACAATAATTGTTATGGGATCTTTATCCTCAATAGTGATTATGGCATATTTATCCTCAATAATTGTTATAGGATCTTTATCCTCAATAGTGATTATGGCATATTTATCCTCAATAATTGTTATGGGATCTTTATCCCCAATAGTGATTATGGCATATTTATCCTCAATAATTGTTATGGGATCTTTATCCTCAATAGTGATTATGGGATAATTATCCTCAATAATTGTTATGGGATCTCTATCCTCAATAGTGATTATGGGATCTTTATCCTCAATAATTATATGGGATATTTATCCTCAATAATTATTATGGTATCTTTATCCTCAATAGTGATTATTGGATATTTATCCTCAATAGTGATTATTGGATATTTATCCTCAATAGTGATTATTGGATATTTATCCTCAATAGTGATTATTGGATATTTATCCTCAATAGTGATTATTGGATATTTATCCTTAATAGTGATTATTGGATATTTATCCTCAATAGTGATTATGGGATATTTATCCTCAATAATTGTTATGGGATCTTTATCCTCAATAATAACTATGGGATATTTATCCTCAATAGTGATTATGGGATATTTATCCTCAATAATTGTTATGGGATCTTTATCCTCAATAATAACTATGGGATATTTATCCTCAATAGTGATTATTGGATATTTATCCTCAATAATAACTATGGGATCTTTATCCTCAATAATTTTCAATAAGTACAAACGTGACTTGCATAACTACTGTTCTGTTTATAGATTGCAACTCGCCATTACTCTTGTATTCAGTGTCACGTGATGGCATTTTGTTTGCTCAATTACACAGCTCTGCATTGCATACCCCAAATGCATTTTGTAGAATTCAGAGCTCCGAAGTTTTTGGTTCATTTTTTTAGAAATGTCAAAGCAGTTAGTCTCAGAGTTTGTCATTTAATATCTCAGACTGTCTGCATTAAATAGTGGCGTCTTTAGAGGGTGGGGTTTGTGAGGGTATCTCACTGATGCTGGATTATTTCTAATGGAGTTACTTATTGTCTGTACTAATTGTCCAGTCTGATCCAGTCTGTTCTGTGTGTCCTGTCTGATCCAGTCTGGTCTGTGTGTCCAGTCTGATCCAGTCTGTTCTGTGTGTCCTGTCTGATCCAGTCTGGTCTGTGTGTCCTGTCTGATCCAGTCTGTTCTGTGTGTCCTGTCTGATCCAGTCTGGTCTGTGTGTCCTGTCTGATCCAGTCTGGTCTGTGTGTCCTGTCTGATCCAGTCTGGTCTGTGTGTCCTGTCTGATCCAGTCTGGTCTGTGTGTCCTGTCTGATCCAGTCTGGTCTGTGTGTCCTGTCTGATCCAGTCTGGTCTGTGTGTCCTGTCTGATCCAGTCTGGTCTGTGTGTCCTGTCTGATCCAGTCTGGTCTGTGTGTCCTGTCTGATCCAGTCTGGTCTGTGTGTCCTGTCTGATCCAGTCTGGTCTGTGTGTCCTGTCTGATCCAGTCTGGTCTGTGTGTCCTGCCTAACCAAGTCTGGTCTGTGTGTCCTGTCTGATCCAGTCTGGTCTGTGTGTCCTGTCTGATCCAGTCTGGTCTGTGTGTCCTGTCTGATCCAGTCTGGTCTGTGTGTCCTGTCTGATCCAGTCTGGTCTGTGTGTCCTGTCTGATCCAGTCTGGTCTGTGTGTCCTGTCTGATCCAGTCTGGTCTGTGTGTCCTGTCTGATCCAGTCTGGTCTGTGTGTCCTGTCTGATCCAGTCTGGTCTGTGTGTCCTGTCTGATCCAGTCTGGTCTGTGTGTCCTGTCTGATCCAGTCTGGTCTGTGTGTCCTGTCTGATCCAGTCTGGTCTGTGTCCTGTCTGATCCAGTCTGGTCTGTGTCCTGTCTGATCCAGTCTGGTCTGTGTGTCCTGTCTGACCCAGTCTGGTCTGTGTGTCCTGTTTGATCCAGTCCTTGTCTCTGCCACCCTGTCTAGTCTCTATCTCTATCTAGGTCTGGTTCGTGAAATTTTTCCTACTACAATATGTTCTGCCCAGAAAAGAACAACCAACAGCTGATAGGGAATGCAGCTCAGACTCCTGATCCAGACTCTCCTCCCCATTAATTCCCCATCAAAATCTCCCGCGCCAGGAGGCCCTGCTGAGCGGCGCCGCAGCGGGCCTGCTAGTGGACCTGTCCCTGTACCCGCTGGACACCCTGAAGACCCGCGCCCAGTCCAGCGCCGGCTTCTGGTCCTCGGGCGGCCTGCGCGGCCTCTTCCAGGGCGTCTCCGTTGTCTCCCTGCTGTCCATGCCGGGCGCCGCCGTCTTCTTCGTCACCTACGACACTGGCAAGCGGCGCCGACTGCCTGTGCCGGTCGCCGCTTGCCTCGGCGAAGCCGCCGCCTGCCTCGTCCGCGTGCCCTGCGAGGTGGTGAAGCAGCGCGCCCAGACCGACCGGCTGGGCCGTCGGCCCTACCGGATCTTCGCCGACTGCCTTCGCGAGGAGGGCCCGGCGGGACTCTACCGAGGCTTTCGCAGCACCATCATCCGCGAGCTACCCTTCGCCAGCCTGCAGTTCCCGCTGTGGGAGGCCTTGAAGGCTCTGGCCGGGCCGGGCTGGGCTGACAAGCCCGCCACCTCCGCCGCCTCCGGGTTCGCCGCTGGCGGGCTGGCCGCCTTCCTCACCACCCCGCTGGACGTGGCCAAGACTAGGATTATGTTGGCGTCCAGGTGAGCACTGCGGGTCGAGACCTTAGTGTCCCATAGATTGGCTGAATTCCCACGTAGGCTAAATGAATTCCCCCTGTAGGCTGAATGAATTCTCCACAGTCTGACTGAATTCCCCCCCGTAGGCTGACTGAATTCCCCCAGTAGAAGCGCGTGTCCTTGGGGTTGTGAGGTGAGCAGAGCAGGCTGACTGAATTCCCCCCGTAGGCTGACTGAATTCCCCCCCCCCCGTAGGCTGACTGAATTCCCCCCCGTAGGCTGACTGAATCCCCCCCCGTAGGCTGACTGAATTCCCCCCCGTAGGCTGACTGAATTCCCCCAGTAGGCTGACTGAATTCCCCCAGTAGGCTGACTGAATTCCCCCCCCGTAGGCTGACTGAATTCCCCCCCGTAGGCTGACTGAATCCCCCCCGTAGGCTGACTGAATTCCCCCCCCGTAGGCTGACTGAATTCCCCCAGTAGGCTGACTGAATTCCCCCAGTAGGCTGACTGAATTCCCCTCCCCGTAGGCTGACTGAATTCCCCCAGTAGGCAGACTGAATTCCCCCAGTAGGCTGACTGAATTCCCCCCCCCGTAGGCTGACTGAATTCCCCCCCGTAGGCTGACTGAATTCCCTCAGTGGGCTGACTGAATTCCCCCGTAGGCTGACGGAATTCCCTCTGTAGGCAGGCTGAATTGCCCGCAGTCTGGTTGAATTTCCCTCAGCTTAAACGAATTCCCCATGCTCCATCTGAATTCCCTACAACCCAGTGTACAGCAAGCAATTTAACACAGAGAAACTCTTCTCAACTCCTGTCATTTCAAGCCACGACCGCCTGGCCTCCGGCAGCGTGCTGGCCGCCCTGTCCACGGTGCACTCGGAGCGCGGCCTGCCGGGCCTGTTCGCCGGGGCGGCGCCGCGAACGGCCATGATTGCCATCGGCGGCGCCGTGTTTCTTGGCGTCTACGACACCGTGAGACTCCTGCTGAGCAGGCTGGCCAGTTAGTTATTATTTATCACTTAATTAGTTACTGATAATGATCTGCATTTCCATCTTTGAATTTTATTGATTAATTTGGACGGCTCTACTTACAACTACTATGATGATAGCTTGATTTTTGCAACTGTTTAAATAAAATTGCCTCACTTCTCACTATTTTATTTGTACTTTTTGACTGCGTTGAATACCATTATGACTCGTTTTCGGTTGTGGATTATTGATTTTTTCCTTGTCAAGGCGGATAAGTTGACAATTGGTATTCCAATATTCATTCTGAGGGGGGAATCATGGTTTCAAACCCACGAGTCTCGCGGCCCCTGGTTCGACTCCTTGCGCGGCCACATTCATTTGGGGCTGATGTGCACGAAAATTGGCCGTGAGGGCAGGCCACCAAGGCACAGAGAGAGTGTACATGCCGGATGATTAGACAGTCAGGGCCGCTGTACACCCGTGTGTGCGCTGGTTGTGGGGCGTTGCGCCCGTTCCTGCAAACACATGACCGTATAATCGACCTTCGAATTCCAATACTTTGGGGGAATCATGGTTAAGGTAATGTTTCTCATGCTAAAGCGCCTGTTCGCCTGTGGATAAATCTTGTGGTGCATATCAGCGTTGTCTACTATCAGTAGTCTAAAAAGCATGTCAATTGACATTTTCAGCAGGCATCGGTCGGTGTTTATCACTACAGTCGGCGGCTCCAGCCGCTTCGCTGCGAGTTCTGCGGCGGCGTCGGTCGGTTCTCCGACATTGTGTCACTCAGCCGGCTGACTGTCGCTGACTACGAGGCCCTGTTAAACCGCGGCTGGCGTCGAAGCGCCAGCAGGGTGTACCGGCTGCGGCCGGACCTGACCTGCTGCGCCAAGTTCCCAATGCGTCACCTGGTCGATGCGTTCCGGCCTAGCCGGAGCCAGCGGCGCTGTCTGAGGCGATTCGCCGGCGCTCTGTTTGGCAGCGCGCCAGTTGGGCCCGCTGGTGATTCCGATTTGCCAACCGGAAGGGGAGCCAACTATCAAACCGGAAGTGAAACCAACTATCAAACCGGAAGTGAAACCAACTATCAAACCGGAAGTGAAACCAACTATCAAACCGGAAGTGAAACCAACTATCAAACCGGAAGTGAAACCAACTATCAAACCGGAAGTGAAACCAACTATCAAACTGGAAGTGAAACCAACTATCAAACCGGAAGTGAAACCAACTATCAAACCGGAAGTGAAACCAACTATCAAACCGGAAGTGAAACCAACTATCAAACCGGAAGTGAAACCAACTATCAAACCGGAAGTGAAACCAACTATCAAACCGGAAGTGAAACCAACTATCAAACCGGAAGTGAAACCAACTATCAAACTGGAAGTGAAACCAACTATCAAACCGGAAGTGAAACCAACTATCAAACCGGAAGTGAAACCAACTATCAAACCGGAAGTGAAACCAACTATCAAACCGGAAGTGAAACCAACTATCAAACCGGAAGTGGAACCAACTATCAAACCGGAAGTGAAAATATTTTACATTTTATCAGCAGCCGGATGCGCCCCGGAAAGGCCCGCTACAAGCGCTGGTCAGCCGGACTCGATGCACTGCGCGCCCGAGCCGGCGCCCTCGGCCAATCCGCCGACGCTCTGCTCGCCGAGCGCGCCAACCGTTGGCGCCGTCGTCGCGAGCTTCGCCAGCGCCGCCAGTCGGCGCCCAGCCTAGCCGAACTCGTCGACCCGCTGATGATTGGCGGTCCAGGCGGCCGCGGTCGCCTCCTGTGGCGCCTGGTGCCGTCGGACAGCCAGCTGGCCATCAGCTCCGGACACGCCTGCTACTCCGCCTACCAGTGCGCCGTCCACGGCGACTCCCCGGCCGACTGCGGCGAGGCCAAGTTCCGCCGATTTCTCTGCCTCAGTCCGCTGGCGGCGGAGGCGGCGGAGGCTGAGACCGACGTCCAGTGGCCGAAGGGATCCCACCATTCCCAGCTGCTGCTGGATGGCCGCCTGATCGGCGTTGACGTCATCGACATTCTTGACAGGTTTGTTGGCGGGGACAGAGCGACCACACTAGCAGCTGCCTCTGCCATTCTCAAAGCTGCCACTCAGCCAGTTAAAAACTCCCCTCAGCCCCTCATCTACACTGAGAATCGCCCCTCAACCACACTGAGAATCGCCCCTCATCTACACTGAGAATCGCCCCTCAACCACACTGAGAATCGCCCCTCAACCGCACTGAGAATCGCCCCTCAACCGCACTGAGAATCGCCCCTCAACCACACTGAGAATCGCCCCTCATCTACACTGAGAATCGCCCCTCATCTACACTGAGAATCGCCCCTCAACCACACTGAGAATCGCCCCTCAACCACACTGAGAATCGCCCCTCATCTACACTGAGAATCGCCCCTCAACCACACTGAGAATCGCCCCTCAACCACACTGAGAATCGCCCCTCATCTACACTGAGAATCGCCCCTCAACCACACTGAGAATCGCCCCTCAACCGCACTGAGAATCGCGCCTCAACCACACTCCCTCAGCACCGTCTCCTCCGCCTACTTCTTTTTCGACCCGGCCTTCAAGCGCCTGCAGCTGGGCAAGGTCAGCGCCCTGCTGCAGCTGCGCCGCCTGCAGGGACACCCGAGGCTGAGGCACTACACCATGGGCTCATACTCCCCGCTGTCTGTTAAGCTGGCCTACAAGGCGGAGTTTCAGCCGGCGCAGATCATGTGCCCCATCGCTCTGCGCTGGCTTCCATTCGACAGAGACTATCGCTGTCGGCTTGAGGCCGGTCAGCTCAGAGGTCTCTATGCCGACCTCGGGGGTGCCGATGATGACGCTGAGGTTGGCGACTCCTCGGACTCTGACGGTGTTCGGCGGGCTGGGCTGCGCCGGTTCGCCAGACTGGCTGGGCAGCAGTGCGCCTCTCGCTTTCGGCTGCTTGTTGACTGATGGAGGTCAGAGATGGAAGAGAGAGGGTGTGAAGGGAGAGGGGGTGAAGAGAGAGGGGTGAAAGAGAGAGGGGTGAAGGGAAAGGGTGTGAAGGGAGAGGAGTGAAGGGAGAGAGGTGAAGGTAGAGGGGTGAAGGGAGAGGAGTGAAGGGAGAGGGGTGAAGGGAGAGGGGTGAAGGGAGAGGGTTGAAGGGAGAGGAGTGAAGGGAGAGGGTTGAAGGGAGAGGGGTGAAGGGAGAGGGGTGAATCGAGAGGAGTGAAGGGAGAGGAGTGAAGGGAGAGGGGTGAAGGGAGAGGGGTGAAGGGAGAGGTGTGAAGGGAGAGGCGTGAAGGGAGAGGGGTGAAGGGAGAGGAGTGAAGGGAGAGGGGGGAAGGGAGAGGGGGAAGGGAGAGGGGTGAAGGGAGAGGGGTGAAGGGAGATATGGTGAAGGGAGAGGGTGTGAACGGAGAGGCGGGTGAACAGAGAGGCGGGTGAAGGCAGAGAGAGTGAAGAGACAGAAGATGAAGCGATTCCCTAGTCAACATGGATTCATGCACAGCTTATTCCGGTTTTATCCAATGTGTTTGCAGTCCATACCGTCAAACTGATAGAGCTACAATGTAAATTCATTAACAAAATCAATCAAAAAAATAATAAACGAAAGAAGAAATTAATATGTTGATTTTTACTATTTTAAAGCAACGAACAAAAGCGCTCATTTAAAAAAATGGTTTGTTATATTTCTCTTGTCTTCTTGACTTTCTATGAAATGCGCTACAAAGCCGGAAAAAATCAAATATCGAGCATGCAACTAAAAGCGATGATTTGGAAGCAATAAAGTTTATAAAACCATTGCAGCAGCTACAGCACTTCTATTGTGTAAAAAGTAACAAGCCGTAAATCACATTAATTGCCATTCTAGAAAGCGACTACATTTCTGGGTGGGAAAATCTGTCAGACTCCACAGCTTCCACCCCATAGATCTGTCAGACTCCACAGCTTCCACCCCATAGATCTGTCAGACTCCACAGCTTCCACCCCATAGATCTGTCAGACTCCACAGCTTCCACCTCATAGATCTGTCAGACTACACAGCTTCCACCCCATAGATCTGTCAGACTCCACAGCTTCCACCCCATAGATCTGTCAGACTCCACAGCTTCCACCCCATAGATCTGTCAGACTCCACAGCTTCCACCCCATAGATCTGTCAGACTCCACAGCTTCCACCCCATAGATCTGTCAGACTCCACAGCTTCCACCCCATAGATCTGTCAGACTCCACAGCTTCCACCCCATAGATCTGTCAGACTCCACAGCTTCGACCCCATAGATCTGTCAGACTCCAGAACCCCGTCAGCAGAATACTCTCAGCGCAATGTCAGCGCCGGCTCGGTGCGCAAATCCCGAGCCCGTTGACGCCCAGTCGGTGGCTGCGCTCCCCCAGCCACACCTGGCTGGCCGCCTGCCGCGCCCGCTCGCTTCGGAACGTGTCCAGCCTCGGCTGCACCGTGGCCAGCTTTCGGCTTTTAGGCCTCAGACAGGCTGCCGCTGTTGCCGGCGCAGAAGAACTGCTCGGTTTCCCAGGGCCAATTCAGTGACTTTGCTCTGCTGCTGCTGTTCCTGGCCTCCCTGGCGTTGAAAAATTCGTGTATGATTGATTAGCCATTTTCTACAGTTGATCTGCTACACAGCTACCTTTGAATGAGAATTTTTCTTAGTCATTTTCTTTACTTGCTACTTAGTATGAGTAGTGTACTGGTCCATCAAGATCAGGCACTTTTCTTCAGTCAACTTTCGCCTTACCTGAGCAGCTCCGTCGAGTCTGTCAGCAGAGATGAACTTGTTGGTCAGCAGCTGCTGCACAGAGTCGCCAAATCTGTTGAGTTTTTGTAGGAAATAAAATGTGCAGGTATGAGGCCGATAGAACATCATGTACTTTAGTTATTGATACGACATTCCTTACTTGGTCTTGTTGCCATGGCAACGCTCGTGCCGCTGCTGCCGAATCAGTCCGCATTCAACAGTTCTGCGATTCGATTCGATGAAGTTTTTCTGCAGGCAGCGTTTTGGCCGAATGAGCAGCGACTGCAGGCTGGACTCGATGATGGAGCGGGAGTCTGCGTGGGGTCGACATGCAGTATTACATCAACAACAATTTTATATCAAAATATAATTTTACCTTTTTGGGTCCGAGTTGATTGGTCTATTTGGCCGGGTTCGCTCCGAATATCATCCATTTTTTTCTGAAACAATTGACAGTCCATAGTTTGTGAGTTTTGTTTAAATATGCTGGTCAGATGATTTACACAAAATTTTAAATGAAAATGACAAGATGACCTGGCACCTGGGGAAAATTGATTTAAATTTCTGATAGAGCCAATGATTTTAATTGCATTGCTATTATATTTATAATCATAAAATAAATTTGTTTTAACTTTCTCAAAATGTCTTATCACTATAATATATCTATACAACTAATATATATTATTTGTATAAAATGTAAAATATTAACATATTCGATTTAAAATTATAAAGGACAGAACACAAGTTGCTAGCTAAAATATAACCGACTAGATAAATTTCACCTATGATAATAAATAAACATTACTTTTTTGCAGATGAATGATTCTTAGAAATATTGCTTTTTAGTATGTGCATCTCGTGCGTGTAGGTTTACCTCAGAGTCCTGACCTTTTTAAAATAAAGTTTAATTTTGCAATAAAAGATTCTCTGATTCTTTAAAAACTTAAAAGCACCCGCTCAGACCCCTAAAACGGTGGATTAAATTTCCGATTGCGATTGAACATCATTTATAAAAAAACTGCTTACTTGCTCAATGTTCTTCTCAGGAGTCCCAGACGATAAAAGTGATTTAAGTGAAGTGTAGCTCATATGTTAAAATGATCGCATCTACGATATAACTAATTATGTGTAGTCGTATGTGTTCTAATTCATATGAAAGCTTTAAAATGTATAGTATGTTCATTACATAAACTAAAATTTATTTACTTGGAATAATAGAGGGCCAGGTAATAAGCAGAATTAGGAATCTATTTGTTATACGAGTATTTCTTGTTCAAATAATAATTAATTCTTAATTATCCGTAGATTTGGCAATAACATGTACGAGCGTATGTTTTCAATCAGAAACGGCAATAATTATCTGCTTTGCAACTGATCGCCTGCGCAGAAGTGTTCCATTATGAGTGTATAAATAAAATTAACAGTTTATTTATTCATCATTGATTTAGTAATTAACAATTCCAATCTGTGTTCAAACGAATCATGAAGAATGTGTATACTGTATAGTATGTTGTAACTACATTGTATACACAATAACAACAACAACAACAACAACAACAACACCCGCTGTGCTTTACGCGCAGCCTGCGGCTCGCCCGCAGCTCCTACCCGGCGCCGCGTCTTCGTCGCGGAGGGGAGCACCTCTCTTGGGAAGGGGTCGAAGAGCGCCGGAAAACGGACACTACGTCCCTCGTGCTTTTGGTTACTTGGATTGTTATCTTTCTCTGCAGCGCGTACCTGGACCACGGGAAGCTCGGCAGTGAGGCCCGCCACCTTCCCACGCTGCTGCTCAGGGCCGGTGATATCGAGCTCAACCCGGGACCTGCTCTCTGCGGGCAGCGTGAGTGCGGACGCCCGCTCAGAGGGAAGTCCCTCCACTGCCGCATCTGTGATAAGTACTACCACCTCCAACGCGACTGCTCCGGGCTGAGCAGATGGGCGGCTAACAAGGCCATCGGCTCCACCGAATGGCGCTGCACTAGCTGCACGAACCGAGGCAGCAACGCCGTCAATTCCACTTATTCTTTCGACTCGGACAGCCAGCCAGAGGTGGCCCCTACTGAAGTCGCCGAAGTTAGCCGGCGACAAGAACTGCTCCAACGCATCCAACGAGACAAGCCGAACTGCACCCACTGCCGCAAACCCATCCGAATCAGCACTGTTATTGCGTGCCGTAACACCTGCGAAGGTCTCTTCCATAATGCTTGCACCCAGGCCACCCGGGATCAGATTAAACGCGAAGTCAGCAGGGGAATGTGGCGCTGCCCTCCTTGCTCGAAAGCAGCCAGCCGTAGTCCACCCTCCCCCACGGGCTCGGACCCGACCATCCCTAGGCGCGGCAGCTCAGCTCCCGGTTGGGACAGCTCGAAACCGACCTTAACCATTCTGCAATGGAACGCCGACGGGATCTGCAACAAGATGGGGGAGCTGGAGGAACTAGCTCAGAGACTTCAGGTCGATATTATCACCGTCCAGGAGTCCAAGCTCACGTCGCTCAATCGAACCCCTAAGCTGTCAGGCTATTCCACCGTTCGCAAGGATCGCAAAGTAGCTAGGCTCGACCCCAGCATCAAAGGAGGAGGCCTGTTGCTCTTCGTCCGCCAAGGCATTCCGTATCGTAAAATCCAGGGCTGGAACGGCGGCACCACTGAAGGGAGCCGTATCGTCGTGAACACGTCCGCCCGCGACAGACTTATCATCACCAATATTTATCGCCCCCCGATCCGACGTATCGAAGGCGAGGACCTTGACTTACTTCTTGACTTAGCTGCAGGGCTGTCCCGGAGGGGACACAGCGGGAAGGCGCGGGCGCCCATTCCGCTAGTCCCTGAACGGCCGACGCGTCGCTATGGACGGAGGGTTGGCGCCGCCCAGGGAGGTCCCCCAGTGTCGCCAGCAGCTATGGTGCTCTCTGGAAAGGAGAGTTCAGCCCTGCGGGTGGCCCGAAGGTAGCGCATGAGCTGATTAAAGTTTTCGGGTTTGCACGCTTCAGTAATCTATAATTTGCACGGCCCGAGGTAAGTGAGTCTGGCCCGCGTGAAGGCGGGACAGATGCTGACGAAATGCTCAGCGGTTTCGTCACCTGAGTTGCAGAAACTACAGGTGGCGTTGGTGGCGTTGCCCTGCAGGTACTGGTGCCTGGAGAAGCAGCCGTGACCAGAGAGGGTCATGGTGGCAGCCCGGATGTCTCTGCGCGAGAGGCGCAAGAGGAGCTTCCGGAGCTGGTGAGAGGGCTGAGGGACAGCGCCTCTGGATTGCCTGCAGTTCGTGCGGTTCGCCCAAGTCGAGCGGTGCTGAGTCCTGATCCACGCTTTGATGCGCGAGTCGATGACACAGCCAGGAATCGGGACAAGAGGTTCGGGGCCGAGAGAGGAGCCGGAGGCACCAACTTTTGCAAGGGTGTCAGCCAACTCATTTCCTCGGATCCCCACATGCCCCGGAACCCACTTAAGGGTAATTTTGTTGGCGGAACCCAACACGTTGAGGAGTTTATTGATACAGTCGAGGACTGTAGCAGAGTTGGTGCTGCAGCCACTGATGGCGTGCAAGGCAGCTTGGCTGTCCGAATGGAAAATGATGTTCTTACCAGTAACGCCAGTGGCGAGAAGCTCTGCAGTGCAGGAGCTGATGGCCAGAACTTCATTTTGGAAAACACTGGAGTTGACCCCAGTGTATTGAGCGTGGGTAGCGATGACCCTCCCGTTCAGAAAGATTCCAACACCAAAGCCGGTGTTGGCTGACTGCTTAGAACCGTCGGTGTAGCAATGAAGCTCACCAGGGTTCCATTGGTCATTGATGTTATCGCGCGAGTCGATAGCTACGGAGTAGCAAGGCGAGGACCACCGCGAACATCCTAGTGTCGACAGCTGGCTCCGCTGCCACCACCGCGAGATCATCACGGGCGACTTTAACCTGCACCACCCATCCTGGGGGAGCGACGCCGATCAGGGCCGGGACAGCCTGCCTCAATCCCGTTGCCTTATCAACTGGTGTTCCTCTACCAACTACCGGATACTCAACTCCGGAGCTCACACCTGCATCGACCGTCACTCAGGGCGCTCCAGCGCTCCCGACCTCTCCATTGCCAGCCAGGAGATCGCCCCCCGCTGCACCTGGTCCACTCTCAATGAACTTGGATCGGATCACAAACCTATCCTGATCTCTATCAGCACTGCTCGGGACACTCTTCGAGTGACACCCAGATTGCACTGGGCTTGGAAGAAAGCCGACTGGTCTCAGTTCAGGTCCATTCTTGAGGAAAACTGTGAACACCTCAACCGAGGTTCCATCAAGAAACAGGTCAGCCGGCTTACCAAAGGTATGCTCAAAGCGGCAGAACTGGCCATCCCGCGAAAAAAGGTCTCCATCAGAAATAAACCGTACTGGGATGACGAGCTGAGCAAACTGCGTGATCATCGCAACGCTCTCCGTGAAGCCGCCGCCCCTCCCGAGGAATGGCGCGCTAAAAGCCAGGAGCTTATCAAGCGCTGCGGCGAAAAGAAACATGAATTTTGGAAGGACTTTATCGGAAAAATGGCCGAATCCGAGGACCCCAAAAAGGTCTGGAACACCATCAAATGCCTTAGCAACGGCAAACAAGCGGCCCACCCTAACGAGAACCTGGTCGTAAATGGAAAGGAACTCTGTACCGACAAGGACAAAGCCAACGCCTTCGGCAGATATTATGAAGACATTAGCACTCTGAAGCACGACGCCACCCACCGCAAATTCAAGGAGCAAACGGCTACTCGCCTAGCCTCCTATGAGGCGGACGACGACAACTATCGCCGTGACTTCACCGAGGGTGAACTGCTCAGAGCTCTCGACAGACTTGATCCCAGCAAGAAATGCGGCCCCGATGGCATTGAAGCAGCGTTCTTTCTGCACCTGCCCGACCGCTGGAGAGCCGCGTGGCTCAAGGTCTTCAACCGCTGCTGGCGCACTGGACACTGCCCTGGCCCCTGGAAGCAAGCTATCATCATTCCTCTGCTCAAGGATGGCAAGGACCCCAAGGATCGAAGCAGTTACAGACCAGTTAGCCTCACCTCCATCTGCTGCAAAATTCTCGAAAGACTCATTCTGGACCGCCTCTACTACTGGCTGGAGCGACATAGAAAGATTCAACTATGGCAAGCCGGCTTCCAACGAGGCCGGGGCTGCGAAGAACAGGTCGCCCGCCTGGTCCAGGCCATTCAAGACGGTTGGGAGCGCAACCCGCATCTCAAAACCCTTGCCGTGTTCATAGACTGCTCCAGAGCGTTTGACAGAGTCTGGAGGGCCCGACTCCTCGCCCGGATGATGGACGAGGGCCTTCCCGCCTGTATGGTCAAATGGTTTGACAGTTTCCTTGAGGGCCGCCAAATTGCCGTTAGAATCGGCGCGACCACCGGAAAATGGCGCCGGCTCCGTGAGGGAGTCCCGCAAGGGGCTGTCAGCTCGCCGGCCCTCTTCCTTCTCTACGTTAATGCCTGGTCCGACTACATGACGGCGAATGTCGAATATAGCGGCTACGCGGACGACATCGCACTCTGGACGACGGGCCGCGACATCCGAGAGCTTCTTGCTCGCACTCAAGATGCGCTCCAGAAGATCGGACAGTGGGCAGATCACCTGCGCATTGACCTTAATCCATCCAAGACCGAATGCTGCCTCTACAGCAGGGACCGCGCCGACCGCGACCGCGCTCTTCACCTCTCGCTGAACGGCCACTCGATCCCCTCCAAGAAAGAACTGAAGTTCCTCGGGGTGTGGATAGACCATAGCCTCCTTTTCGATAAGCACTCCAACGCGGTCAAAGAGAAGATGGCACGCAGAACCGCCATCATCCGCGCGCTCGCCCATCGCGAATGGGGCTGGGACCGCGCCCTGCTCCTCCGGGTTTATCGAGCACTCGTCGAATCTGTGGTCTGGCACGCTGCTGCTGCCTGGACTCCATGGCTGTCCAGTACCCGCCTCGACGACCTGGACCGCGCTCAAAGAGAAGCCCTCAGAGCCATCACGGGATTGCCACGCTCGACACCGGTGGAAGCCATCTATATGGAAACCAACGTCAGTCCGATCAGCCTCGAAGCCCGCCGTAGGGCCCTGATGGCCTACGAGAAAGCAAACCGCCGCCCGGCCGACGATCCGTTCCGGCAGATTTGCGACAGGCAACTCAACATCCGGCTAGCGGCCAACAAAGGGCTACGAGAGCAAGCCAGAGCCATCTGCAACGCTATGATCCCTCTCCCGCGTCTGCCTATACCTACGATCCGCAATCCCCCATGGGACTCGCTGGTTGATTGCGGGGTGCAGATGTACACCAAACTCCCCGAGCATGAAGGATCTGCGACCGAGGCAGTGCTCTCCGCGATTGAGCAGCGTTGTCCCGACGCAGCCCTCTACTTCACTGACGGTTCAGCCTCAGGAGGCACCACCAACGGGGGATCGGCCTGGATCCTCCTCCACAAAGAAGACGGCACCATCATCCGCAGAGGGCACGCGGCAGCTGGCCGATGGTGCAATTCCTACGAGGCCGAGCTTCAAGCCATTACTCTCGCGCTTCAGGACATCATTGATTCCGCTCCCGCCTGCGCCGCCATCCTCACGGACAGTCAAAGTGCCATTACCGCCATCCAAGCCGACCGGCCCACGCTGAACGTTAGGCTCGAGCTAGCGAAGACCCTCCTCGTGACCGCGGCCCATAGGACCAAACTTACGCTGCTCTGGGTGCCCGGGCACTCGGGAGTGCACGGCAATGAACTCGTCGACACAGAAGCGAAAGTCGCAGCGACTCTCTGTCAAGATCAGGTGCTTATCTCGCTCCCCGCCTCCAAGGAGCGGATCTACCATCACCTTAGGTATCAGCCCGACCTGCCAGGACACCTGGAGGTATACCGCACCCCGGTGTCCCCAGGAACGGGCTCTCGTCGGCAGAAGACGCTTATATCCCAAGTCAGATCCGGCCATTGCCCAGAATCATCCTACTATCGTCACCGAACAGGCATCGCCGAAGGAGGGCCATGCCGGCTATGCAATCAACCGACTGAGCAGTTCCATATTCTCCATTGTCCTAAGCTCGAACTTACTAGACGCACCATCGGCGTCACTAGCATTGGTGACCTTGCACGAGGAGAAGTAGTGGCGCAGCTCCTGGGGGCCATCGACTGGCGGCCCCTTTGAGCTCATCTCCGCAAACAACAACAACAACAACAACAACAACAGAATACGCAGTCAGCGTCACAGGGCGCGCCTCAAGGCCAGGTCCCGAATGAACGCCACGCCGCCGGCCGAATCCGGGGCGTCAGCCAGCAGGCAGTCGACGAAACGCCGAGTGCGCGCCTGCCCCCGCCGGTAGGGTGCCTGCAGCGTCAGCAGCCGCCAAGAATGCCGCATCCATCGCTGGCGCGTCAGCGAGCACCTCGTACAGCAGCGCGGTGGCAGCGGTCAGGCGCGAAATCGGCGACCCGCCCCTGACCCACGCCCGCACGATTTCCGTGTACCGCGCGCTCAACCGGCAACGCGACCGCGCCGAACTTCAGAATCGTCAGGATGCCGTCCTCCTGGCGAGGCTCCGCGCGGGCCACTGCAGCCTTCTCCGCGCGTACAGTCGCATCGTCAACCCGACGGCGGACCCCATTTGCCCACGCTGCGAGGAGGGCCCGGAAGACCTCGAGCACTGGCTCGGTTGCCCGGCCCTCCGGAGGCTCCGCCTCGAGCTGTTCGACGAGGACACCCTGGACCCCGGGATTCTGACCGTCGCCCCCGCGAGGTCGGTGGCGCTTGCGAGGCGAAGTCTCTGACTCCCTCGGCGCCTTTGCCCCAACAACAACAACAACAACAGCAGCAGCACCTCCTGCACCGGCTGTGGGCAGTACGACTCGGCGCGGATGATGTGGCCTGCCAGCTGGAGTCGCCGACGGCGCAACAGGTCGCTTGGACGGACCAGGCCGGTGCGGCGATACAAAGCCGCGTTGGTCACTCGCTCGTAGCCGATCTTGAAGGCGGCGCGCAGCAGGCCAGCGTGCGCCGCGTCAACTTGTTGCTCGAGCGACTCCGTCAGCGCCCAGGTCTCGGCGTTGTACAGCAGGACGATCTCGATCACCGCCTGGAACAATTAACGCCGCCCTCTGGCGGTCAGGCAGGGCCCAACAACAGGCAAAAAGTTCCACCCACCAAGCAAGTATATTTTTATTCACCTTTTACCGTGTATTTAAAATGAGAAGTTTTCTCTCTAACTACGCGTGATTTGTACAGATTGAACTTTTGACTGTTGCTGAGAAATCATGGCACCATTGAAAAGTCGCCATCTTTTGCGCGCCGAGCAATTTCTCTCGGATCTCACTTGCAAGTTGCGCAACTCACTCTCACCGCGGGGCAATCATTACGTCATCCTCACACTGGCAATTAGGGTGTAGGACAAAAACAATGAAAACATCATTTATTAAGTTTCAATTAAGTTATAAGCCCTGCTGGCATGGTATCAACCATGCATTTGATTCACATGTAAGATGTTTTTAATTCAGAAAAGGTCTTAGTAACGAGTGTGTCCTCCGCGAGGCAAAAGGCAGAAACGCTTCGCGGCATCCCCAGAGAATGAGGCGCCGCAGAAATCTTGAGGAAGACTCTGCCAGGCATCTGTAATGACATTTTGTGGCGGATTCTCCCGCTAAATTTTGCGCTTCAGAAAGTCCCAGACATGTTCGATCGGGTTCAATCATGTTCGATCGGGAAGACAATTTCCGTCCCCGAGTGCAATGAGATCCCAGCCCAGACATGTAAGCTGACTGACTGTCTGCACATTGCACACATGCTTCTGCAATCATCTTCTGCCTGAGGTTCTCGCCACACACGAGTGCGACCGTCAGCTCGGAAAAGGCGAAACCGGCCCTCGTCGGTGAAGACGACACACGCCATCACTGCTGCTGCCTCCAGTGAATGCGCTGCACAGCCCACTGCTCACAGCAGGCAAAATGAGCAGGACTTAGCCGCGATTGCTTGCGATGTTTCGGGAGTGCAGCCCGGCTTCTCGGAGACGCCGTCGGATGGTCTGAGCACTCAGGATGTTTCCTCGCCTGCTTTTCTCGCCCCATTAGACTGCTTACGACTCTTGACATCCTCTCTAATTGCATGATGTACGGGCGGACGTGTAGATCGAACATCCATGATTTATGTACAACGGCTTAAAAGTACATGTCAAGAAATTACTCCCATGAAAGTTTCAACGGAAATGAATGTATTTTATTATTCCGAACAACGATCGGATTTATTCAATTTATAACTCGAATTCAAATTATCAAAGAAGTCAAGCAAGAAAACTGCATGGCAGCTTGAAAGAATTTCCGCTCGATCAAATTCATGGACAGATTTATTTTTGGTGTTCAATCAAAGAAAATGTAGAATCGTGTCAGTGTTGAACAACCCTTGCAAATTTAGAAGCGATCGCTAAGGAAGCCATCTGCCCTGACATGGGAGGCAAAACAAGTTATTTTTTATCCCAGATAACACGAGACAGGAATTGGAGAAACGCTGGAGTGGCAGGTTGCGCTGGATGCAGCGTGACTGGCACAGATTCTGGACTGTCAGGAAGATGGAGGCGGGGCCAAGCTGCTCCTTTGTTTCAGCTCACCGCCCCACCCCATGGGATCAGCAGACAGCAGCTGGAGAGCATAAAAGCCGATGTGTCCGGCGCTGGCATCGATGCTGCGCTCCTTCGCCAACTAAGCGTCGACCTTCTCCTCAAGTCAGAGATAACTATTGGAGTCTCGAGTTGCTATGCACATCAAGCCGTCATCAGCAGGCCTGGCCGCTCTGCACCTGGCCCTGCTGCTGCTGTACGTCAGCGCCGACAAGGTCGAATCCGTCAGAGACGACAAGGCGGCTTCCGTAGAGGACAAAATCGACTCAGGTGAGTTCTGTGACTCGTGCGCTGTGCTAATTCAGCTGCCAATCAGAACTTATCAGGTGAAGCTGGATCTCCCCAACAAACGGTCCCGCAGGCTTCGACATTCTGGTGCCGGTCTCCGAGCCGGAGCGGCGCAAAATCTGCAGCAAGTGCGCCGACTGCCTGATGTGCGCCAGCGACGCCGCCGGCTTCGAAGACGGCATCGACGCGTTTCCAGTGGCAGCCGGCAGCAAGTTTGAAATCCACTGGACGGACAGCGACCCGGTGGCTGAGAACCGGCGAAAGCGCATCGTGGACCTGACAAGGCCGGCCAGGTACCACTGCGGCAAGTGCCCGACCTGCTACTGCTACTACAGAGCCTGGCGCGGCTGAGCAGTCGGGGCTTTGGACCGACCAGCAGTGAACCATCCGTGAAAATTGACTCAAATATCTATATAAGACGCTACTGTTACCGCTTCTGTACTTCCTATACAAAAGTTGCCAGGGAAATACACGCCTCAAGTATTAACATCTTACTGAATCATTTTTCGGATAGCCAGTGAGCAATTGATTACCTCTTAAGACTCAAATGAATTACTAATCTAGTTAAGAGGCGCGAGCGATATGCATGCATGAGCGATATCGTCCCACAACCACATCTGAGGCAACTCTGCCAATTCCGACTGTGATCTGCAGTTACCAAAACCGTCATCCAAGAATGCTCGTGCTCATCAATGCTCATCACAATGCCCCCGGCCCACAAGTCCAGACAATTAGTGACCAAATTCTTGGCTAAGAAATGCGCATCACAAATCCGGGAGTAATGTACGTGGGTCGTCTGAAGCTGCAGTGGATAGAGGCCTTCACCGAGTATGTAGGAAGTGCCTGCTTCGGAATGGTCAAACTGCCTCAACAGGTAGTTTGAGCAAATGCTATCGTGCATAATTGTTTAATCGTTTGGAGAGCAGTGTGGTACTTTGAAATAATTGACCGTCAGTAGCCTATCAACAACTACGAGAGTTACGTTCGGTTCGTAGTAGAGACACTTGCAGAGAGTCGTGAAACTTGCTGCTTCGGGGCCACCGTACACCCTGTGTGAGCGTGTGTACGAGTGCATGCCTGAGTACAGTATTGGAGCACTTGTGTGTGCGGAAATGGGCGGAGTTGCCGTCAGCTCTGGTTGTTATTCTGTCCAAATCAGTTAATAAAAATCAGTAACAACAAAGACAGAATAGCAATGAACAGTTTCATGAACTGCAGTTGATGCACACATTTTTATTTATTATTTTTTTAATCCAGCAGGCCAATCCGTCAAACGCTTGCCGCAGAGCGGCTGCCAACACTTTTTTAAAGTCATAAATCTGCCAGCGCGCTTTCATCTCCGCCGAGTTTAGCGCTTCCTGCGCATCCTCAGGAAGTTGTTCTTGCGCCAGAAGGCGTGCCGACTACCGCCGATGGTCTGGTGGAACCGGTGACCCTTGCCCAGTCCGCGGCTCTTCTTAGAAGAGCTGGTCAGGCCGCGCATCTCCCTGTGCTTGTGCTTGGCGGTGCAGATCCAGTTGATGCGCGGGTCGCGCCTGATGGCCTTGTGGTTGGGATCCACCAGGATCACCTCGTAGAACTTGTAGGTGGAGTCCTGCGCGATCCAGTAGGAGCCCAGCACGCGGAGGGCGCCGATCTTGCGGCCGATTCGCTCCTGATGTGTGGGAATTGGTTTGGGCATTGAATTGGCGCCACCCCCTGTTTTTCAGCCATAGAGTGGCGCCAACCCCAGTTCTTCAGCCATAGAGTGGCGCCAACCCCCCAGTTCTTCAGCCATAGAGTGGCGCCACCCCCCAGTTCTTCAGCCATAGAGTGGCGCCAACCCCCCAGTTCTTCAGCCATAGAGTGGCGCCACCCCCAGTTCTTCAGCCATAGAGTGGCGCCACCCCCCCCCCAGTTCTTCAGCCATAGAGTGGCGCCCCCGCAGTTCTTCAGCCATAGAGTGGCGCCACCCCCTGTTTTTCAGCCATAGAGTGGCGCCACCCCCTGTTCTTCAGCCATAGAGTGGCGCCAACCCCAGTTCTTCAGCCATATAGTGGCGCCCCTGCAGTTCTTCAGCCATAGAGTGGCGCCACCCCCCAGTTCTTCAGCCATAGAGTGGCGCCAACCCCCCAGTTCTTCAGCCATAGAGTGGCGCCACCCCCCAGTTCTTCAGCCATAGAGTGGCGCCCCCCCCCCCCCAGTTCTTCAGCCATAGAGTGGCGCCCCCGCAGTTCTTCAGCCATAGAGTGGCGCCACCCCCCAGTTCTTCAGCCAGAGTGGCGCCATCCCCCATAATTTTTTTCAGCCATAGAGTGGCGCCATCCCTCCTGTTCTTCAGCCATAGAGTGCCCTTTCCCCGGTCCCACGTGACCCTGACCTCGGCGATGGCCTGATGGCTGCGCTGGTTCTTTAACTGGTTGACACCCTCGTGCACCGGCTTGCCATAGGTGGCGCCCTTGGGCACCGGGCGCTTGCGACCGCCGCGGCGGATGCGGATCCGGTAGATGACGAAGCCCTGCTTGGCCTTGTAGCCAAGGCGGCGGGCCCTGTCCGGCCGGGTGGGCTTGGTGGCCCGGTGGATCACGTGCCTCTGGCGCAGGTGCCAGCAGCGCAGGCGCAAAATGAAGCGCATCACATCGGATTGCTTTTTGCGGTACAGCTCCGAGATGAACTTGTAGGCGCCCATGACGGCTGGAAGTGCAGCGGGGAAAGTGTGAGGTCAAGAAATACTTTAGCGGAATTATAAGGGACATCTGAGGTCAAGTTCTATTTAGGTCACTTACTGGGGTCATCTGAGGTCAAGGTTCTTTTAGGTCACTACTGGGGTCATCTGAGGTCAAGTTCTATTAGGTCGCTTACTGGGGTCATCTGAGGTCAAGCTCTATTAGTTTATTTACTGGGGTCATCTGAGGTCAAGTTCTATTTAGGTCACTTGCTGGGGTTATATGAGGTCAAGTTCTATTAGGTCGCTTACTGGGGTCATCTGAGGTAAAGTTTTATTAGAAGTTTATTTACTGGGGTCATTTGAGGTCAAGTTTTATTAGAAGTTCATTTACTGGGGTCATTTGAGGTCAAGTTTTATCAGAAGTTTACTTACAAGTCATCTGAGGTGAAATTCTAAAAATGCTGACTGTGCTTAAATTTCATTATTTATTGCAAAGCAAATACTAATCGAGCAATCAATGCGTCATTAAATTTATTGATCAACAGTAAACATTTCTACAGCAGAATAAATGTGAGCGATACAGCCCCGAATAAGCGAGTCAAAAACCAAAAATTGATTATAAGCCGAGGCATTTGATAACTACAATAACCACCTTGTGCTAAAGTAAAGGGAAGAAGAAATTTAAATAAGTGGGGATTCGTGGGTTGATGAAAGTTTTATTATTAAACTGACAACCAAAAACAGACTGTAAAAGGGAATTGCCAATAGGACACGGTAAAAGGGAATTCCCATAGGACACGGTAAAAGGGAATTCCCAATCTAGGACACGGTAAAAGGGAATTCCCATAGGACACGGTAAAAGGGAATTCCCATAGGACACGGTAAAAGGGAATTCCCATAGGACACGGTAAAAGGGAATTCCCAATAGGACACGGTGAAAAGGGAATTCTCAGTAGGACACAGTGAACAGGGAATTCCCAATAGAACACAATGAACAGAGAATTCCCAATAGGACACGGTGAAAAGGGAATTCTCAGTAGGACACAGTGAACAGGGAATTCCCAATAGAACACAATGAACAGAGAATTCCCAATAGGACACGGTGAATAGGAAATTCCGTATAGAACATAGTGAACAGGGAATTCCGGTAGAACACACTGAACATGGAATTCCCAATAGGACATCTGGTGAGATAGCTATTCCCAAAATAGACTCTCAAAACACTAGAAGGCGATTCCAAAGAACAGATTTAAAAAGTCATCAAGAATCCGCCGCCGCAGCGCATGCCGATCCCGAGCAGCCGCGCCTGGCGCCGGCGCTACCGCAGCATTGGGCGCTATTACGCCCAGCATCAGTAAGCATTCGCTGCTGCTGTTGCTTAGCCGAACAAGCCGAGGATTTGCCAACAGCCAGCCGGGGATTGCCGGAGTTCAAGCCGTCCAGCAGCACGCAGGCTTTGCACACTGGCTGGCTGCTGACGTAGCCGCACAGCCGGCAGGTGTCCAGCTCCGGCATTCGAGCATCGGTTCGGAATCGAATCTGTTCAGCGGCCTGGATAATGTGCAGCAGAGCGGCCGGCCTGGCCCGCTCCAGATCCTTCACCAGAGCCCTGGCGTGGCCCCTGTAGGCAGCCGGGGCGTACAGGCACTCGGTGGCGAAGTAGTCAAGCCGTTTGAAATAGGCGTAGAGCACGATCTCCTTCTCGTAGGCGTACTTTAACGGCTTGCAGCGGGCCGGCAGGCCGCCGCCCGTGTGGGTGACGCCGTCGGCGCAGCGGGACAGCCTGGCCGCGTCGCCACGCAGGAGGTTCATCACGACGGTCTCGGCCACATCGTCAGCATTGTGACCGGTGGCCAGTTTGTCAGCTTTAAGATGACCGGCGCCTCTGTCCAGGGCCTGGCGACGGAACACGCCGCAGAAGGTGCAATTGCTGCGCCGGCCAGCGGCCCGGACAACTTCGTCCATTGTCCAGCCGTACAGGTCGCGATAGGTGAAGATTGTGAGGGGCAGGCCGAGGCTGACCTGTACAATTTGATGGAAAAAGCCTGTTATACTACTTGATAATAAACAGCGTAAGTAGCTTTCTAATTTTATTTAACTTTTGATTCAATCCATAAGCTAAATTGTGAAGTTGATACCTGGACTTTAAAAGGTATTACCTGGGTTTCACAGGTGATACCTGGGTTGGACAGGTGATACCTGGGTTTCACAGGTGATACCTGGGTTTCACAGGCGATACCTGGGTTTCACAGGTGACACCTGGATTTCAAAAGTGACATCTGGATTTCAAATGTGATACCTGGATTTCAAAAGTGACACCTGGATTTCAAATGTGACACCTGGATTTCAAAAGTGACACCTGGATTTCAAAAGTGACACCTGGATTTCAAACGTGACACCTGGATTTCAAAGGTGACACCTGGATTTGAAATATGACACCTGGATTTCAAATGTGATACCTGGATTTCAAAGGTGACACCTGGATTTCAAAAGTGATACCTGGATTTCAAAAGTGACACCTGGATTTCAAAGGTGACACATTGATTTCAAAGGTGATACCTGGATTTCAAAGGTGACACATTGAGTTCAAAGGTGATACCTGGATTTCAAATGTGACACATTGATTTCAAAGGTGATACCTGGATTTCAAAGGTGACACCTGGATTTCAAAAGTGATTTCAAAAGTGATACCTGGATTTTAAAGGTGACACCTGGATTTCAAAGGTTACACCTGGATTTCAAAGGTGATACCTGGATTTCAAAGGTGATACCTGGATTTCAAAGGTGATACCTGGATTTCAAAAGTGACACCTGGATTTAAAAGTGACACCTGGATCTCAAAGGTGACACCTGGATTTCAAAGGTGACACCTGGATTTCAAAGGTGACACCTGAATTTGATACAAAATGCTACACTGAGTTAAAACGATGACAAACCTCTGTGCGCCTCAGAGCGTCCAGAGAATCGTCCCGATAACCGGCAATGCCCTCATCAATAGCCAGCAGGCGCAGATCCAGCCCATAATTGTGCCTCTCATTTAGCGTCTTCAATAGGTAGGCCAGCACAGTGGAATCTTTGCCGCCGGATGCGCCAATAGCGACGCGTTCGCCGGGCGAGAACATCCGGCTGGAGACGATCGTGTCGTGAGTTTCAGCTTCGAATGCCCAGAAGAAGCAGTCGCGGCAGACTGCGTGGCCGGTTTTTGGCCGACGAAGCTGCGGCTTCTTCTCGCAGAAACGGCACCTGCGCTGCGGCTGCCGCTGCGGTTCAGCCTGCGGTGAGGCGGCCTGCAGTTCCAGAATGAGATGGCATTGATGAGGCTGATGCTGGGGTGTGATTGATGAGGTTGATGCTGAGGCATGTGATTGATGAGGCTGATGCTGGGGAGTGATTGATGAGGCTGATGCTGGGGAGTGATTGATGAGGCTAATGCTGGGTGTAGAATAGATGAGGCTGGTGCGGGGGAGTGATTGATGAGGCTGATGCTGGGTGTAGAATTGATGAGGCTGATGCTGGGGTGTGATTGATGAGGCTGGTGCTGGGGAGTGATTGATGAGACTGATGCTGGGTTGTGATTGATGAGGCTGGTGCTGGGGTGTGATTGATGAGGCTGGTGCTGGGGTGTGATTGATGAGGCTGGTGCTGGGGTGTGATTGATGAGGCTGATGCTAAAGGTGTGGGATTGATGAGGCTGATGCTGGGGTTGGGATTGATGAGGCTGATGATGCAACATGTGATTGATGAGGCTGACGCTGGGGCATGTGAATGATGAGGCTGATGCTAAAGGTGTCGGATTGATGAGGCTGATGCTAAAGGTGTCGGATTGATGAGGCTGATGCTGGGGTGTGGGATTGATGAGGCTGGTGCTGGGGTGTGATTGATGAGGCTGGTGCTGGGGTGTGATTGATGAGGCTGGTGCTGGGGTGTGATTGATGAGGCTGATGCTGGGGTGTGGGATTGATGAGGCTTATGCTGGGGCATGTAATTGATGATGCTGGGTGTAGGATTGATGAGGCTGATGCTGGGGTGTGGGATTGAAGAGGCTGATGCTGGGGTGTGGGATTGGTGAGGCTGATGCTGGGGTGTGGGATTGATAAGGCTGATGCTAAAGGTGTCGGATTGATGAGGCTGATGCTAAAGGTGTCGGATTGATGAGGCTGATGCTGGGGTGTGGGATTGATGAGGCTTATGCTGGGGCATGTAATTGATGATGCTGGGTGTAGGATTGATGAGGCTGATGCTGGGGTGTGGGATTGAAGAGGCTGATGCTGGGGTGTGGGATTGGTGAGGCTGATGCTGGGGTGTGGGATTGATAAGGCTGATGCTGGGGCATGTGATTGATGATCTGATGCTGGGATGGGATTGATGAGGCTGATGCTTGATGTTTAAGGTGCTTTACTTTGCAAAGGATAACCGAAACAAAAAGTTAGTCTTAAAACTAATATGAAGAAGTCACAATATAATTTGGTTAGCTAGCAAAAATATGCATAATATACTCAAACAGCATTATAAAGATAACAAATGTGCTGCTAAAACCGGACACAATGAAATATGAAATGCTGCAACAGCTGAAAATCTACACTGCGCCTTACTTGTAACTTTTTTAACACAAAGCAATAAGTTTGAATTTGCTGCAGAAAGATATAAGAACATTTAAAGGTGGAAAATATTGAACCTCAGACTGCAGCAATGGTTGTATTGCAAAAAGTTACGCTCATAATTCACAGGCTTTAGCAAAAAAACAGACAAATTATACACATTGACCAATAGGAGCACGGCATGGATTCCTCAGTTCTCTTGACCAATAGGAGCATGGCATGGATTCCCCAGTTCTCTTGACCAATAGGAGCACGGCATGGATTCCTCAGTTCTCTTGACCAATAGGAGCACGGCATGGATTCCCCAGTTCTCTTGACCAATAGGAGCACGGCATGGATTCCCCAGTTCTCTTGACCAATAGGAGCACGGCATGGATTCCCAGTTCTCTTGACCAAAAGGAACACGGCATGGATTCCTCAGTTCTCTTGACCAATAGGAGCACGGCATGGATTCCCCAGTTCTCTTGACCAATAGGAGCACGGCATGGATTCCCCATTTCTCTTGACCAATAGGAGCACGGCATGGATTCCCCATTTCTCTTGACCAATAGGAGCACGGCATGGATTCCCCAGTTCTCCTGAACAATAGGAGCACGGCATGGATTCCCCAGTTCTCCTGAACCAATAGGAACATGGCATGGATTCCCCTAACAATTGTGAACGTCAGAATGCGCTATACGCTTGAAACGGAAAGACGTAGCGCTTCTCAGGCACACAATAACAAATCTAGAAGATAGTAAGTTATCTGTACAAAAAATATTGCCACAAGCATCTCAGGAGAAGAAATACTCGGACCGCAACACCTCGGACAGATCGAAGTCGCCCTTGTCGGGAATCTGCAGAATTCGAGAATTAAATCGCTTAGCAGCCTGCAGCTTCTGGCCGCTGAGGCTGGCCAATTCTGACTGACGAAATGAGAACACGCGATCAATATGCGAGCTGAGATCGGCTAGGATTGGCTTGCTGTGCAGCTGGACAAACTGCTGCCTACAGATCCTGCCCATGGCGTCCACGTCGCACGGATGCGTCCAGAAGCAGTCGTGCACCGCGGCAAAAGTGACGCCAAACTTCTGGCACTCCAATGCCGTTAGCATCATATGACACGAGTCGAGCGAGTGCACAAAATTAGGCGGAAACGCGTTGGACTGTTTGACCGGATCGGGCGGATACGGCTGCACAATGGGCAGGCCTAGCGGAGTTCGCCATTGGATTGAAGCCTGCCTCAGCTTGGCCACGTCCTTGGCCAGATCGGTGAACCAGTGCTGAATGTGGGTGGCGCTAGTGAAAATCCTGCCAATGCTGGACAGGGTCAGTTTAGCCAAATAGGCTGCTGCCTTGTGCCGCATCTCGCTAGGGAACTCAGCGTCCTTCAGCCTGGCCAGGATCTGCTGTATGGCGCCGTACTCCGTGACGCCGTAGACTGTGGTCATCACCGACTGCTTGATTGTGCGCCTAACTACGTAGCCTTGAAGCGACTGGGCAACCGCGTGACCTTGAGCGGCATCGGCTACTCTGGTAGACTCTACCAGATCTACAACAGCCTGGTAGACATCTTGCGGCCGGTCAACCGCTCGCAGATTGACAGCCAGAGCGCCGGCCACATCCCGGCCCATTGCGGCGTAGTGTTGCAGTCCGTTGCAGCTGCCGTCCTGGTGCACAGGGAACGAACTCACGTAGCGTTCCGGCCCGTCTGGATGCCTGGCAGCGGCGAGGATCTCAGAGCACGTGGCCAGAGTCTGCCAGGGAGCTTCGTCGTTCTGCCACCAGCCGCGCCCGGTCCAGGGCCGTTCGGCGCTGTCGATGATATCCGGCAGCAGCGAGTCGGCCATGTCTAGCCGTTCGGCGTTTGTCAATTTTTTGCCAAGATCCGCCACATTGATGGCGTGAATGCGGAGCCAGCGCCAGCCGCGCTCGCCCAGAGGCTTGGCATTGTTGAAGCGAAGCAGCGAGCGGGACAGATCGCAGCTCATGTGGTTCAGATGGGGTGGCATTGGGTAGGCCCGGCCTCTGCAAAAGTTAATTTTACTTTTCGATACATATTGGCTTTTTGTGCAGTTTTGTATTTTTCGATACATATCGGCTTTTTTGTGCAGTTTTGTATTTTTCGATACATATCGGCTTTTTTGTGCAGTTTTGTATTTTTCGATACATATCGGCTTTTTTGTGCAGTTTTGTATTTTTCGATACATATCGGCTTTTTTGTGCAGTTTTGTATTTTTTGTTACATATCGGCTTTATTTCTCAGCCAGACGGTTCTCGAAAAATTCAAAGACAGACAGAAAGACAGACAAACAAACAGCGCAAAATTAGCATATAGATTATACTACGCTCGTAATTATAATAGTTAATATATTATTACTAACCGACTACTCACCGAAAGTCCATATTATGCGGCAAGTAGAACGGCCGGTCCTTCAGCCAATCGGCAATGGACAGCCGGTAAAGCTCCGTGCACCAGAGAGAATAGCGCTCCCTTTCAGCTTTGCGCTCGGCCGCTTTCTCCCGGCGTAGGGCGGCAATGTCGGCCCTCGACGCGCCCGGAGCCGGAGGCGCTAGGCGCTCTACAGATCGGGGTCGGGCAGGCAGCGCCAGGTGCTCGGCGCCGCTAGAATTGAAGCGGTCAGTTATCAAGCGGAGCATGGCTCTGTCAACTCGCCAGGCGCAGGAGCTCACGGTCTGGTCGCGGTTGTTGGGGAGAATTCAATTGATAGGATTAGCGCGTGAAAAAAGAAACAGATAAAATGAAATATAGGACTGTTTGAGTGTGAATATGGGGATGCTTAAGGAATCTGCAGCAGTATTTAGAAGTATGCATTCTGAGTCTGAGATGATGCTGATTTAAAGGATTCGGGGATAATGCAGATTTAAAGGATTATGAGATGCAAATTTAGAGGATTCTGAGTCTGAGATGATGCAGAATTAGAGGATTTTAGGATGACGCCGGTTTAGAGAATTCTGATATGATGCAGATTTAGAGAAGATTCTGGGATGATGCAAGCAGATTTAAAGGATTCTGGGATGATGCAAGCAGATTTAAAGGATTCTGGGATGATGCAGATTTAAAGGATTCTGGGATAATGCAGATTTAAAGGATTCTGGGATGATGCAGATTTAAAGGATTCTGGGATGATGCAGATTTATAGGATTCTGGGATAATGCAGATTTAAAGGATTCTGGGATAATGCAGATTTAAAGGATTCTGAGATGATGCAGATTTAAAGGATTCTGGGATGATGCAGATTTATAGGATTCTGGGATAATGCAGATTTAAAGGATTCTGGGATGATGCAGATTTAAAGGATTCTGGGATAATGCAGATTTAAAGGATTCTGGGATGATGCAGATTTAAAGGATTCTGGGATGATGCAGATTTATAGGATTCTGGGATAATGCAGATTTAAAGGATTCTGGGATGATGCAGATTTATAGGATTCTGGGATAATGCAGATTTATAGGGTTCTGGGATGATGCAGATTTATAGGATTCTGGGAGGATGCAAATCTAGAAGATTATGGAAAGATGTAGAACTAGATGATTTTGAAGAATTAAAACCAATATATACTAAAACAGACGAAGCCAAGAAGCCACAGATATTCTAATTGGCTAAAGAAGAAATCAAGTGACATGGAAAGCAAGAAAATAAGCTAACTCATACTCACATGCAGTGCCTCAAGAACAGTCGGGGGCGGCCCAGACAGTCGGATTTCGCTCATCTGGGCCAGGGCATATTGCCTCAGCAATTCCGTATTTAAGGTCATGTAGCGAGCTGGCCAAAAAGGCTTAGTCAGCATTGGCAGCTTGGATGGCTGGAACATCAGCTTGGTGGCATCCTGCGCCTGCTGAAATGCTTTAGCGACTGTCGGATGAGCCCGGATGTGCTGCACGTTGCTATCGGGATCCAGAACTCCGTACGTGGCCGGCACGCCTCGATAAGTGAGCTGGGCCAGGTGATCGGTCAGGTATTTGCCTAATTCGATGCGCCAATGACGGGGCAGAGGCGGCCAGCCCAGGTCACCAGTTTCACGACCCAGCTCCTGGGGAATTATGGGAATTATTCGTATTGCAATTAATTGCTCGAAGCTTAGATGCCACCACTTTTAACATTTAGATGACAGCTGATTGAGGATTTCTTTGATGTAAGATCCCATCTACTGAGTGGATACTTACTGCGAATCTAAAATCCTATTTTTTAGGATCCCACTACTTAAGATCCGACGATATCCGACGATATAAGATACTATCAGCTTAGGATCAGACAGATCTAAGATCCCATCAGTTTAGGATCAAACAGATCTAAGATCCCATCAGTTTAGGATCAGACAGATCTAAGATCCCATCAGTTTAGGATCAAACAGATCTAAGATCCCATCAGTTTAGGATCAGACAGATCTAAGATTCCATCAGCTTAGGATCAGACAGATCTAAGATCCCATCAGTTTAGGATCAAACAGATCTAAGATCCCATCAGTTTAGGATCCCACAGATCTAAGATCCCATCAGCTTAGGATCAAACAGATCTAAGATTCCATCAGCTTACGATCAGACAGATCTAAGATCCCATCAGCTTAGGATCCCACAGATCTAAGATCCCATCAGCTTAGGATCAGACAGATCTAAGATCCCATCAGCTTAGGATCAGACAGATCTAAGATCCCATCAGCTTAGGATCAGACAGATCTAAGATTCCATCAGCTTAGGATCCCACAGATCTAAGATCCCATCAGCTTAGGATCCCACAGATCTAAGATCCCATCAGCTTAGGATCAGACAGATCTAAGATTCCATCAGCTTAGGATCCCACAGATCTAAGATTCCATCAGCTTAGGATCCCACAGATCTAAGATCCCATCAGCTTAGGATCCCACAGATCTAAGATCCCATCAGCTTAGGATCCCACAGATCTAAGATTCCATCAGCTTAGGATCCCACAGATCTAAGATCCCATCAGCTTAGGATCCCACAGATCTAAGATCCCATCAGCTTTCCCATCAGCTTAGGATCCCACAGATCAAAGATCCCATCAGCTTAGGATCCCACAGATCTAAGATCCCATCAGCTTAGGATCCCACAGATCTAAGATCCCATCAGCTTAGGATCCCACAGATCTAAGATCCCATCAGCTTAGGATCCCACAGATCTAAGATCCCATCAGCTTAGGATCCCACAGATCTAAGATCCCATCAGCTTAGGATCCCACAGATCTAAGATCCCATCAGCTTAGGATCCCACAGATCAAAGATCCCATCAGCTTAGGATCTCACAGATTTAAGATCCCATCAGCTTAAGACCCGCTACTAGAGGACCCAGCCATGGAAAATCCCATTGCAAAGAAGTGTAATCAAAGCAGCACTGACCGCTCTAGCTTTGCGCTGAATTTTTTCATAGAACAAATCCGTCAGATCCCGCATAAAGTGAGGCTTTGGCATGTACTGCACAGCCTGTATAGAGGCCAGCATCACAGCCTGGCTGAGCAGAAACTGTACAGTCTCCTCTTCATCAAGCGCAATCACCAGCGGATAGATGGTCCGCCTAGCGGTTCTCTCGTCTCTGACTTTCAACTGACGCCGACGCTCCGGCACCAGGCGGCGCAGCTCGCGCAGCCAGTGGTCGCGCACCGCGGCGGCCTCTTTGGCTGCCTGACGCCGAGCCGCAGGCGTCACGGCCGGCAGAGGCTCTGAGACGCAAACGATGGACACAGCGGGTTCGGACTGCTCCAGCTGTGAGGTAGGAATGATTTATTTCAATATATAAGGGGTTGCAGCCTAGTGGTTAAAGCGTCGGACTCGCGACTGAAAGGTCGGGGGTTTGATTCTAGACTCACTTAGAACAATTGTGTCCATGAGCAAAAGACACTCTGCATTGCTTCAGTTCACCCAGCTGTAAAATGGGTGCCAGCATTAGTTGGGGTAATTGACGGTGTGTGTGGCGACCCTCCCCCAGTCCTGAGCTGTCGGTTGCTTATCTGCCTATCAGGGCAGGTGTAATCAATTAATTTTATAGTATCGGAATAATAAACCAATCAGACTACTTTGCAGTTAGTGTTAATCAGTAGTGCTGGAGACATTTTCTCATTTATTCTGATTAATATGACAGCTAACAAAAGTCATGTTAACCTGCTCAGAAACTGGTCCTGGCCGGTAACACTTGCAGAGGCCCACAGCCTACAGAAAGAACTTACAGACAACTGAAGCGCTCGGTCCCCAGCGCTGTTGTCCTCGGAGCAACAGACTCCGATTGCTGCTTTGTCGATAAAAGCGAAGGAAGCCCAGCCAAGCGCAGACCAGCCATCAGCTCAGCATCCTGAGCTTCATCCGATAATTGATTTTGCCAATTGGAATCGGCCGCCAATCTTACTGTTAATTCGGCAACCTCGGCGCTGTTTAATCTGCCGGCTGCGCGTAGGCCGAGCGCCACCGCGCCTGCGCTCAACTGCTGACCATCGCGAGCGGCGCCGGCCAAGGTGGACAGGCTGGCCGAGAGGGTGGGCCGGTGCAGCAGGATGGCGGCCGGGATCTGCGAGGGTAAAGTGCGGTAGACCGGCATGTAAGAGCAGTCCTGGGGACGCTTCTGAGTGGCGGTTGACTCTAAACGTGTAGGGTCTGGAGACAAGATTCTCAATGGTAGTCTAGGGGCGATTCTCAATGGTTGTCTAGGGGCGATTCTCAATGGTAGTCTAGGGGCGATTCTCAATGGTAGTCTAGGGGCGATTCTCAAGGGTAGTCTATGGGCTATTCTCAATGGTAGTCTAGGGCGAGTCTCGATGGTAGTCTTTGGGCGATTCTCAAGGGTAGTCTATGGGCTATTCTCAATGGTAGTCTAGGGCGAGTCTCGATGGTAGTCTTTGGGCGATTCTCAAGGGTAGTCTATGGGCTATTCTCAATGGTAGTCTAGGGGCGATTCTCAATGGTAGTCTAGGGCGAGTCTCGATGGTAGTTTTTGGGCGATTCTCAAGGGTAGTCTAGGGCGAGTCTCGATGGTAGTCTTTGGGCGATTCTCAAGGGTAGTCTAGGGGCGATTCTCAATGGTGGTCAAGGGCGATTCTCAGTGTTAGTCTAGGGGCGATTCTCAATGGTGGTCTAGGGGCGATTCTCAATTGTAACCTAGGGGCGATTCTCAAAGGTAGTCTAGGGACGATTTGAAGGGTAGTTCAGTGCTTTTAGCGCCCTAGAAACGTCGGTTTCTAGACCAGCACAGGAACTAGCAGATCATTCAATAATTTTTACCTGTTCGTCCAGCACAACCGCCCCGGACCACAGGCTGGCCAAGCTGCCAAACCTGGCCCGTTGCTCAGCCAAATAAGCCGCCGCTTTGTCATGCTCGCCTCGCAGACACAGGCACAGCAGCCAGGCCGCCAGCTCTTCATTATATCTATCGGATTTTTGAATAAAGGCCAGGCCAATATTGGGCGCGAACTGGGCCGGGTCCGGCCGCTGACGGGGCGGTGGCACCCGAGCTTGGAGCAGCTCGACGGCCCGTCGACAACGCCGGCGTAGATTGGCATCGAGCCAGAGCAGCTCGGACATCTGGCTGAGCTGCTGGACGAGTACAACGGCCAGAGTGCAAGGACAGCGCACATTTTCTAGCCGCTGGGCCCAGTCAAAAACTGCCGCAATCTCCTTGGCTGACGCTTTTGCTTTCGCTTGGCTAGCAACGGGCGGCGATTTCGACTGCCCGCTCTGACGATGATCGTCGCCTGCTTCGCCTGTCGAGCGTCGACGCCTGGCAACAGAGGCGGCGGGCGCAAGCGCCGCTGTGCTCCGCTGTTGCCGGGCCGCAAAGCCTGCGAGATTAGTGAATTGGTGGTTTTGTAAGAAATATTCATTATTAAAACAACAAAAATGGCTCTATCTTACTGTTAGTAGACCAAAGGGATATTAAATGACAGTAAATTAAAAAACATTGACATAGACATAGACAGTAATTCTAAGCATTGTGTACGGGTTTTATGCTGTGCAGACAGGATTTTCTGTTGGTCTAGAGGCGATTCTTAAGGATAGTCTAAGGGTGATTATCAAGGATAGTATAGCGGCGATTCTCGAGGATAATCTAGGGGCGATTCTCAAGGATAGTCTAAGGGCGATTCTCAAGGATAGTCTAACGGTGATTCTCAAGGATAATCTAGGGGCGATTCTCAAGGATAGTCTATGGGTGATTCTCAAGGATAGTCTAAGGGTGATTCTCAAGGATAGTCTAAGGGCGATTCTCAAGGATAGTCTAACGGTGATTCTCAAGGATAATCTAGGGGCGATTCTCAAGGATAGTCTATGGGTGATTCTCAAGGATAGTCTAAGGGTGATTCTCAAGGATAGTCTAAGGGCGATTCTCAACGATAATCTAACGGTGATTCTCAAGGATAATCTAGGGGCGATTCTCAAGGATAGTCTATGGCGATTCTCAAGGATAGTCTATGGGCGATTCTCAAGGATAGTCTATGGCGATTCTCAAGGATAGTATAAGAGTGATTCTCAAGAATAGTCTAACGGTGATTCTCAAGGATAGTCTAGGGGCGATTCTGAAAGTTAGTCTAGGGGCGATTCTGAAAGGTAGTCTAGGGGCGATTCTGAAAGTTAGTCTAGGGGCGATTCTGAAAGGTAGTCTAGGGGCGATTCTGAAAGGTAGTCTAGGGGCGATTCTGAAAGTTAGTCTAGGGGCGATTCTAAAAGGTAGTCTAGGGGCGATTCTGAAAGGTAGTCTAGGGGCGATTCTAAAAGGTAGTCTAGGGGCGATTCTGAAAGTTAGTCTAGGGGCGATTCTAAAAGGTAGTCTAGGGGCGATTCTGAAAGGTAGTCTAGGGGCGATTCTGAAAGGTAGTCTAGGGGCGATTCTGAAAGGTAGTCTAGGGGCGATTCTGAAAGGTAGTCTAGGGGCGATTCTGAAAGGTAGTCTAGGGGCGATTCTGAAAGGTAGTCTAGGGGCGATTCTGAAAGGTAGTCTAGGGGCGATTCCAAGCTACAAACAGCAAAACTTACAGTGCCGACAAATCTGTTGTGTCTCTGATAAGGCAAAAATGCGAAGCAGCGGCAACATTCCTGAAATTTGTATTTTAAATCAAGCATTGCATTGTCGTTAGGAAATTATTAATGATTTTATAATTTCAGGAATTCCAGCCATCCATCTTTAAATGGGCTTAATAAGCAATTTTACATTTTCCAAAAAATGTTGCATCGATGCAAAACAGTCAATAAGCTTTATCCTATGTGAACATTTAGTGCTTTGTGACTAGGAATTAATCTAGTGATATAAGGTTTTGGTAGATAGAGCATAAACCTAAGTTTTTTATCATCAAGATGACAGTCTCATTTGGCACCCTAGGTCTAGTCTAAACTTAGGATGCTAAATTGAAAACAGGAATTCTAGCTGGCATCAATAGCAAATTCAAAGTCAAATAAAATGCCTAAGTCTAGCTTATCATTAAAATTTACATTTCCAAGATTCTCTAATGTACATAGGTTCAAAAAATCTATAGACACCAGGTTTATAGAATCAAGGTTGAAAATCAATACACAAAAAGTCTTTAAACCCCAAGGATCCTAGCAATCCAAGAAGCTAAAGCACCTTTCAAGCTTACCACAAAAAAGACTATATGGCCAGAGGAAAATATGCAAAAAATGAAAAAAACCAGTAGAATTGCTTTGAATTCAAGCTGGTAATATTGGTATTTTTAAAATAATGTTTTATAACTAATTGGCCAAAAATGTGCTGCATACACCAAGGACTTCCATAGGCACTATGATTTTTATACCAGAGGTTAGCAAACTTTTTGCTTTGTAGTCTAAATACAAAACCTAGCATATGATTGTAGGCCAATAGAGAAAAGAGAGGAAGAAATAGAGAAGGGAGTAAAGATAGGAAAAGAAAAAAGAGAAAATAAAATAAAGAGGAGACACAAAAAGAGGAAGGATAAAATAAAAAGGGGAAAGTAGAAGAGAAAGGAAAGAAGATTTCTTAATATAGGCCTATATAATTTTTGTGGTAAAGCCTATAAAGGCTAGGGCAAATTGAAAAAGTTTATGAGAAAGGGAAGAAGGACCAAGCTATACTAAATACTATAATCCAATATTATAGAAAATAGACCTTACATAGTTATATAGACCTTACATAGACCTTATCTAATTTTTTGCCTTAGCTAAAGGGGGGGGGGCAATAGCCTCCTGCCCCCCTTAGCCTAGATCTGCCTTTGGCAAGGACTACTTCTTAAGTATGGATATTTTTATATGTTGAATAGCTTGAAGCTGCAGATCTACTAAATCTATTCATTCATCTGATATATTTCTTTATCTTTTCTAAAGTTACTATTATAATTTTGCTTTGTGCATCCTTGTTTAATGTTAACCTACCATAAACTTGAAAATTTGGCCATTAGACTATTAGGCTAGTAGATAATAAAATACTTAATAGTCATTATCTAGATAAACTCAAATATAAAAATAATTACACAAAGCAAATTGCAAGATTGCCAAATAAGAAAAGTGGTTAACATGACAATAGCACTGTTAAAAAGCATGATTTAAAAAAATTAATGGCACAACATTTAATAGAAGATAAGAAACATATATAGATCTTAGGTTTTTTATGTGTAGAATGTGTGTACTTTAAATTTTAAAATTGCACTTTGAAATTGGGCATAAGTTAGGATTTCATACCTTGTCTGAGGCAAAAACCCAATATATATGCAAAATGCAAGCTATGCAACATGTTTAGTATATAGATAGATCCTAGTCAAATTATCAACTGGCATTTTGTTACTGGGAAGCCATTGCTCTTATGTCACTTTGTTGACTAGCCAATTAGTAGACCTCATAAATATGGTCACTTTATCAATTGCCAAACTATAATAGTTTGAAATAGTATAATGGGTTACACTGAATTCATCAACATCTAAGTTGTCAACAAATCTAAAATCCTAGAAATTGAAGGAAATTGAATTCATCAACAGTTAAAACAAGCTGAGCAAATTCATCAACAACAAGACAAGACTTTTCCTAAAGTTGTTCTTTAATGCAATAACTGTAAATTTCTATAATTTAATGAGCAAAATGTTGCCAAAGACTTCAACAAGACGAACTTGAGTGCACATTCTAAATGCTATTATGCATACACAACTCAAAATTTAATGAATTGGGCAATCAATGCTATGTACATAATTACTACCTTCTACATAGTTGTATATTCAGATGCAAATATATCAAGAGCTAGTCTATTGGGTGTTTTGTGCTGCATATGCTTTATTGCATCTTTAAAGTCACTTTAATTCAAGTTTTATACCAAGTTTGTTGATTTCCTTAACCATTACCAAAGGTTTTGTTTGAGTATGACTTCAGATTTCTAAATTTATGCAAAAATAGTTCTCTGGATTTATTGCAATTCAGTGGGTTTAAGATCTGCAGGTTTTAACAGGTTGTAAAAAAATATATATCAAATAAAAACCATTCACTTTTGTTATCTTATATGTACAAGTATCTTCTCAATATGCTTTTGTCTTTCATTTTTTTGCATATAGTAAAAAATATATACTAGCTACATGGTCAATAGTATATTGTCAGGTAACCAAATTTGTCAAACAGTGCATGATAAGGTAGACCGAATTGGTCAATAGAGTTGACAAATTAGATGTTGACAAATTTGGTGGCACCCAATATAATAATCACTTTGTCAACTATTCATTATGTAAACATATATGTAATGCAATATTATATATATATATATATATATTAATGGCTATCTATGCCAAGAATTTTTCTATTAAACTCTGATATGAATGAAGCAAGTGAAGCAAGCAAGTGAGTTAATTTTGAAGTGCAATATACTACATTGACATATTGTTTTCAAATTGTATATGTTTAAATTTTCTTAAATTGACTTGAATTGACTTATATTACAACAAAAAATATTTTAAAAAGAATAATAAATAATTATAAATAATTAATTAACCTAGCACTAAATATTGACCTTCCTTCAATTAAAAAATTACTAAAAAAACTTTTATATAAAGCTTAATTCTCTAAACATATTTGGTACCAAAGACAAAGTAGGCCTAACTATAACTAAAAACAAGGTCACTTTGTCAATTGCAAAAACTGCTAACATAACCGGCAATCCTACAGTTTTCCGCTTTTAATTATTTTTTGGCTTTTTTCTTGATTTCAGCTAAGCTGCAATGGCCGGTCGTCCATCTGCACCAACGATAGTCATTTCACCTGCAGAAATTGAACCTGCCGATGCATTGGCTGCCCTGGATATCAGTTATCGGGAGCTGGTACTGGAGATACGGTCTGTGTAAACATCGCAATAGACGCAACAGACTGCAACAGGACCGCAACGGACCTCAAGAAACTGCTACAGACTTTAAACGAAGTAAAATCGTACCTACAAGTATAATAAATTAGATTTCTGCCTAGCATTAGCTGGTAGATCGTTTTTATATTTATTACTTTGGTATTTTTTCATTCTGCATGTATTTTAATACATGTACCTCCATATGTACCTCCAAGAGTTTTTATGGCGCCGGCTGTTCCAAGACTGCAAGAGTGTCAATTCGGGAACATGTTGTATTGGATACGCCATTATTATCCATGTAAACTGTTGTGACCATCATGAGTGACTATTATATAAGTTTATTGTAATTTCTTATTCCTGCTATGTCGTAATTTTTCAAAAAAGCCGAAAAATAATTAAAAGCGGAAAACTGTAGGATTGCCACATAACCAAATAGGGCCTAGTCACTTTATCAAAGTAAATGGTTAACAAAGTGACTAGTACCTTAGCATATAGCCATAACTATTTAAAACATATTTGTAAGAGTTTCTATAGTGCAATAAATTCTTCCCTATGCCCTTACTAACATTACAATACTTCTTACACTATATATTGCAGGGCAGTACCTGTTGTAAATTTTGTATTTAGGCCTACCTACCTAGTTTTTTTATTTTAACAATTGGACATTTGAACATTATGTAATGTTTGTAATTAGGTCTATCTTTGCTCCAATAGTTTGTTTTTTGCAAATATTGTTAGACTGTTTCTCTTTGAGTTTAACAAATAGAACAATAGGCCCTACTTATGCCAATAAAAATTTTTAGAGCCTATTGCACTGTCCCCCTTACAGAGACCTGAGAAAAACACAGGACACCAAGCACATTTTCACCAAAATATGGAGCCAGACCCTCGCATTAATAAATAATAATAGGGCCTAATAATATATTAAACAAAACAAAATTACAAATATCAAAAGACAAAATGGATCCGAATATGGGAAAACTGTAGGCGTAGCCAAGTTTAGGACACGTAATTTTTGTGATAGAGAAATGACGCCGCGGCTAACAGGACCTGTAATGCGATAACCAATACATTTAGCAAATAATTTTTAGTATATGGATTTAGTATATTTAGATTTGGATCTTGGCCGCGCTTGGCTGGCGCATGAAAATGAGAGCACGTACAAAAAGTATTTTAAATTCTATTTTTAAAATGATTAGATTTACCATACACAAAGCTAAATAACAATTAAATTTTTTAATCTAAATTTGGTTTTATCTTCAGGTTTAGTAGTAGTACCTATATTTGCATTTGTATCTGCATTTGTTTTATGGTGACATTTACGGTGCCAATTTTTTGTGGTGTAGATCTTGTTAAGTTGTTCCTTAAATACTATAACCACTATATGCAATTTGTGATCGCGCTCAGAGACAAAAAATCTTTCGTAAGTTTATTGTACAAATAATATATTTTTTGCGTAGAAGTTACACAAACTTCAAAATTACCCGGATGAAAATGTTACTGTATGAAATATCGTTATGGAAGACTGATAGTAATCAGGAAAAGGATGACTTATGAAGTTAGAGAAGTAGCGGATTTAGAAGGCGGCACAAAAGGCGTCTCTATTGAGTTTGATATTTTTTCTATGGGTATAACCACATTATGGAAAAATCAATGGAGTAATCCAAACGCAAAGTATACCTTTTTAGAATTCTGCACTGTTCAAACTGGATCCGTGCCTGGACGTGTGCTAATTCTTTTAAAAGACCTCGATCAACATGTATTCCAATTTAGCTGCCTCGATAGACTTGTATCAAATTAAGGAGGGATCAAAGTTGAAAGCATCTGCACTGTGGTGGAAATACAATATTCCATCATTGTACATATGTATGTTCTAGTACAGTACACAAGGACTTCTAGACTAGCAGGACGTAAAACTCAAAGATCGTGTAAATTTTTAGGAGGACGATTTCCTGGAAAAAATACACTGCGGAGATAGGAGCAAATCATTTTTTCATCACAAAATCAATGATTGCATTTGATCTAAGGCAGCTAAGATAACCATTCTTTTTATTTAGCACGCACAACATGTTACTCTATTATATTTTAATGTAGTTGTGTCTTGAAAGTTTCATCTTCATATTATTTTCTTTTTATTTCATAAGCCCCAAGTTGCAAAATACTCACAAGTGGCATTAGCCGAACTTTGTATTTTTCCTTTTTAAAATCAAGTATATTTGCAATAAAAATGCTGCATTACAGTACTATTAAGCCATTATTGTAGGTATAATTCCATTTCAATGTAGTAACTATACTAATAGACCTGTCTATGTAGTTAAATATATAAGGACAATATTTACAATATGCCCCCACCATTTTCATTTTTCTTGTTTTACCTAGGCCTCAAGTCTTTAGAAAGCTATCAGTTTTTTAAGCTAGACCTGCATATATAGGACCAAGAATATAGTCATATAGACCTAGGCACAAAAACAAGCTCTAACCATTTTTACTAAGTAGGCCTATCTATAAAGAAATATTCTAGATTTTTTTAGTATTTAACTTTTAATATTATTATTATTATTATTATTAAATTGCAAGTTTTATAGGTTAAAATGTGTTAATAAGAAATATATTTGCATTAATAATTAACAAAATAAATAGATTAGTCGTTAGAAAAGGTAAATGTTAAATAATAGTTTAAGAAAAAGGAATTTGTTAAAATAGTTTTATATGTGTACTATTTTAAGTTTAAATTACTTTTTTAGCTAAAAATTTACATCATATAGTAGTAAAACTTCTAATTGAATTTTTGTACCTTTTGCTTATGTATTAGCTTTTTTTTTATGTTGACTTATATATTAAAATACAATTGACAACCTTTGATAATATTTATTTTTGCATTAACCCTGAACAATTAAATTCTTTATATTTCAACATATTTTGTTTCAGCTGCCAGCAACAAGCCTCAATTGCCACTGCCTGATTTTCAGCCTACATTCTGAGCTTATCTACTAGCTGTGTATTGGCCAATGCTTCATGTTTGATCAACCTAATGATTGCATTATGGCATTCCATGTCCTGCTCACTTGTCACAACTCAGTGACCTAGCCTGCCACCCAAAAAGCTAGGCAGGCTGGTTGGTTTTGTGCTGGCAATTGGTTTGGTTGTCAACATACAGAAGATTGCTGTGCTCTAGTAACCAGACAACATCAAGCTTTGAGGCTATTCTACTGTGCACTGCATTCAAGATGAGCAACTGCAGTTCTTTAACTGCTTGCTGGCTGACACTAGCACTTCAAGACTCATTGGCACTACCTTAATTTTTGCTGGTGATGTCTTTCTTATAAATAACTCAAAGTTAATAACTTCTCTTTCACCTTAGTAAATAAAAAAGACAAGACTTTTTTCATTTCAAATGAATTTTATTTTGTTTCACAGATCTGAAATGTGAACTTTCAACTGTTTTGACTTGCAAAGAATGTAAGATGTAATTTATAATATATATACAGTGCATTGAAACATTAAAAGAGCAATGTATAGATACATTCTTTATACATACTGATGTAGAAAATAGAAAATGTTCTTTGTTTTTGAATTGGTTTTTTGCAATGTTTGATGTTTCAGAAATGGAAAAATAAACCAGGCACAAAGATGCACAGCTCATAATATGCAACTGCAAGGGCAAAATTGAGTAAATATTTTGTATGACATGGTACTTGTATCTATGAAGTAAATCAAAAGTAAATCAGAAAAGTAAATTTAAATACTGTAAAGGCTTGGCTTAATTTGGAGGTCGAAATATGAGTATAATAACCAGCAGTGTAGTGTTAAGTGTTTACCAGGCATAGCATGCCTGGGCGCAACCTAGGGATTCACCCGGCCGTTTCTATTGGCAACACACACATGTAAGTTGCTATTGGATGGAATAGTAGTCACGTGACTATTCTCAGCCAATAGCGACTTACATGTGTGTTGCCAATAGAAACGGCCGAGTGATTCCCCAGGTTGCGCATGTATGCGGCATAGAATTTTTTTGTGGAACTAACAGTGCAGTTGGATTGTCATGGCCATGTGGAGTTTTATGCACGGGGTTAGTGAGGAGCACTACATCCAGGCAATGCGTGGGCGGCCTTAGCTCCAATGGCTGCGCAACTTGTAGCTAAACTAAACAGAAAAGCAGATATCAGTATTTAAAAAGAGAAAAAATTGGCAAATTAGCAAGTACCATGAAGCTTATTTGCTTCAATTAATTTTGCACAGTCGGCCTACAGTGGCTGAAATTGGACTATCTATCAGACTCAGTCTTGCCGCACTATACCCTTAAAACATTAGTCAGCTTTCTTGAGATGTGGCATAGCAGATCAGGTTCAATGGCATGTCTATGAAGATCGCATCCTACATCGCTAAGACCACTAAAGTGAGACCTCAATGTTATGTGGGGTGAAGGACATGGGCATTGCTTCTCAGTGTGCAGTTCCCGCTGGCCAGTTATAGATATAGTGAATTCCATTTCCAATGCTCAGTTGCAGCTGCCAGATGAAAAATGATTAACAATCAGGTGGGCTCCAAATTCTTTCCAAGGTTGGCACCAGGCTCTACCAGCATGCTTGAGATTGCTTTCCATGGCCTCCAATTGAGACTATCGCTCTAGTTGATGTTGGAAGCCCAAAAATGCAAAACTTTGACTTGAGTGCTGCAATGATGAGCAATAGGCCTAGTGCTGGAGTCCATCCACCACACTAAAATGTTGGTAGGTATGGGCAATGGTAAAATGAGAAATTTTGTCTTTTCATTGGAATGAACTTTCCTAAAAGGTTATACCATAAATTTTGCTACAAACTATGCCATCATAAATTTAGGGAAACTAGCCATGTAAAAGGTAAGGATATATCATCTTTTGCCCCAACCACATTGACCCTTGCTTTTTACTAACCCTTATCCATATATTAAAAAAAAAAACATTTAGAAAATTTACTCACTTGCTAAAGTCAAATGTAATGAAGACCTTGTGGTGTCAGGAAAGACACTTTGTGGATCACTTTAATTGGTATCCAAAAGTATATCATCTTGTGCAATGGCATTTTAGCAGGTTGATGCTTTGCAAAAATTTCCACTGAAGTCAGATAGGCACTGGAAAGATCAAAGGATTAAGTATGTCAAATACAATGCTAGACATAATTTATATCATAAGGAAATCTGTTTGAAATCTAACAAGATTAGATTTTGCAGCCTTTTGTCTAAAATGGTTGCTAGTGTAAGTTACTACCAAAAATTTAATTGGCATGATAACTATCTATCTATTAAGATAGATGATAGGATAATATATTGGTACAAAATACTTATAGTAAAATTAAAGATTATTGAATAAAAATGTAACAATTAGACATCTAAGTACTATTTAGTATTTGGATTAGACCCTAATAGCCAAAATCTAAGTTATTAAATAATACTAATTAAAAAATCATATTTACCTATAAAAAATAAAATTAAAACTGAATATAGATAACTAAATTAATAAACAAATTTTAAATTAATACTAAAAACTAGATTTTCATTGTCAATTATTAGAGCCAGCTTAGTTTTATAAATAGATATAAGGTAGTAAAATGAATAGGCCTAAATATTCCTAGTTTCAAAGCTTTATGAGTGCAATAAGGCCTAGGCCTAGTTTCAATAGTAAATAAATGCTAAAGTTAAGATAAATGTGGGCATGCAGTATTGTATTACCCATTTTTTAGTTTATAATAAAAGACCTATCATAATAATCTAATAATTAGGCCTATCATGCTTGGGTGCAACCTAGGGATTCACCCGGCCATTTCTATTGGCAACACACATATATAAGTTGCTATTGGCTGAGAGCAATCACGTGACTACTATTCCATCCAATAGCAACTTACATGTGTGTGTTCTGTGTTGCCAATAGAAATGGCCGAGTGATTCCCAAGGTTGCGCATGTATGAGGCCTATGATTCAAATATGATATGAAATATACCATTAAAATTGCAATTTTAAAGGTATTATATTCAACAAAATATATAATTCAAGGAAGGTAAACCTAAACCAGCTGGGTGCTAGGCCTAGTTTATATAGTATAGTGTATTCAAATTTGCAATAAAAAATTAAAAATCTAAGCCTAATTAAAAGTGTAAAAACCTAGAAAAAAGGTTAGTGCCCATTTTTGTGACTAGGCCTAGGCCCTAACCATTTTTTTCTGTCTGGCTTTCAGGTAAAAACTGATAGCTTTCTAAAGACTTGAGGCCTAGGTAAAACAAGAAAAATGAAAATGGTGGGGGCATATTGTAAATATTGTCCTTATATATTTAACTACATAGACAGGTCTATTAGTATAGTTACTACATTGAAATGGAATTATACCTACAATAATGGCTTAATAGTACCGTAATGCAGCATTTTTATTGCAAATATACTTGATTTTAAAAAGGAAAAATACAAAGTTCGGCTAATGCCACTTGTGAGTATTTTGCAACTTGGGGCTTATGAAATAAAAAGAAAATAATATGAAGATGAAACTTTCAAGACACAACTACATTAAAATATAATAGAGTAACATGTTGTGCGTGCTAAATAAAAAGAATGGTTATCTTAGCTGCCTTAGATCAAATGCAATCATTGATTTTGTGATGAAAAAATGATTTGCTCCTATCTCCGCAGTGTATTTTTTCCAGGAAATCGTCCTCCTAAAAATTTACACGATCTTTGAGTTTTACGTCCTGCTAGTCTAGAAGTCCTTGTTCGTAACGCGTATGCATGCTAATTTTTCGTTAGCCTCTGTACATTATTACGAGTCAGTATGCAGTAAAGCGTTCCTATAGAGCCAGCTACACCTAAAAGGACTTGCTTTCACAAATTTCTTGCCATAGTTCTTGTATTTCAGAGAGCAGATGAAAGAGGATGTGAACTTAATAATGATAGCACTTTTATAATGATAATCACAGTATTATTAACACACTCAGCGTCGGCCACGCAAATGTACATGCAGTGCACATATGGGTGCGGGATTCAGATTGCGTAATCGATACTTAAATGCTCGTTGCCCAGCAAAAAGAAAGTTCAAGGTGTCAGGGGGCAATAAAAAGTGAAGAACACTCATTATAAAATGATATTGGCTAGCCAAGAATTACTTCGGCCCTCGATATAATGAGGATTTCAATATTAGGTCCATAAGATTTAGGCATATGATTACAAAGGCACAGCACCCTCGGCATCTCTGTCAGCCTATCTTGCCTACTAATGTATAATCCCATCAGTACTCGAAATATGGCCCGTAAAAAATCATCAACGCAAGAGGGATGCGGTTTTCAACGATTCTTTTCTCATTGTCGGTCCAGTAGAGAGATCCGATAGAGAAACCGGCTCAATCGGCCACCGCTTCCATTTCAGAGCCTTAAGTTCACATGAAATCCCCGTTTTCCCCATTTATCCCATTCAGGGAGACCAAATGATAGAGAGATGCGGTTTTCGACGATTCTTCTCTCATTGTCGGTCCAGTAGAGAGATCCGATAGAGAAACCGGCTCAATCGGCCACCGCTTCCATTTCAGAGCCTTAAGTTCACATGAAATCCCCATTTTCCCCATTTATCCCATGCGCGGAAGCGGCCGGGAAGCTATGAGTAAAAATGAGTTTTGCCTTTATGGAAGGATCAAGGATATCATGCAAGGTTCATGAATCTGTAAATCCTGCATTATTTCAGTACGAGTGACCCGATCGTTATAGCAAAATATATATACAAACCCAATATACCTTGACTAATTGCATGTGCTTTTTGTCCCCATAAAATGTCATGTAACAATTTTTCGACAGTTTGATCGTGCTCAAGCCTCGATATATATACAATACAAGGATCACTGCCTCGATATTTAGAGGAAACGTGCATTCACAATTTCTGAAAATCCAACTTTTAGGTTGTAAAAACCACCTGACGCTACAGAATCGAGAACTTGTAGGTGCCACAAGGCAGAGAAGCAAAGAAAAATAGAAAAAGAAAATATAGCTAGGACAGTGATCAGAAAAAGAACGGCCAAGGGCCACACATACAGAGGCGCTTTCACTGTATAACACTATATAACGAGAGTGCAGACATCAAAGTCATGAAGCGCGTAGGGCACATGTTACAAACGGCATCATTGTTTGGTTTAAATTCATGAATTGAAATTAGACAAGAAATTATACTGAATAATGTATGTACTTAAATGTACAGTGTACTCATACATACATGGCCACATGTATGCGTACAACAAATATACCATTTTATTTGATCTGTGGCGCATCAAAAATGCACGCACACGTACAGTAAATGCATATGTTACATTACAAACTAAGTACACAGCAACAGGACAGAATCAGATTATTTTTGCTGATTGTAAAAATATTGTAAAATCATAATAAAAAGCAAAAGCTCGAATCAGCCTTTCACGGGTAGATATCACAGGCGATTGCTGATAATTTTCGTTGAATGAATTTACCGCATGCCCGAGCCTACATAAAGACTGCATGAAAGTAATCCCGTCTCCATGGTTGCTCCAGCTTATTTACTCAGATTTTGGGTCGTCTCCATCAACAACTTGGCGCCTCCGCTTGTCGTACAGCTCGTAGACAACAACAATGACCAGAATGGCGACAATTTCGCAGCCAATCGCCACGAGCGGAGTCAGGAAGCTCAGCGGACTCTTCACCCGCAGGAACAGCCTGGCGGTGTTCTCTCCGTACCTGTTTTTGGACGCGCAGGTGATGTAACCCCTGTCGGCTTCGTAGCTGACAGAGCTCAGGTAGAGCGTATTGTTATTTGTCAAATTGAACGCCGGGTCTACAGACTTCGTCCAGCGAATGTCGCCCATCGGGTTGCCTTCGACCAGGCACAGTATTGCCACGCTTTCTCCGGGCCACATCGCCACGTCGTACTCGTTCGCCCCGTCCACCTTCATCGTCAGGAGTGGCGCGGACAAGAATCGGCCAGTGGCGGAAGCCGTCTGGTTGACAATGCAGACAAAGTTAGTGATGTCAGACTTGACCGGGTAGTTGATGTTGAGCACCGAGGTACCAGAGAGGCCATTGTCAGCCAGTTTTGTGTCAACGGTGATTCTGGCGTCAACGGTTGCGCTGGAGTTGGAGTTTTCCAAACGCCAGAAGAAACTACTCGGGCTCAGCACCCCAGAGCTGCTGGCCCTGCAGGTAATGGCCAGACGTTTCAGCTTGCCAAGGGTGTACCTCTCGCCTGTTGAACTGCCAGAGTCTTTAAGACTCACCGAAACGTCGTCTACAGTAACATTGATGTGCTGAGCGGACACCACAGCAGCCAGCAGGAGCTGCAGGACAGCGGCAGCAATCGGGCTCTGGCAGGCGAACATTATCGACATCCGGGCTGCAACTGGCTTCGATCGGGAAAAAATTCTGGCTCTGCCGGAGCAGAAAATTGCGTCAAAATGAAAAATAAGGGGGCAACTGGAAAGAGAGGAGATGAGCAAGCCAGTGAGCGATGAGGCTCGGTTGGCTTTATACTGGGCAAAGAAATCTGCCCACTTCCCGCCCGCCTCCTCCGTCTACCTGCCTAAACTCGTTTCCCAACTTCCCATTTGACTCGGGGCGGTTCATTACCGAGCGGAAACTGCCATTGGCCGTGCAGATCTAGAGGATATTTTTCTGCGCAGAACGCACACCCTGATACGTCCTGTTCGCTTAGGAGAGAAAATCAAAGAAAAGGGAACAAGGGATAGACCAATGAAGGGGAAATGTCTTCACCTATGCATATTGTCAAGCAACTGCCTTTTTACCGCGTTTTCTATCCCTTCCCCAGCTCTCCAACAGCCGATGCAGAGTGGCACGCCGGTCTGGTCAGACTCCGACCACTTTGTGCCGCTTTGAACCAGCGAGATCCGCCTCGCCACAGGGCTCTCTGTCCTCAACCACTCCACCTCAGCGTCCAGGATAGGAAAGCAATAGCACGCCACGTACTAGGGGGTCAATAGAGACTCAATAGAGAAATAATACAGACAAGCGGCTGAATTTGCAGTCTGGACGAACAGAAATGTTTGTAGCTCACATTCCTACATTTTCAATTGGAATGATTAACTCTGACTTATCTATTAATAACCCTTTCTTAAAAATCTATCGCTTAAACTTTAAATGTCACATCAGTCACAGAGCCCTCAGTTTTCAAAACTGGTATTGGATTTTTTACCTTATTGAAATCAGGCTTAAACATCGATTTCCATGCTATAATGGATCAGAATTCTCAACCTGCTCGCCTTTTTCCGACGATGTCTATGGGCAAGACCGAATCTACTGCCTGCCAAATGGGATTTTCAACTTGGTTGGACTTACTATCAACTTGCCTGACAAAAGCAATGTTAGCAGAAAGGAGCTAAAAATAACTTTAAAATTGTTGAACACAAAAGAACATTGAGACCTAACGGGCGTTCAAACTTTCGCCCAATTCAGTTCTAGAACTGGTTGGAACAGCTTTTTTTCCCGAAGGGGCAGCAGCAGTTTGTGTGCGTGAGAATGTTTCACTGTACAGTTTTAATTTTTACCCTCACTGAGAGCTTTAGCAGCAACGCAATATTGTGTATGAATTGGTGAGAGAAGGTGAGAGAGAAAACCGCCCCTGCTCCCATGGTTTCCGAGAGGGTGGGGGCCGACCAGGGCAGATACGCTGAGAGACGGGCATTGTACAGTTCAGAACTAGCTGCACAGCGAGGCTAGAGAGTACAGTCAGTACACCCATGTCCAAACCCACGCTAGCAAGCTGCATGCCAGCGAAGTACAGTCAGGCGAGTAAAACAGTTGCTGGGCATGCAGTTTAGCTGACTGATGCAGCTGAAATCGACAAGAAAACTCTACTTTGGTCACAATACATGCCGCTGAATCCGATAGCGTCATGTACAAGCGCTTCGTTCGCGAGTCCTCAGAACTGGAGCCCTTCCGAGCTCAATGTGAGTCCTCCGGCGCCCACGGCAATCCAGAAGTCGACGATCTGTGGGCCCGAATCGACGCGCGCAACCGTCGGCAGGCTTTCCAGACTGCCGCGCAGGAGCCAAAAATTGCTGGTGGCTCCTCCGATTTGAACGCGGCGGCACGTGCGCGTCACCAATGGGGCACCGTGCGAATCTTCATCTCGTCCACATTCAAGGACTTCTTTGCTGAGCGCGAGAGTCTGGTCAAGCGGGTTTTCCCCAGCCTGCGAGAGTGGTGCGAGAAGCGCAGGATTGCCCTATACGACTACGACCTGCGATGGGGAGTGCCAAAAGACAGCACAAGCTCCGAAGCAGTTCGCACCTGTCTCGAACTGCTCGATCGCTGCCAGACGGAAACTGGGGGGCGCGTCTTCTTTCTGGGCCTGGTTGGCGACCGATTCGGCTGGGTGCCCGGGCCTGCTGACCTTGACGAGGAGCTGCAGCTTCAGTATGACTGGACGTTCGGCAGCTCGGTGACGCAGATGGAGGTCGTGCACGGCGCCATGGCGAAGCTGAGCCCCAACGCGCTCTTCATGGTTCGCGACTCGGCCTGCTACGCGGATATTCCGGACGCTCAGCGCAAGGACTTTGTTGAGCCAGCCGGCTCCGTCACCGCTCGTCACGTAGCTCGACAGAAGCTGGAGTTAGCCAAGCGGTTCCCGCCAAGCCAGGTGCGCCTGTACTCGGTGCGATACGCAGGAAGTGTCAAAGAGGGCAAGCGCGAGCGCGTTCAGTTCTCCGGCTTTGAAGAATTCGAGCGGCAAGTGCTGACCTTCTTTCAGAAAACAATTGCAGCAGAGTTTCCGCTGCACGTGGCCAGTGAGCCGCCAGAGGAGCCGGTGACTTCTAGTGAGAAGCCGACATCAGAAGCGGCAAGCGACAGTGGCGAGTCGAATGAGATGCACATCTGCTACATGTTTGCCCTGGCTGGCAATGCTCAGGGTCAGACGGCTTGCCTGAACTTGATGCGGGACTTTGCATCAGCCGACGATCCCGATGCCAGCAAGCTGCCGCCACTTTTTGGGGACCTGGAGGAGGCCAGCGAGACATCCGACCTGAGGGCTCTGGCGATCTGCGGCGACACTGGGGCCGGGAAAAGCACAGTTCTGGCTCGGCTGGGCCAGCTCTTCGTTGACAAGAAAGGCTTTGATGTGATGGCGCACTTTTCGCAGTTCAGTCCGACCTCAGGCGACGCGCAAGCGCTTCGAAAGAAGCTAAGAGACTTTTTCCTTGACTTCGTGCCAAAAGAAAATGTGACTGCCATAACGAAGGATACAAGCGTTGAAAACATATTGGAATTGGTGTCCAAAATTACGAGTCGACGATTTATTGTTCTGATTGATGCCTACGAGTGCTTCTTCGAGTCCAGCCACCCCCGAGACCTGCTGCCAGCTGCCTGGCCAGCAAATGTTCGCTGCATCCTCACCTGTCACAAATCGGAGGCGGCTCGCTGTTTCGGCGATCGAGTTGTGCACCTGTACAACCTGGAGCCTCTGGAGCCGGAAGCTTGTCGGGCTGTGTGCCGCGGCTACCTGGACGCGTTCGGCAAGCGTCTGGACGCGGCGCAGCTGACCTCCCTGCTCGGCAAGGCCAGCGCCACCAACCCGCTCTGGCTGACGCAGGCCTGCGAAGAGCTGCGCGTATTTGGCGACTACGCGGCTCTGTCGCAGATGATCGCCAATTTCCCGGACGACACGCACGAACTTCTAAAAACCATCGGTGCTCGAATTCTCAAAGACGACAAACCGGACGGTCTGGTGGCCACCCTGCTATCGCTGGTCAGCGTCTCGCGTGTCGGCCTCTGGGAGAAGCACGCGAGACGGTTGCTCCATTTTGCGTCCAATGGGCAGGAGACGAAATACGAGAGCGAAAACGATGAAGTGCCCCTTGCGGAGTACCTGAGGCTCCGGCGGGAAACCAAAGCTTTTCTGCGTAGCATCGCTCGTGAGTCCACCTGTTTGACCTTTCAGCACCGAGCCTCGCGCGCCGCGGTACAGGAGCTGCTCCTGGCAGAGCCCGAGGCTGTCATCCGTTGGCACAGCCTCGTGGCCAACTTCATCTTGTCTAGGCTTCGGAATGGCTTTGACGCTGTGTTGTCTCGTGACCTGCCGCATCACCTGTACTATTGCGACCGAAGGTCAGAGCTGCACAAGATCCTGTCATTCGACCAGAGCAGCAGACACATCGCTATTCGCATCCCGACCATCACGTCAAGCTACGTTTACAATTCTTGGCGCTGTCGCCAGGTGAAGGTGACGCCGGAGAGCAAGCAGGCTTCATTGGTGGTGTGCACCTTCTGCAAGAACCTGCCAACTCGAGTCGGCACTCTGAGGTCGGCCGGCTGCGCCTACTGCGGCATGATGATCATGCGGGGCCACTCGGTGCCAGCGGGCACCTGCCAGATGCACCAGGCCCCACATGCCAGCATGCTTCGCTGTTGGTTCTGCGGCAGGACTGACTCAAACGCAGCGCAGTTGTCGATCTGTTCGATGTGCAACATGTCCAGCCCGATGTGGTGCTGCCAGCCCGTATTGGAAACTGACAGGCAGTTCCGATTTCTTCAGCGTGGTCAGACTAAGCGGTCAAATCTGTTTTTTTGAAACTGAAAATTTTAATTCGGTGTTTTTTGAGTGGAATGACACCTTCAAAGTGAGCAAATAAACAATTCCATTAACCTTCATTTAATTAACCCACTCTTGTTTTTATTTTAACGCAAATCTGCACAGTTCCGTCTGAAATAAAATGACCTTCGTTGTCCGCTAATTTTCTTAACGAGGCTGCGCACTAATTGCATCGAGTCATGTCTAGCCTATACATGTAGTCTTGTCTGCACTCGCTATGAAGAAGATAAAGCGATCCGACAACTGTAATTAAGGCAAGACCGATCTGCGCTCACGCAGGTCTTCCTGTCACGCATTCGGTGACTGCATGGCATTCAGAATCCCTATTGGGGATAATAGGCTTGTTAAACGAAGCTTCAAATGAGGACACTGCTGCCATCTAGTCTGTCCATTTAAGTCGGAAAACTGTTCTCGAGTGATGGACAAGGAGGTGGATTTCAACGAACTTTCTTTCCTGCCCCTTCTACTGATTAACAGTGGGATTACCGGCTTATGCAGAGCTGCTCAATACTCCTTTGTGAAGAAAATGCTTCTCACTAACTTTTTCGACTTAAGAAATGTTGCACAGCTCGTACTGGGTGAGGATGGGAATCCATGAGTCTTCTATTCTCACCGAGGCTGCACTCATGCGCTCAACTCTGCAGTTTTGTTATGAAAGAGACGCTCTTTTGCAAGCAAAGACAGATAAAAATACTTACTACTTGAGTAGCTTAAATGAGTCATATTCCTGAGTAGTTTAAAAGCGTATCATGATTACACGCAGTTGTATATTTGCGTCCTGGGTAGCTCTAATCTCGCATCCTGGGTAGCTCTAATCTCGCATCCTGGGTAGCTCTAATCTCGCATCCTGGGTAGCTCTAATCTCGCATCCTGGGTAGCTCTAATCTCGCATCCTGGGTAGCTCTAATCTCGCATCCTGGGTAGCTCTAATCTCGCATCCTGGGTAGCTCTAATCTCGCATCCTGGGTAGCTCTAATCTCGCATCCCGAGTAGCTCTAGGGTCGCAATGCCCGGATCCGTCGTCATGTACAGAATAGGTCTGCTTGAGGCTTTGAATCAAGGACTTCTAGACTAGCAGGACGTAAAACTCAAAGATCGTGTAAATTTTTAGGAGGACGATTTCCTGGAAAAAATACACTGCGGAGATAGGAGCAAATCATTTTTTCATCACAAAATCAATGATTGCATTTGATCTAAGGCAGCTAAGATAACCATTCTTTTTATTTAGCACGCACAACATGTTACTCTATTATATTTTAATGTAGTTGTGTCTTGAAAGTTTCATCTTCATATTATTTTCTTTTTATTTCATAAGCCCCAAGTTGCAAAATACTCACAAGTGGCATTAGCCGAACTTTGTATTTTTCCTTTTTAAAATCAAGTATATTTGCAATAAAAATGCTGCATTACAGTACTATTAAGCCATTATTGTAGGTATAATTCCATTTCAATGTAGTAACTATACTAATAGACCTGTCTATGTAGTTAAATATATAAGGACAATATTTACAATATGCCCCCACCATTTTCATTTTTCTTGTTTTACCTAGGCCTCAAGTCTTTAGAAAGCTATCAGTTTTTTAAGCTAGACCTGCATATATAGGACCAAGAATATAGTCATATAGACCTAGGCACAAAAACAAGCTCTAACCATTTTTACTAAGTAGGCCTATCTATAAAGAAATATTCTAGATTTTTTTAGTATTTAACTTTTAATATTATTATTATTATTATTATTAAATTGCAAGTTTTATAGGTTAAAATGTGTTAATAAGAAATATATTTGCATTAATAATTAACAAAATAAATAGATTAGTCGTTAGAAAAGGTAAATGTTAAATAATAGTTTAAGAAAAAGGAATTTGTTAAAATAGTTTTATATGTGTACTATTTTAAGTTTAAATTACTTTTTTAGCTAAAAATTTACATCATATAGTAGTAAAACTTCTAATTGAATTTTTGTACCTTTTGCTTATGTATTAGCTTTTTTTTTATGTTGACTTATATATTAAAATACAATTGACAACCTTTGATAATATTTATTTTTGCATTAACCCTGAACAATTAAATTCTTTATATTTCAACATATTTTGTTTCAGCTGCCAGCAACAAGCCTCAATTGCCACTGCCTGATTTTCAGCCTACATTCTGAGCTTATCTACTAGCTGTGTATTGGCCAATGCTTCATGTTTGATCAACCTAATGATTGCATTATGGCATTCCATGTCCTGCTCACTTGTCACAACTCAGTGACCTAGCCTGCCACCCAAAAAGCTAGGCAGGCTGGTTGGTTTTGTGCTGGCAATTGGTTTGGTTGTCAACATACAGAAGATTGCTGTGCTCTAGTAACCAGACAACATCAAGCTTTGAGGCTATTCTACTGTGCACTGCATTCAAGATGAGCAACTGCAGTTCTTTAACTGCTTGCTGGCTGACACTAGCACTTCAAGACTCATTGGCACTACCTTAATTTTTGCTGGTGATGTCTTTCTTATAAATAACTCAAAGTTAATAACTTCTCTTTCACCTTAGTAAATAAAAAAGACAAGACTTTTTTCATTTCAAATGAATTTTATTTTGTTTCACAGATCTGAAATGTGAACTTTCAACTGTTTTGACTTGCAAAGAATGTAAGATGTAATTTATAATATATATACAGTGCATTGAAACATTAAAAGAGCAATGTATAGATACATTCTTTATACATACTGATGTAGAAAATAGAAAATGTTCTTTGTTTTTGAATTGGTTTTTTGCAATGTTTGATGTTTCAGAAATGGAAAAATAAACCAGGCACAAAGATGCACAGCTCATAATATGCAACTGCAAGGGCAAAATTGAGTAAATATTTTGTATGACATGGTACTTGTATCTATGAAGTAAATCAAAAGTAAATCAGAAAAGTAAATTTAAATACTGTAAAGGCTTGGCTTAATTTGGAGGTCGAAATATGAGTATAATAACCAGCAGTGTAGTGTTAAGTGTTTACCAGGCATAGCATGCCTGGGCGCAACCTAGGGATTCACCCGGCCGTTTCTATTGGCAACACACACATGTAAGTTGCTATTGGATGGAATAGTAGTCACGTGACTATTCTCAGCCAATAGCGACTTACATGTGTGTTGCCAATAGAAACGGCCGAGTGATTCCCCAGGTTGCGCATGTATGCGGCATAGAATTTTTTTGTGGAACTAACAGTGCAGTTGGATTGTCATGGCCATGTGGAGTTTTATGCACGGGGTTAGTGAGGAGCACTACATCCAGGCAATGCGTGGGCGGCCTTAGCTCCAATGGCTGCGCAACTTGTAGCTAAACTAAACAGAAAAGCAGATATCAGTATTTAAAAAGAGAAAAAATTGGCAAATTAGCAAGTACCATGAAGCTTATTTGCTTCAATTAATTTTGCACAGTCGGCCTACAGTGGCTGAAATTGGACTATCTATCAGACTCAGTCTTGCCGCACTATACCCTTAAAACATTAGTCAGCTTTCTTGAGATGTGGCATAGCAGATCAGGTTCAATGGCATGTCTATGAAGATCGCATCCTACATCGCTAAGACCACTAAAGTGAGACCTCAATGTTATGTGGGGTGAAGGACATGGGCATTGCTTCTCAGTGTGCAGTTCCCGCTGGCCAGTTATAGATATAGTGAATTCCATTTCCAATGCTCAGTTGCAGCTGCCAGATGAAAAATGATTAACAATCAGGTGGGCTCCAAATTCTTTCCAAGGTTGGCACCAGGCTCTACCAGCATGCTTGAGATTGCTTTCCATGGCCTCCAATTGAGACTATCGCTCTAGTTGATGTTGGAAGCCCAAAAATGCAAAACTTTGACTTGAGTGCTGCAATGATGAGCAATAGGCCTAGTGCTGGAGTCCATCCACCACACTAAAATGTTGGTAGGTATGGGCAATGGTAAAATGAGAAATTTTGTCTTTTCATTGGAATGAACTTTCCTAAAAGGTTATACCATAAATTTTGCTACAAACTATGCCATCATAAATTTAGGGAAACTAGCCATGTAAAAGGTAAGGATATATCATCTTTTGCCCCAACCACATTGACCCTTGCTTTTTACTAACCCTTATCCATATATTAAAAAAAACAACATTTAGAAAATTTACTCACTTGCTAAAGTCAAATGTAATGAAGACCTTGTGGTGTCAGGAAAGACACTTTGTGGATCACTTTAATTGGTATCCAAAAGTATATCATCTTGTGCAATGGCATTTTAGCAGGTTGATGCTTTGCAAAAATTTCCACTGAAGTCAGATAGGCACTGGAAAGATCAAAGGATTAAGTATGTCAAATACAATGCTAGACATAATTTATATCATAAGGAAATCTGTTTGAAATCTAACAAGATTAGATTTTGCAGCCTTTTGTCTAAAATGGTTGCTAGTGTAAGTTACTACCAAAAATTTAATTGGCATGATAACTATCTATCTATTAAGATAGATGATAGGATAATATATTGGTACAAAATACTTATAGTAAAATTAAAGATTATTGAATAAAAATGTAACAATTAGACATCTAAGTACTATTTAGTATTTGGATTAGACCCTAATAGCCAAAATCTAAGTTATTAAATAATACTAATTAAAAAATCATATTTACCTATAAAAAATAAAATTAAAACTGAATATAGATAACTAAATTAATAAACAAATTTTAAATTAATACTAAAAACTAGATTTTCATTGTCAATTATTAGAGCCAGCTTAGTTTTATAAATAGATATAAGGTAGTAAAATGAATAGGCCTAAATATTCCTAGTTTCAAAGCTTTATGAGTGCAATAAGGCCTAGGCCTAGTTTCAATAGTAAATAAATGCTAAAGTTAAGATAAATGTGGGCATGCAGTATTGTATTACCCATTTTTTAGTTTATAATAAAAGACCTATCATAATAATCTAATAATTAGGCCTATCATGCTTGGGTGCAACCTAGGGATTCACCCGGCCATTTCTATTGGCAACACACATATATAAGTTGCTATTGGCTGAGAGCAATCACGTGACTACTATTCCATCCAATAGCAACTTACATGTGTGTGTTCTGTGTTGCCAATAGAAATGGCCGAGTGATTCCCAAGGTTGCGCATGTATGAGGCCTATGATTCAAATATGATATGAAATATACCATTAAAATTGCAATTTTAAAGGTATTATATTCAACAAAATATATAATTCAAGGAAGGTAAACCTAAACCAGCTGGGTGCTAGGCCTAGTTTATATAGTATAGTGTATTCAAATTTGCAATAAAAAATTAAAAATCTAAGCCTAATTAAAAGTGTAAAAACCTAGAAAAAAGGTTAGTGCCCATTTTTGTGACTAGGCCTAGGCCCTAACCATTTTTTTCTGTCTGGCTTTCAGGTAAAAACTGATAGCTTTCTAAAGACTTGAGGCCTAGGTAAAACAAGAAAAATGAAAATGGTGGGGCATATTGTAAATATTGTCCTTATATATTTAACTACATAGACAGGTCTATTAGTATAGTTACTACATTGAAATGGAATTATACCTACAATAATGGCTTAATAGTACCGTAATGCAGCATTTTTATTGCAAATATACTTGATTTTAAAAAGGAAAAATACAAAGTTCGGCTAATGCCACTTGTGAGTATTTTGCAACTTGGGGCTTATGAAATAAAAAGAAAATAATATGAAGATGAAACTTTCAAGACACAACTACATTAAAATATAATAGAGTAACATGTTGTGCGTGCTAAATAAAAAGAATGGTTATCTTAGCTGCCTTAGATCAAATGCAATCATTGATTTTGTGATGAAAAAATGATTTGCTCCTATCTCCGCAGTGTATTTTTTCCAGGAAATCGTCCTCCTAAAAATTTACACGATCTTTGAGTTTTACGTCCTGCTAGTCTAGAAGTCCTTGCTTTGAATGCAGCTTGCGTGGCATTTAATAATAAAGCAAAAGGGGCACTTTTGAGTGGTGTTTAGTTCATTGAGTTTATACACAATTGATCTGAAAATCTAGCTCCGTAGGGATATGGTGCTCTGAAAGGGGAGCAATGTTGACTAAGTCCTAGTTTTTGCCTTGCACTTTATTTCAGTAGCTCGTAGGTCTCAGGCCAACAACGCTCAAGATAATCGAGGTACATCGTACATGTACTTCAGCAACTCCCTCAACCCCTGTCAGTAATTAAAGTTAGACCTCCCAACCTTCCACCTCCCAGTGAACTGTTGCGCCGTTGGCGACTCCAGCGCCTGGTAGGCTATATCATCCGAGTCAAGTCGTACTGTCCGCAACCGGTGCTGCTGCTGAAGCTGCAGGCACCCTACCGGCGGGGGCAGGCGCGCACTCGGCGTTTCGTCGACTGCCTGCCGGTTGAAGCCGGCGCCCCGGACACTGCCGGCGGGGCGGCCTATGTTCGCGCCCAGGCCCTGAAACGCTCAATGTGACATTGTCCCACGCTTGACTGGCTGACGTATTTTGTTGTTGTTCCAACAAGAATCGACATTTCAAACCAGTTTAATCGCCAGTTGAAATCGACGCTTTGCTGAAATTTTCCTTGAAACAAAACCGTCCACTTGAGAGACTGCATCGACCAATGATAAAGTTCTCGTCCAGCTTGACGCATTCTCAGGATATCTGTGCCAAAAATTCTGGAATGGACAGCTTAAATTTTCTCGTCGTCGTGACAGTAAATCAATTCGCGATAGAAACAAAAGATAATAACGGATATTTGCGTGATTGAGAGGACTCGTAAAACTGCGATTGAGTAGCCATGCAATGCAGGTCCTGCAGTCTGTTTTGCATAGTTTGCTCTTCCCGTTATTGTTGTTCCATTCAGCAATCCTTTGAGCCTCCGGCAGGCTCATTCTGCCTGCTGACGATTTCTTCAATCTGAAAATTTCTTCGTTGTCTTGCACGATTCAAATCTTTATTCGTCTACTTTTCTCAGTAGTCTAAATTGAGTCTCTTACTGAGACTATTGGTCCAGAGCGCTGCTGAAGATCTGAGAGAGAAGGGGCATGGATGAACTGTTATCCTGCGATGAAACTCGGCCGATCAACAATTCAAATAAACGGAGTACATGAAGTGTAAAACCGATTTAATGCAATCAATGCGATCTACAATCAGTGACAAATTTGTTTATAAAAAACATGCGTCACTTCTGTGTATTGGCATTTCTGATTTCCTTTTATTCAAGATTTAAACTGGCAGCTGATGCAACTTTTTATACATTCGTGCATTTACATCTAAACGCTGAAAACTTTATAATTCGAAGCAAGATTGGGTCTTGTCGTCACGTCACGTGACTTCCAGAATCTGTTGTGCTTTTCGTCCTTTGCCTGCTATTTTAATCAGTAGTTACAAACAAGCTACTGTTAGTAGACGGTTAGTCGCAGATTTAACTCCGTTTAATGACTCATTTAAACAAACGCACTTACGGAACGGAATAAAATTATTTATACTTTGAAGTGAAATCGGCAGGTGCAGTTGACATAACAGCTCTTCCCATCTGTCTTCGTGACGACGCCCGCAATACCACATTTGTCTATCGTAAAACCCCAACTCACGCGATGTAATCTACAGAACATTCATTCAGAAAATACGGGTAACGTATTTCAGCACCATTTTTACGATCGCTAATACAGAATTTTCAAAATGCCATTTAGGCTACCATAATAAATGTGTATTAAAACTGTGTCTATATTGAAAGTCTACAACTAGACAGACTCACTAAACACGACGGTTAGAAGCGCTCTATATATACCCTATAATACACATATTAGTGATGAATATAACATGGTCATATAATATTAATGATGATGATGATAATGAAAAAAACTACAAAATTGCGGAACCACAAACACATCTAAGTAATAAAAGCGGTCACTGCGGCTGCTATGCTAGCATTGCATTTCGGACACCGGGTCAGCGGCTCCAGGCAGCGGTCGCACAGCAGGAAATGCGCGCAGGGCAGCGTGACCCGGTTCCTTGTCCGGTTGCGGCACCGGATGCACCGATCGTCAACTTCCGATTCGCCAGCCGGATCGGACAGATCCGTGTTTGCTGGGCCGCCGCCGCCGCCAAAACCAACTATTGCTGAGACAGACGAGGCTGCGAAGCTGGGCACCGCGTATGCGTCGACTGAGGATCCTCCACCGCCGCGGCCGGCACTACCGTCGTGAGACGCCGAAGTCTCGGAGCCGCCAGCCGCAGGGTCAATCAAGCAGGAGTCGATCAGGCGGCGCAGGTCGAACCGAGCGGCAACAGCCGGAGCTCTGGGATCGGCATCTTCAACAGACTGCGCCAGGCGGAGCAGATCGCCCGGCCGCTCGATGCCGGAGCTGCCGCCGCCGCTAGCCGTGGAGGCGGCGCTGCGCAGGAACTGCCTGGCCAGGCAGACCTGCAGAAACGCCGGATCGAAGCCGTACGAAGCGGCCGCGCCAACAACCGGCGAGTCCAGCAGTAAGCGGAGCCGCCGCGTCGACGGCAGGTGAAGCCGGACGGCGGAGTCGGCGGCTGACGGCCACTCGGCTGAGGTGGACGGCGCCGAGGCGAGGCTGACAAGCCGGGCGGCGAGACAGTCGGGCCGGTGCTGCTGCTGACTGGCCAGGCCGGCCTCTGCCTCACAGCAGAAGCAGATCAGTAGCCCAGATTCGTTGGCAAACCAGCCAGACGAGGCGAGTGTCTCGCGGGTGGACTCGTCAACACCAGCCAGTCGCTGCGTGGTGGCCAAACGGTCAGCGTACAGCAGCCAGCCAGTGCGGGCGGACGAAGATATGACCATCAGCACGATGACTGCAGGGGGATATTGCAGAGGAATAACTGTGACCATGTACGATGACAATCCCAAATCTAATAGTCTGTGATCCCGAATCTATTAGTCCATGATCCCGAATCTAATAGTCTGTGATCCCGAATCTATTAGTCCATGATCCCGAATCTAATAGTCCATGATACCGAATCAAATAGTCCATGATCCCGAATCAAATAGTCCATGATACCGAATCAAATAGTCCATGATCCCGAATCTAACAGTCCATGATCCCGATCTAAACAGTCCATGATCCGGAATCTAATAGTCCTTGATCCGGAATTTAATAAGTCTCCATCCAGAATCTAACAGTCCCCGATCCGTGCCATTATTACGTTTTTAATTCTAGAATCTAAAAAGCCCGTTCAAAGTGAGAAATCCCACAAAAAGCTAGATTTTAAAGTTCGAAATAAAAAATTTAATGAAACAGTAAAGCTGTTACAGAAAGCTTGGGTCAGAGAAGAAGCAATCCATGCTTTATAGCGCTACAAAAATACACCACGTCACCGCTTACCCGTTATTCCAACGCGTCGATTTTCGCTCAGAGCCAGAAACGCTGCACGGAATTGAGCCGGGTTTTGCAAGCCAATGACATCTTTAAATAATGCTGAGACAACTTCTTCAGACATTTGATACGGTTCAAGTCTGACCTGAAATGGTCGGTGGGAGACGGCAGTGCGACATTGCTGTTCTTGTATTGATTCAACCTTCTTATACATGCAATTCAATGCAAAACCAGGTACAAGCATAGAACACTGTCGGATTAGGAGTTTCTCACACTTTAGAATTGTTTTTCAGAACATTAAAATTAAGAGTAATTTCTGTTCCTTAAGAGTAATTTGCACAAATATAGCCATTGTCCTTGCATGACAGCTCATCTAACAATTATAAAAAGTGTCATTGCATTAATTAAACACCTCAACTCAAGCAGCCGTTAGCATGATGTTGGTGACAGACAACTTTGCGAGACTAAATTAAAAAATAAACGCGCGTCAATCATCAATTACTTGACCGGCTGCGCTGCGTCATATTTATAGCAAGACACAGGCTAATTGTCCGCACAGGCTACAGTAAGCAGCCATGCCAAACTCTGACAGCCTACGATGCGACAAGAATCACAGGCTGGTAAGAAAGACGTCAAGATACACCCAGACTGAATCGAGCCTCACACGGGTCGTGCTAACGAATAATTCAGAGGCCAGCCTGACTACAGCTTGTATTCTGATGCCCAGCAACATGTCGAAACTGGACAAAAACGAGGAAGTCGACGAAGTGAATAATTTAGCAGCGGAACTGGTTCACGGCGCGCTGGACAGGAGCTTCGAATTGCTAACCAAACCTTGACTAAGAATCAGCTGTCAATCTCTGTGTTTAAGCTGTGTTTTATTGAATTTAGTGCTGAAAATATCGTACCTCTTTCGTTGATAGATTTTTGCAAATACGCGCGGCAAGGATGCTTTTCTGTTTCTAATTTGTCAAGAGGTAAACCGTTAAAAGGAGAAACTTAATGCTTAATAACAGTATGGGGTTGCATTCAGTGGTTACAGAATGCGGCACTATGCATGTGCGATCACACTGCTTGTACATTATTTTTCGTCGCTTTGTAAATTAGTCGCGTGATTTTATATCGGTGTGAACGAGCCATAATATGTAACAGCGCACCTAATTTTATCCTTTGTGCAATTTCTAATTCTAGCTGTATAAATAGGGTTTTATACTGAGAGCAATTTAAATATTTAATGAGCCAAGTGCGCAGAATACTAACGGTCCGCTAGTTGTAGCAAACCAATCAGTGCTCGAAGGCGTTGGTCTGTGTTTATTAGCTCACATTAAATTCGTCGCCATAGCCGTGGAGCACGTAGCGACAACAGGACTTGTTTAATTAAGGCGTCGATAGTCCTAGCTTTGAAGCGCTGTACAGGCGATAAAGTGAGCAAGGAACATTGTACACAAAGCCGATAGATTAAATTACAAAGTCAGAAAGCATTAAGGCTATTCTGAGAGTTGAGAAACCAGCATGTCTGTCGTCAACAAAGGAAGTGCAGACGAAACGGAATCCAAATGTCAAATGCAAGCCAAGAAAAGTGAAGGAAACACGCGCAGCACCACAGAGAGCAATGACCAAACTAAGGGTACGCACAGATCACGTAGACTTTCTGTAACTAGCAAGACGTTAATTAATTGAAGGTTAAGACTCCATCGTGTTCAACACCTGTTTTTAGCAGGTCGCAGCTATACAGGTGATAGCAAAAAGAGCAATAACAGCGGATGCGTGTGTCTGATCGGCTGCACCCTGGACCTGGTGCAGGATGTTGCAAAGCAACTTCGCCAACTGGACAAAGATGACGTGCAGCTGCCAAATGAGAGCAGGACTAATCGAGATGCCTTAGTGAACCGATTGGAAGAAGAAGTAAGGCAGCACAAGGCGGAACAACAGTGCGTGTGTGAAAACTTGAAGAACTAGCGCAGCACGTCAATCTGATGTTTAATACAGCTACTGACTACTCACTGATACAGTAAAATGAACTGTTCAAGTTGTGAAATGCGAATCATGACAAAAATACACAACCTATGTGCAGACAGTGCAACAATTGGTTAATAGTTTATAGTATACTCCAATTATATCCTTTGAAATGGGCGTGTTTGGCCTTTAAGGAAAACCCAAAGCTTTCATCTATCTGATATTAGAAAAACGAGTCATCCTAAGTTTTTAATTAAATTTTTTCAACAGACTACTAAAAGTAGATAAGTAGTATTGTTTTTGACAATCTAAATGATAATTTGGACATTCATGGCCAATAGCTGCTCTATGGCTGCTGCAGCTCGCTCCGTGGACAGAGTCTGTGGACAATCTAATCGATAAATGCTCTCATCGCGCGCACTACAGTAGCAGCAGCAGAATTTACACACAGAAGCAGCAGAATGCTGCCTCAAACAGGTGAATCAGTTCGCCGTCGCCTGATCGATGGCATCAACGTTGGGCACTTCATCAAAGAGGCAGCAAGGGTGCTGCAGCTGCCAATTCTTCCATCCTTTGTTGTCTTTTGTTTGTCTGCCTTTTAATCACTATAGATTGACTTTTAGCTGAGTTATTGTTCCATTAATGAATCAGTTAAAAATTCAAACAGTCTGTTGAAAACATTTGGCAGCAAAAATTATCACTTAAAATGAATGGCTTTTTCTTCTTTTGAATGTCCAAATTATCATTTAGAATGGCTTTTCATCGATTAGATTGCTCATGGACTCTATGTCCAATACCAGTTTGCCAGCAAGTTGCTGCAGCTTGCTGTATGCATTTCTCATTTCGAATGTCCAAATTCTCATTTAGATTGTCAAAAACAATATTAAATATATTTAAACTGTTTTAGAGGCTAATCAGTAAGGGGCAACCTATACTAAGCCTTTCCTACAGTTCATACATGTATAGCTAAATAGCATCTTAGGGGCCCAGCTACTTAAGTAGCAACAGTATAGTCTAGATCTAGCCTTGTGAAATTTTATTGCAATATTCTCATAGATCAATTGCCTATTCAAGGGAATCCTATGGATACTACTTTTGGAATAGCCAAAGTAAAAAAGCTGAGGATGCCTATGCTAAACATGCAAGGTCACAAGTGAACAGGAAACCTGTGTTATCCCATCCTATTAAATCGAAATGTTGTGGGTAAACAGTGGGAGCAACTATGACTTTAGTAAGAAGAAAAATGCTTTGTCATCTAATGATTACTATATAATAGCCTTTGTCAACATATATTTTAGAAAAAGCACAACTTTATGATTAATTTTCATAAGCACACTGGACACTATTTACTAAACTCTTATTGAAATCCAAATAACCCTTATAGTATGCTATTTAGGGATAGAAAGCACACCTAAAGGAAAATTCTAAGAGATATGCTACAAGTGATGCAATATTTAAAGCTTATCTATTATCAATAAATACCAATGACATAAAAAATTTTAAAGACATTTTTAAACGATTAATCAAGTTTTATGCTCAATTACTGATCAAGAAAAATACTAATTCTAGTAATTGAAGAAGATACTACGATTACTTATCAAAGAAGCTATTGCGACCCTAATGGAAAAACCCAAGAGCTTGATAGTAAGACAGACTAGCATGATAAGCCAGAGCTGCACCAAATATATATTACTTTAGCACTCATTGCCAAATGGTTTTTCCCCCCTTCCTAATGCTGACCGGAGCTCCAACACTCTTAATGGTATAACCATAAGCAAAATGGCACTGATAAGCGAGTTGGGCTATGAAGACTATAGTGAAGTGAAAATAAAGAACTAGAATGATTTATAAGTTTATCAGCAACTTTAGCAACAATGAGGACAACATTGCAGGAGTAGAGCTTCTCTAGATCTTCTACTATCTGAGAATGCGAGCACCTTAACAGATTATACTAGCACCTCAACAATGTTAGTGTAAGTGTTATTGACACGATGGAGTTGGATTCTCTCCCTAGAACTGGCCTATGCGAGATCAAATGCTACAGTATAGAGAGAAATTTGCGAGCAACATAAATTCCCTGGGCTATCCTCTGGATGTTCTACAAACAGTGGAGCTGGAGAAGCTTAATGAGCACCTACATCTTTAGGTAACATAGTCATACTAAAGTTAGAGAGCATTGAAATAAATAAATTAAACTATTAGTCTATGGTAATAAGAATATTGAATGTGTGACAATCAGAAGCATTGCCAGTAGGCTTTGTCTAAATGACAATGAATATTATTTATTTCTAGGTGTCAAATATATATCTAGGTAGGCCTAATAGGTTTTCTAAGAGCTCTTAGCATGTATCTGCAGGTTTTTGAAAAGTGATTGCAAGACAGGCAAACCTGCTATTGCTGCTCCCAAGCCTGAATAAAACACTCATTTAATAATAAATAATAGGATCTATGTCACTATTTGAGCTTAGTAGGAATTATAATTTTCCCTAGGACAGGACTAGATCACTAGGATCCTAGATAAATCTTGAGATACAATACTTTTTAGATATCCTAAGCCTAAGGAATAGACTAAATTTTGATTTTGGGATCGCATGATATATGATTTCCTAGGATTAGGCCTTAGGGCCTATCCTAGGCCTAAGATTTTAGAAAATTTTGGGATTTTGATATTTAGGGAATATATAATATACTTCAAAGATTTTGGTATCCTTAGTGCTTAGGCATTACCATTAAATTTTCGCCAAATACAGGCCCATTGCCCGCCCCCTTTCTTTGGCTTCGGTCTGGCTGGACTGCACCACCTCACTGAATTCCTGGTTGCGCCACTGCAGAAGATTTATGGGCCTATGGTCACTTAATACTTGACACTGTGCCCTAACTCAGATTAAAACATAAACGTTCGCCACCGTGAAGAAGAAATCAAAATGCACGGCTCGAGCTTTCTTTGGTATTGAGCATGGTGAAGTGACAGTAGGAACCCATAACCATCATGTACATAATGTCTATTTTCTACTTAGGACGTATACAATTGATTTTGCAATTGTACTACTGGTAAATTTTTAAAGTTCCTATCGCCAAATATTATTGAACTATATGACAAGCTTTTTTTATTTAGTAATACATGTATTGTTGCTCGTATTTTCATATTTTTGTTATTCTTAAAATTGCTTACGTCGTTTTTTAAAATAATTGGCGAGCATTGCGCTTCGATGAATTTCGCGCTGGATGAGCGTTTGGGTGTGCTGTGAAAATTCGAAGTAGCGGCCTGTGGTTCGGCAAATTCTACATTTTAGCGACGACACCTGTGTTCAGATTCTATGTAAAACGACGCGACGATTTCCTGGAGCCTCAGAAGCGGCTAACCATACATGCAGTTCATTCCATCCATAATTCATCCCTAGTGTCTGTAAGACTCCCTCTGCGGTCAGTCAATCGATAAATCCATTCACATCCCCACCAGTCGTAAACAAAAACTCATTCCTGGAGAATCCGGCTTATCAAACTCTGATGGCTCAAGACCTGCCTGTGCATTCGCTCCCTAAAAGGGCACATCCGACGCAACTACCGAAACGCCGAGAGAGGGCTTGGTCAGAACCGTCCCTCTGTAGAATAGAGTCGGCCTCCACTTCAAGCCTCAACAGCTGCAGCTTTGACCACCACGGCGCGCATTTCTCAGACGCCGTCGCCATTGTTTGATTGACACAGGATCGGTTGCTATTAAAGTATCATGTACACTGTATAGCGTTGACATCTGCCAGAAGGTCAAAGGGTGGCTCCAGCTAAGCAGTATCAGTATCAGAGGCGTGGCAAACTACAGCATGCAGCCCATTCGGGAATTGGCCAACCCAGTCGTCTATAGACGATACTAGACTGGAGATTAGACTAGATTGCAAGACTAGAATACGTACAATAGACTAATACTAACTTGATTAGATTAAAACTAGACTATTCGAATGGATTTGACTTGAAATTACCACTGGAAAACCTCTGCGGGAAAACCTCGCGTAGGAAATTCTCCTAGTCCGACCCCCCCCCACGATCGATCAGTGGCACAATTAAATTTGCATTTGAATTTTGAATTTTTGTAGATGTTTATCTAAATAATATGACTTTTATATGCATGGGTTCTCAAATTGATTGAGTTAAATCATCTCAGTGTGTATAAAATTTCTTTGCGTTTTGTTTAAGTTAACTGAAGTTGCAGCGGTTTTGTTAGGATTCGAATCAAGCAGAAGGACGGGAAACTACATTTCTTGGAAAAATTTAGGAGGCAGATTTTAGCAAACAATATATTATGGGGATAGGGGGTTTCTTTGTTTCAGCACAAAAACTGTTGTTGCTTTGATAGCTCGTAGAAGGGAGCCTCAACAACGTTCATCTTTTGGATGTCTTGCCTTTCTTATAGCTCTATTGATATTCATAACGAATATTAGAAAACTAGGATTTGATAGAAACTAATGCCATTTAAACAGAGCGTTATAGTGTCTACTATTTCATTGCAGATTGTATGGTTTTAAACATGTAGCCTCAAATCTCAGTTTCATGTGTACTTACTTGAAATGACACACGCGATGGAGCTTCCGCGTCGTCATCAGTTCATCCACCTCGGCGGTCTGGTTCCCGGCTTCTGAGAGGCGTCGCTATCTACGGCGTCGCCACGGGCTTGACTGGGCTGTCTTTCGTTCTGTGAGGCAAGTCCTGAAGTCCGAGTCCCTCCACCTGGCCGCCAGAGGGGGCAGCGTTCTTCCAGGTGGTGGTCAAGACCGTTCTGCTGTACAACGGCGAGACCTGGACGCTGACGGACCCGCTCGAGTAACAAGTGGACGCGGCGCACGCTCGGCGACGAACGAGTATCGCCGCACCGGCCTGTCCCGTCCAAGCGACTTGTTGTGCCGTCGGCGACTCCAGCTGGCAGGCCGCATCATCCGCGCCCAGTCGTGCCGCTCACAGACAGTGTCGGATCTGCGCTGCTGCTGGCGCTGCAGGCGTACTGGCGGGGACAAGCGCGCACTCTGCGTTTTGCCGACTGCCTGCTGGCTGATGCCGGCGTCCCGGATTCAGTCGGCGGTGCGGCCTGTGACGCTGCAGGACTTCTAAAGACCCTGAAAGCAAATTCTGTTGATCTTTTTTGTTGCTGTTGTTGTTACACGTAAGCACGGATGTAGGGCGGCAAACTTGCTGAAAAAGAAAGAATGGCTTTTCATTAAATATATATTTAACGTTTTCTACCCAGTGAGCTTATAATTGGTTCGTATTCCTCTAGTGCACTTATGTACGCACTATCACTGTCTAAAAACAGAAATTCTGCTGTTCTTGCATGCACATTGAGTGTCAGGTCGTTTGTCTACCACATTGTAGTGAGAGTGTATTTTCTAGGATGTTTCGCCACAATACTATAGTATGCACGCATGCCGTCTACAAAGCGGCTGCTTTTCCTACCACCCTATACCCCTGCGCAGCACTTTAGTAGTCAATGTGGCATTTATGAGCCGGCAGAGGGGCAGACGGGAAGAGAGTAAACCTGCAGCGATGAAGCCGCATTAACATTTAAACAGTATAAGCTTTATTTTGTAGCCCTCACCTACCAAGGCATTTCAACCTCTATATTGCAGAAAGAACAGCTCGCAGATGCTGCTGTACGAGCGAAACAGACGTAGACAAGTGGAGTATTTAGTACAGTTTGGAAAACAATTTGCAGTACACTTCACAGTACACCGAGTGTACGTGTAGTGGCGGAGAACTTCCCTCCGATTTTGCAATGCACTTATGCGGCGGCAATCAAAAGCATTTTGAAGCAACTTCTATGCTGGTATTGCTATTTACTTTGCAAATTAACTGACCAGCGCGGCCCTACAAAATATAATCCCCGTCTTATTGCAATCAATAATATATAGTTTTTTTTATTCCTGCCATTGCAGGACAACTACGTCATATATAGTTAAAGCGGAAAATGCAAATAATTTTTCTCTGCAAAATTGCATCAGCTATAAATTATGGGGGGGGTTTGTTTTTAACAATTGACTCAAATGAAGCAACAAGTATTTATTTTGCAACTCAGGAGTAAGAGCTCAGGCTCAGAGCATGAGCAGCTGCTCAAAGCTGAGCAATTACTCTGAGTCTAAGCAAGTGCTCGTTGTCACTATGAATAATGAAAAAAAACTTGCACTCTGTGCTCTTGCTCAGACTGCCTGAGCTAGAGCTCAGTTTGGTTTGGCCATAGACTTGGCATCCCGGGCATAAGGAAGTTTTTAATGAAGGCTTAATGAGGGCTAGTTTTTGCACCTCATGCCTTCATATGATTTGGCAAGCACTTTTCAAGAAATGTTACCGCGGAGACTGAAAAGGCTGAAAACTGAAAAATTCCTATGTCAATAATGCATTTTGCAGCAAAACTTATGAATTTACTCGATCTGTGAGTGCGACGTCCAACTTTAGCCATGGTTTTTGAGTCGAGCTAAGCTTAGAGAAACAAGATAAGATAAGAGCATTGAATAGAAAGCGATTGGGATGGGCAGTGCGGACTGAAATGCCAGTGTGAGACGCCAGATAGCTTGAACGGTAAAGTAATGTATAGGGCTGAGAAATAGTGAGAACTTAGATTGAGACGGAATTATAGGGAGTGTACTATTATATCAATAGTTTCTCCTATTTAGCTAAATTGTGTTATGACACATCATGCTAAAATTGCGGCGATATGTATATACAATTTGTACCTTTCGATGTGTAAATACTTTGGCAGCAGGGAGCTTTTGGGACGCTGGCGCAAATCAAGGCGACATGTAGAGTAGCAGTAGGCTCCCATCCCGTGCTGGGACCCCCACCCCCCACCGCTATATTGTCCCCACTCGGATTAACCTGAGGCATCTAGTAAGCGGGAGAGGCGGTAGAGGTGGGCTTTCGCCCCAACCGCCGGCCCCCAAGTCCCGCGCTGTCGTTTCCTATCCTTCTCTCCCATGGTCCACTGGCATGGGCCATGCTTGCAGGGACTCAACCGAGGGAATAGGCCGTATGAATAAACTAAGCAAATGCTCAAACTCAAGCAAATGCTCAGGTCAGTAAGAATAAGCATTAACAAGCATTAAGCTTTAATTAAGCATTAATAAGCTGTAACCATTGCCCTCTCAGATCCTGGCTGCTTCGCAAAGCATATCGCTGGTTCCAGGGGAAATCCGTAGCTGTGATAGGAATCGCATCTATGAGTACCCCGCTTTTACTCAGGACAGATTCAGCTACTCAAGGGTATCTGCTCATCCACATCTAAGGGCTACTACAGCCGGACGAGCGAGCGTCCGAGCGACCATCCACCTCATGGACTCTCCGGAGGGGTCCGCGCAGCGGACATGCACCGGCACCATTGGATCTCTTGGGCGACACCGCAGCACTCGCTGCAGCTGTGCTCGCAGGGGTTAGCGAAATTGATGGTTGATGCCTCTCCCCGCTGCATCCAGATGTCCAGCCCCCACCACGGGATTTTGTAAGACCTGAATTTCACAATGTCTAAAAGTTCAGCGCCTAAAGTTTATAGCGCCTAATTACATAATACTTTATAGCTTAAATGTCACCTGTGTCGGGCATCGTTACTAAAGGTCTTGTGCTGTAAAGTGGCGTGCTAGTTTGATCTCATGCAATGCAAATTAGACTAAAGAACAATAGAGGCTCAGACGACTTCAACCTACGGCATCAAATCAGGGGCGTAGCCAGAGGGGGGCAAGGGGGGCCGCGGCCCCCCAATCACCAACTCTGGCCTTGGCGCCCCCCCCCCAGAACTGCGCTTTGCCGCCCCTTTGGAAATGCTGCCGCTTTTTTGGCGCCCCCCCCCGAGAAACTGGCGCCCCCCCCCTTATAAAGAAACTGCCCCCCCCTCTATAAAGAAACTGGCAGCCCCCCCCCTAAAAGAAACTGGCGCCCCCCCCCAATTAAGAAACTGGCAGTCCTCCCCCCTATAAAGAAACTGGCGGCCCTAAAAGAAACTAGCGCCCCCCCTCCCCCAATCAAAATTCCTGGCTACGCCCCTGCATCAAATATATAATAAATACTTCGGGTGTGTCGTAAGTAATGTCACTGCATGTCTCTGTCAAAAGCATGTAGGCATATGCACTTGTGGGCAGTGCAGCTGCAAAGTATACTTAGTGAAGCAATACCAGTGTATTTGAGACGTGTATCGGATGTTTATGGTCCAACTTATCGCAAGAATTCGATATGCAGATTTAGCAAGCGCAACGCGGTGAAAAATCGTCTATGCATCGAACAAATATCAACATGAATCACGATAAGACGCACATTCAGTTCTACGCTTTCGTTCGTTTTAAGCTTGGAAAATCTGCAGCAGAAGTAAAGGAAGATCTCCGGATCACAATGCCAGACAGCTGCCCAACTCGCAGGACAATTTACAGGTGGTTCCAGGACTTCAGTAATCCTGGGTTTGAATTGGGAGATGCCACCAGGTCTGGCCGACCATGCTCAACCAGGACAACAGAGAACATCGATGTCATCAGCGATCTGGTCAAGGAAGACCCACGGCAGTCTGTCAGGGAGCTAGCGGACTGTTTGGAGATTGATTTCAAGACAGTCCATCGCATCCTGACAGAGGATCTCCATCTCCGCAGTGTCTGCTCAGTCTGGGTGCCCTACGATCTCACTGCAGACCAACGACAGGCTCGTGTGAACTGCGCCAAGCAGATCCGCAAGGTGTTCAGCAGCCGGGGCTTGAATGACATCCTAAACTGCCTGGTTGTTGAGGATGAAACCTGGCTCCACCTGGATGGCAAGGGCAGCAAGGCAGACAATCGCTGCTGGCTGGGAGCTGGGGACTCCAAGGCGACCGTGACCAGGAGGTCCATCTCGGACAAGAAGACCATGCTGCTGGTAGCCTTCACGCCAAACAAACGAGTCTCCATCTGCACAACTCCACCGAACACCAAGGTCGATGGCCAGTATTTTATCGACTTTGTCCGGCACACTGGGGACCTCTGGCGCACTCTCCGGTCAAATCCATGTCACCTGGACGAGGTGCTGTGGCAGATGGACAACGCAAGGCCTCACACCTGTAAGGCTGTTTCGGATTTTCTGGCTGGACGTCGAGTGAATCTGCTCTGGCAGAGTCCCTACAGCCCGGACTTCAATTTGTGCGACAGATTCCTGTTCAAATGGCTGAAGGCTGACTTTTCCAAGAGGAGTTTTGCAAACCATGAAGAGGTCAAACAGCTGCCGCGTTGCACTGGTTCCGGCAGCTGGAGGAAAAACACCTGCAGGCTGAGGTGGAGAAGCTGTACGAGCACTGCGAGAGAGTGATTGATGTTGGGGGACACTATGTTGTTGATTGATACATTTTTGTTCATCTGCCATTGCAAGTTCGTCTGTTTTTACATCAGTGACATTACTTATGACACACCCGAAGTACCTGCATGAATACCTGAAATCGAACCAATTAAGTTCCTTTGTCAGACGAGAAATTAAACGGTCTAAACTCTAAGCTCGAAAAAGCAAATAATTAAAAATCCTTATTTTTTACTATACACTAACTATTCAGGATAGCAACTCACCCAGCCGTTTTTTGTAAATTATCCTATAGTTGCCGCTCAATAAATGTAGTGATTTCTCGCATCCGAGCAAACAATGGGAAGAAAAGCCTTGAATGATGTTTCATTTGAAAATTAAGATTACTTTTTCTTCTAAATGATGGAAATGCTAGTGTTTCAAAAAATTAGTTAAGTGCCTATATTGATTGCTGAATTGAAGTTACTATGGATAATTTGTAAAGTATTTTTATGTATCAATTGAATCTCCGCACTTTTTATGATATCCGGCGTTCTTGAAAATTGTTGTTATTATTTAGTCAGTATTTATTCAATAGTAAGTTTCCTATTTCCGCGATACCTACTGCATGTACGTACTTACTTTACTACTTTTGTTTTACTGTATGTTAATTCCTATCGTATTTGAAACGCGACATGCGCTGTGTTTGACCAGTGTTAGGGTTTTTTCTAGGCGCTGTAGTTGTTGTTGAGTAGCGTAGTTTCCAGAATTCAAGTAGATCCAGTTTAAATAATAATTAACCTAATTACTTTTATTACAAATAGATTTTACAAATAAATATGAACTAAATTAAGGCGCATTGCACCCACCAAACAAGGACGCATTCATTCATCCGTCTGTCATCACAACGAATATTCTTTTTGAATTGTTTGACTTCAAGAAGTTTATTTTACAAATTTGTAATTCAATTGCACGCCACAACGGAATGTTTCTAAAACAGCGGTCAATCAAAAATTGAAGTATAAAAATATTTCTACGTAAAATTATTAATTTATTTTATTAAGCTTTCTGTTTCTACAGTTACAAAATATGATACAAAATAAAACTTTAAGACTAAAAAAGCGAAATTAGTTATCGCACGCCAAAAACGAATATTCAATAAATTTCAAAACCTTAGCATAATGATGGCTTTCAGAGAACGAGCTCACACGATTATCCCCCGTGCCTGTTTGTTTGATTTTTTGCCTAACATAATGAGTTCGACAAAAAGTTAGATTTAATATAAATCTCGATGGAAAAGAACAAAATTATAGTAGCAGAATAGAAAATAATTTTTTCCAGTTGGCACAGAGGAAGCCACATTTAAATTATCCTTGAATATTTTTGCTAAATTTTCAAACATCAAAAAAATTTTTTTGAAAATCTGAATGATTGGGTAGATGAAAATGCCAATTTAAACTTCATTTTTTTGCTTTTTAGACTGTTACTTTTTCATTGTTTTTTTAGAAGGAAAAAACTTTACACAGAGGGATTCTTGATTAAAGAATTTTTTCTTACAAGGATTTCTCAAATTCTTGTACATTATATTAAATGGGTATATTATTGAATTTTATTTTTAATAAGTTATTAAAATAAAAACTAAAAAACTTAAATAAAAATCAAATTAAAACACGCGCTTTAATTTATATTGAGTAATTATATTCGCACCAAAAACTCCTAACGTGGACGATGAGCATTCAGAAAGGCCCATCTCGAAACATTCACTCAACTGATTTGATGCAGCGAATGAGAGAAATTCTCAAGCACCATATTGGCTGGCAGTCTGCGAGCTCCTGCACTGCTGTTTCGATTGAGATCCAGTTTGATTGGCTCAGTCAGTTATGTTGATAAAATACATATCTAGCTATATTATTGAGAACTAATGCAAAAATTCTGACGTACAAAATTACTTGCTTACTTACTTTGTGCATTTGCTTTTTATTGAAGGATCATCAGATAAATATTTCGAGCCTCAGTTTGCGTCATGACTTCGGAAAGCGCTGATAAAACTAAAGGTGTTGGCACAGCTGCAAAGGGAGTCAGTACAGCGATGCTTCAGATTACTGGCCGCTTGGCAGGAGAAGGGTGAGAATGGCAGAAAGACTTTGCCCTATGGAACTAATGCATGGACATGTAAGAAGTTGGGATTAACTATGGAGTCTTACAAATATGCAAGCAGCAATATATGATGGCAGTGAATGGTCAGTAAAGTGAAGCAATCATTTGAAAGCTAAATGGCCTTTGCTTCTGTATTTTTCAATTTTAGCCAATTTAATTGCCAAAGTTCGATGATTTTAACAAAGAATGTGTTGATAATTATCTACTCCATCAAATGCTCAATCACAGATCTGGCGTTTCAGCAGCCCCCTGTACATCGGCAAGTCAGACGGCAGTTCAGGAAAAGTACATCTCCAAGCGCGAATACTACTGGCGCGTGAGTTCTACAGTTGCCATGGCAATAGTTGGAGTGGCAGCCTGTCTTTTCACTGTTCAGCTCATCCAGGACCTGCTCCAGGCGACTAGGTATCCCGTGCGGTCGGTGAAACATCGGCCAGTGGATCGCTATGACGCTCCAGGTGAGAATAACGACAAACATTACACAGTTTACCTGTATTAGTAGTAGTAGCAGTAGTAGTAGTAGTAGTAGTAGTAGTAGTAGTAGTAGTAGTAGTAGTAGTAGTAGTAGTAGTAGTAGTAGTAGTAGTAGTAGTAGTAGTAGTAGTAGTAGTAGTAGTAGTAGTAGTAGTAGTAGTAGTAGTAGTAGTAGTAGTAGTAGTAGTAGTAGTAGTAGTAGTAGTAGTAGTAGTAGTAGTAGTAGTAGTAGTAGTAGTAGTAGTAGTAGTAGTAGTAGTAGTAGTAGTAGTAGTAGTAGTAGTAGTAGTAGTAGTAGTAGTAGTAGTAGTAGTAGTAGTAGTAGTAGTAGTAGTAGTAGTAGTAGTAGTAGTAGTAGTAGTAGTAGTAGTAGTAGTAGTAGTAGTAGTAGTAGTAGTAGCATCAGTATCGATGTAATCATGTATTACCTGGTGATTCTACTCCTGACTCATGTGAACGTGCTGCTCCAACAGGAGCATAAAACACAAGCCAAATAAGAAAGCAGAATATCCACGATCCACTGTCGGCAGTCAGTTGCTATGCAACTTGCCCTGGATGCTAATTATTCAGCCCATTTCCCACGAGACGGAACTTTCTCCTTCATCATATTTCATTGGAATTTTCTTTTCCTAGCATGCGCTGCATTCCGCTGTCAACACTTCAGGCATCGCGGTGTTTCCCAACGGGCCTAGACTGCAGTCCTGCAGCTACTACCGGCTCCTCAGCGCTGAATTCTGGAGTGCGTGAGTCCCCCGGTGCACTTTCGGTACTACAGACCGAAAGTTTGCCCAGTCTGTAACTCGAGAGAAGCTCGAAATTGAAAAAACCGGCCGATTTTTAGACCACGCGACGCAGTGGAATCTGAACCGGACAGACTGCGACTACCGCAGCCTGACCTACAGAGACGCTGCGGACAACCAGACTGACGAGTTTGCTGGACACGACGCACTTGTGTTCATGGGCCCCTCCAGAGTCAAGGAGAAGGAGACGCTGTTCCTCTACTTTACGGCTGACACAAGCGATGATCAGGATTTCTACTCGCTGGGGTTTCTGCTGTTCCATGACTACTGGGCCTTCAGCAATCGGTGTGCACCCATCGGATGACTAAACCCGAACCCCGAGATAAGGGTGCATTTGGGGCTTGTGAACGAAAATTGGCCAGCGAGTTTTCGTGCGATTCCCACCCAAGAGGGCCGATTCCCAAATCACAGAGTGTACATGTCTGACGACTAGAAAGTCAGGACCGCTGTACACCCTGTGTAAGCGTTGCGTATGAGTGCGTGCTTGTACCGGTATGTGCTCAGGAGTTAGCGGAATAGGCAGATTCAGCGATCGCTGTGGGTCAACTCCCAAAAGATGAGGCATTTGACCGACCTCCAGTCAGAAAGTTCCAATCTCGGTACCGCTACCGAAAGACACGAACATACATTCACAAAGCGAGAGACTCGCAAACGCAAACTACAGATAGGCCCAAATTTTGTGACACCTGAACTGCGTCTGCAGGTCACAGGCCGACCGGCTGGAGTTCGTAGCCGACATCCGCAGCCACCAGCCCATGTACGCGGCGTCTGCCGGGCTGCGCATGTGGAACCGGCTCAGCATGACCCACATGGAGCTGGAGGGCGGCCACGAGCCCACTCAGGTGGTGCTGGACTTGGAGGTGAGCCCACGAAACTGCCTATTTACTGAGCTATTGTAGAAAAAAAATTAGCAAGTCACAGACCGGGACAATTGACTGAAAACAACAACGAACAAACAACAGAATACGCTGTCAGTTAGTTCCTAAAGAGAGCAGCCTCACCTCTAGGCCTGGAGGCGCCGACACTGACTTCAGCCAGCCGACGCTAGCTATTTTTGGTCTGCTTGTCAAAAAAACGCCGAGTGCACGCCTGCCCCTTGCCGGTAGGATTCCTGCAGGTTGGCAGAGTTAACCGTCCAAAAAGTTCTTGGACACCCTTCCTATCTCTGCATCTGTTCAAGCGATTTTTATAAAAAAATACACAAACATGGACCTATATGTAATGAATTCAGTGCTAACATTTCAGCTTAATCGGGTTGACAGAGCGAAAGCAATCGATCATTTACTGAGGAACGTATAAAATTAGCAATACGATTTTTGAAGAGCATCGAACCTGGACTCCAGTGGTGACATTGCAGCTCATTTTTCAGAAAAATTAATCAGCAAAATATCACTGCTTTCTCTGAGTATTGATTAATACCTTAATTGATTTAATACTAATGCAAGCTGTGAGGGTTTAGCCATAGATTAAAGAGCAAAAAAGAACAGAGCAGTAAGCAGCATAGCCAGATTCAGATGCTGAGACGCGGAACCAGCCTCAGGTGGTTTAAGAGCAAAAGAATCGCCGATACGAAGTCTGCTTGCAACAAAGGGCGGCAGTTTCAGCTCTGGGAGACGAGTTCAAGAGCAGATTCAGCACGCAGGATGAGTCCAAGAGGCCAGCGGTTTTCCAGCTTCCCCGAGCTGAAAGCGGCTGCTGAGGGGCTGATCAGAGCGACACCTACGCCGATGTGGTCGGCGTGGATTGAGGATGAGTTGCTGATGCGATATGACAAGTGCATTCGACGGAATGAAGATTCTTCTGAAGATTTTCACGATTGGTGATCTGTTTTTGAAGTTCTGGAACTTGTCAGTTTGAACTGTTTGCTCGTTAACTTTTACATTTTGTTGAGTTTAAAATCGTATTGCTAATTTCGTAGGTTCTTCAGTAAATGATCGATTGCTTTTGCTCTGTCAACCCGATTAAGCTGAAACTTTAGCACTGAATTCATTACATATAGGTCCATGTTTGTGTAACATTCCATATAAATCGATTAAACAGATGCAGAGATAGGAGGGGTGTCTAAGAACTTTTTGGACGCACTAGGTACGAGCGTACCAGACTTAATAAACAAATCTGTCTTAAACTGGTTCCTATTAGAAGCTTCTCAATGTCGTACTCGCAGTCTCTACTCTTTAGACATGTGAGAGCAGTGGCGTTTACGCTTTTGCCACCTCTTAAACGTGGCATCCACCGGCCTAGGAGATGTGGGTAGGGGTGCCAACCAAGAAACAGGGCGCCGACCTAGACACCAAGTATTGGCGCCCTTTGGCTGTGGCCGACTCCAATTAGAATTTCTGTCTATTCAACTACAAGTGTATTAGTACGCAACACTCTTCCAAACTCCACTTGAGATTCGTTTCACATTCTTTACTTGCTACTATTTAGTAGGCGATCTCCAATAACATGTGCAGAGAAGTTTCCCTGATGACCTCTATTTATACCTTTCCCCGTCCGTCGCGGGCCATCAGTACAGCCTGGTGTGGCACTGGGACCGCCATCAGTCCGATGCTAGCAGCCGGAAGCAGTTCTTTCTGTTCTTCGAATGGAAAAGCGGCATCGTGGCGGAGTCCTACATCATGCGCACGCAGTCGGTATGGAGCTTCGGGGCCGCGCTGTGCGGAGTCCTGCTGACGCTGCACAAAGGCTACAGCCTGGCGGCTGGCAACATTCGGGAGCTCCGACGAACTCGAGCCAGGCGGACTCGCAGCCGGCAGCTCAAACGACTGTGGCAGCAGCACCAGCGGGACCTGCGGCTGCAGAAGGGCGCCGTCAATAGGTGATCGACTGGAGCTGGGAGGGGCTGGCTGGGAGGGGCTGGCTGGGAGGGGCTGGCTGGGAGGGGCTAGCTGGTAGGGGCTGGCTGGGAGGGGGCTAGCTGGGAGGGGCTGGCTGGGAGGGGCTAGCTGGTAGGGGCTGGCTGGGAGGGGCTAGCTGGAAGGGGCTGGCTGGGAGGGCTAGCTGGGAGGGGCTAAAGTGCTTTGAGGGGCGACATGGAGTGAGTTGGAAAGGATTTAACTTGAAAGGCCAAAGATCAAGAAGCAAGGCCTTATTCCGATAGCCATAAAATTTATAAATTTTACCTGTCGCATAACCTTGCTCAACTTCCTCGCCCCAGCAACCCAGAGGCGGCCCCAGCAGCCGGTTTGGTCATTTTCAACAGTTGCTCAACAGCAGCAATGGGCCAGGCGGAATCGGCAGCTGCACCGGTGGCCGTGTGAACTGCGTGTGTGTGAACTGTGTGTGTGTGTGTGTGTGTGTGAACTGTGTGTGTGTGTGTGTGTGTGTGTCTGTGTGTGTGTGTGTGTGTGTGTGAACTGTGTGTGTGTGTGTGTGTGTGTGAACTGTGTGTGTTTGTGTGTGTGTGTGTGTGAACTGTGTGTGTGTGTGTGTGTGTGTGTCTGTGTGTGAACTGCGTGTGTGTGAACTGTGTGTGTGTGTGTGAACTGTGTGTGTCTGTGTGTGTGTGTGTGTGAACTGTGTGTGTCTGTGTGTGTGTGTGTGTGAACTGTGTGTGTCTGTGTGTGAACTGTGTGTGTGTGTGTGTGAACTGTGTGTCTGAGCGTCAGCTTCTGTTTACTGCGTGACACAGTAAACATTAAATGCATTAGCAATGAAAAGATTGATGCTATATCTATTGACTAATCGCCTATTCAGATTCACGACTGCAAATTAAGATATTAATGTCAATATATTTTTCTTCTGATGCACTTTTAATCCTTATTTATTATTATTTAATCATTTTATGATTATGATAAATATTAATCATTTTATGATAAATAATATTTTATTTAATCATAATTCAAGGGTTCAAGATTGATGGGTTCAGGATTGGTGGGTTCAGGGTTACCGAGTTCAGGATTGATGGGTTCAGGATTGATGGGTTCAGGATTGATGGATTCAGGATTGATGGGTTCAGGATTGATGGGTTCAGGGTTGATGGGTTCAGGGTTGATGGGTTCAGGATTGATGGGTTCAGGATTGATGGGTTCAGGGTTGATGGGTTCAGGGTTGATGGGTTCAGGGTTACTGAGTTCAGGGTTGATGGGTTCAGGGTTACTGAGTTCAGGATTGATGGGTTCAGGGTTAATGAGTTCAGGATTGATGTGTTCAGGGTTACTGAGTTCAGGATTGATGGGTTCAGGGTTGATGGGTTCAGGGTTACTGAGTTCAGGATTGATGGGTTCAGGGTTGATGGGTTCAGGGTTACTGAGTTCAGGATTGATGGGTTCAGGATTGATGGGTTCAGGATTGATGGGTTCAGGATTGATGGGTTCAGGATTGATGGATTCAGGATTGATGGGTTCAGGATTGATGGGTTCAGGATTGATGGGTTCAGAGTTACTGAGTTCAGGATTGATGGGTTCAGGGTTAATGAGTTCAGGATTGATGGGTTCTCAGGGTTGATGGGTTCAGGATTGATGGGTTCAGGATTGATGGGTTCAGGATTGATGGGTTCAGGATTGATGGGTTCAGGGTTGATGGGTTCAGGATTGATGGGTTCAGGGTTACTGAGTTCAGGATTGATGGGTTCAGGATTGATGGGTTCAGGATTGATGGGTTCAGGATTGATGGGTTCAGGATTGATGGGTTAAGGATTGATGGGTTCAGGATTACTGAGTTCAGGATTGATGGGTTCAGGATTGATGGGTTCAGGATTGATGGGTTCAGGATTGATGGGTTCATGATTGATGGGTTCAGGATTGATGGGTTCAGGGTTACTGAGTTCAGGATTGATGGGTTCAGGGTTACTGAGTTCAGGATTGATGGGTTCAGGATTGATGGGTTCAGGGTTACTGAGTTCAGGATTGATGGGTTCAGGATTGATGGGTCCAGAATTAGTGGTACAACTTCGTCTGATATGTGCAACTTATTTCTAGCCATTCTGGGGCTGGAAACCGACTATCTTGTCAGAAATGAAGTCAGCAATGTGAAGAACGAATTTAGTCCGCGAATAAAAAGATAGTATTTGCTCAAGTGTCGAATTGAGTCCAAGTGTAATATTGGCTCGGAACAATTCGTTCAATGGTCATACAAAAACCAAAAACAGGCGGTAAGAAGTAAATTCATTGTTTACTAATAGCAAAAATAATTATAGCTGTTAGCTTTCAAACAAAATTTATGATTTGGACAAAGTCATTTATAAAAATACAGCGATGCAAATAATTTAGCAACGCATTTTCTTTTGAAAGCGGAGCTCTTTGCTACATGATAACAGTGAGCCAGTTTTTATGGCAAATGAAGTTCGAATTAAAAATCCGAGTCCGGAGTGGCGCTGGCGTTGTTGGCACTGCCGCCCGGGTTGCGCACCTTGGCGGCCCGCTTCAGCAGCTCCTCCTCGAATTCCTTCATCTCTTCCTCCGTCTTCTCCTGCGAGTCGGGAGAGTAGTAGTGTTGTACCAGTCTATGGCTGGGAATTCTAGTGTCTATGGCTGGGAATTCTAGTGTCTATGGCTGGGAATTCTAGTGTCTATGGCTGGGAATTCTAGTGTCTATGGTTGGGAGTTCCAGTGTCTATGGCTGGAAGCTCTAGTGTCTATGGCTGGGAATTCTATAGTGTCTTATGGCTGGGAATTCTAGTGTCTATGGTTGGGAGTTCCAGTGTCTATGGCTGGAAGCTCTAGTGTCTATGGCTGGAAGCTCTAGTGTCTATGGTTGGGAATTCTAGTGTTTATGGTTGGGAATTCTAGTGTCTATGCCTGGGAATTCTAGTGGCTATGGTTGGGAATTCTAGTGTCTATGGTTGGGAATTCTAGTGTCTATGGTTGGGAATTCTAGTGTTTATGGTTGTGAATTCTAGTGTCTATGGCTGGAAGCTCTAGTGTCTATGGTTGGGAATTCTAGTGTTTATGGTTGGGAATTCTAGTGTCTATGGTTGGGAATTCTAGTGTCTATGGTTGGGAATTCTAGTGTCTATGGTTGGGAATTCTAGTGTCTATGGTTGGGAATTCTAGTGTCTATGGTTGGGAATTCTAGTGTCTATGGTTGGGAATTCTAGTGTCTATGGTTGGGAATTCTAGTGTCTATGGTTGGGAATTCTAGTGTCTATGGTTGGGAATTCTAGTGCTATGGTTGGGAATTCTAGTGTCTATGGTTGGGAATTCTAGTGTCTATGGTTGGGAATTCTAGTGTCTATGGTTGGGAATTCTAGTGTCTATGGTTGGAATTCTAGTGTCTATGGTTGGGAATTCTAGTGTCTATGGTTGGGAATTCTAGTGTCTATGGTTGGGAATTCTAGTGTCTATGGCTGGGAATTCTAGTGTCTATGGCTGGGAATTCTAGTGTCTATGGTTGGGATTCTAGTGTCTATGGCTGGGAATTCTAGTGTCTATGGCTGGAAATTCTAGTGTCTATGGTTGGGAATTCTAGTGTCTATGGCTGGGAATTCTAGTGTCTATGGTTGGGAATTCTAGTGGCTATGGTTGGGAATTCTAGTGTCTATGGTTGGGATTCTAGTGTCTATGGTTGGGAATTCTAGTGCTATGGTTGGGAATTCTAGTGTCTATGGTTGGGAATTCTAGTGTCTATGTTGGGAATTCTAGTGTCTATGGTTGGGAATTCTAGTGGCTATGGTTGGGAATTCTAGTGTCTATGGTTGGGAATTCTAGTGTCTATGGTTGGGAATTCTAGTGTCTATGGTTGGGAATTCTAGTGTCTATGGTTGGGAATTCTAGTGTCTATGGTTGGGAATTCTAGTGTCTATGGTTGGGAATTTAGTGTCTATGGTTGGGATTCTAGTGTCTATGGTTGGGAATTCTAGTGTCTATGGTTGGGAATTCTAGTGTCTATGGTTGGGAATTCTAGTGTCTATGGTTGGGAATTCTAGTGTCTATGGTTGGGAATTCTAGTGTCTATGGCTGGGAGTTCTAGTGTCTATGGCCGGAAAATCTGGTTTCCAGCCCAGCCCCTCCTCAATTTTCCTACCTGTGGGTTCTACAATATTTATAGCGTCCATTCTTAACAACAACCACTATTCCAACATAGGTGCTAAACCAACGAAAACCTGTTGAACACTGCGACAGCGACTCACCCGCCAGAAAGCGTGTCTAAAGTAGTCCATGTAGTCATGCGAAGCTGTAGCCTCGTCTGCTTTGAAATTCTTTCTCACAATGGCCTCGTTTCGTTTAACTAAATTGATAAACGTCTGCGAGTACCATGGGATTGACTGGGCAGGTCGGCGTTTCCTTGTAACCCATGGCTTTATCCATCGGTAGCGAGGTGTATCGTACCACCAGAAAAAGTTTTGCAAAAAAATTGGCGGTTTTCTTTGCGAAATTTCCGTCATCTCGAGTAGGCCGGCCAGCTTGTCGAGAGCGTCCTGCTCGGCTTTGGCCGTCATGAGGCGCTGGGCTCTGGTCAGCTTGATGAGCGGTGCCTCACCTTGCTGAATCTCCATGGCGATCGCCTCTTCCTAGGATGAGGTGGGTCAGTGTCCATGGCTGCGAGTTCTAGTGTCTATGGCTGGGAGTTCTAGTGTCTATGGCTGGGAGTTCTAGTGTCTATGGCTGGGAGTTCTAGTGTGTATGGCTGGGAGTTCTAGTGTCTATGGCTCGGAGTTCTAGTGTCTATGGTTGGGATGGATTTCTAGTGTCTATGGCTGGGAGTTCTAGTGTCTATGGCTGGGAGTTCTAGTGTCTATGGCTGGGATGGATTTCTAGTGTCTATGGCTGGGAGTTCTAGTGTCTATGGCTGGGAGTTCTAGTGTCTATGGCTGGGAATTCTAGTGTCTATGACTTGGAATTCTAGTGTCTATGGCTGGGAGTTCTAGTGTCTATGCCTGGGAATTCTAGTGTCTATGGCTGGGAGTTCTAGTGTCTTTGGCTAGGAATTCTAGTATCTATGGCTGGGAGCTATAGTGTCTTATAGTGTCTATAACTAAGCGGCTACACTGACAAAAATGAAAACAATTACCTCGAAAGCTTTTTGAAACAACTCCACAACAATGCAGATTGCTTCCGTCACAACATTGGAGATAACTCTGCACTGGCTGCGATCGTAAATCTGCTCTGTTGCCACGTGCGAGTTCACTTCGAGTAGCCAGGGCTGAAGGGTTTGAAAATCAGTTTTTTGAGCTACGAGTTAAGCAAAACTGGCTCCGTTTTCCTCAGACAGCCAGGAATCGAACCCAGCGTTGTTTTGAGACGAGAGCAATCAGACGGTCAATACGTGATCGAGCAGACATTACGTAATCGGACAATTATTAGATAATCAGAAGATTATTACGCGGTCAGCTACGAACGACAAATAAAACTAATGCGTGGCTAACCTTAGTGTCGGAGTCGATCAGGATGTCCAGTCCGAAAATCTGGAACGTTCCCGGCTTGTCCCTCACAATGGGGTCGAGCTTGGCGCACAGCACCTCAATCATGTACTTGAAGCGCCAATGAAATTTGTCGAAATCTTTCTCAAGAAATTTGCCGGAATCGGCGTCTTCGCCGGCGAACGGCAGGACATTTTCCACTTCGCCTTTCTTCACCTTCTTGGCGCCGGTGGCAATCTGCTCGCAGGCATCGTTGAAGGCGAAGCACTGCGCCTTCTCGTCGTCGTCGTCCTCTTCGCTCTCGCCCGGCACCCGCGCGTTGTTCAGCTTGTAGAGCTCGGCCGCGGTGATGTGCTCGAACACGTTGCCGCTCATCTTCGTCTGGTGCAGCTGTTCAAACTTCACCGTCCAAGGTACGGCCGCGGTGCGAGCGAATCCCGGATGGAAGAATCCGCAGACTCGACGGCCATTCAGCACGGTGATCATGAGGTACATGCGGCAGTCCACCTTCAGCCTGTTCAGCGTGCACGGCCTGGGCAGGTAGCGCTGCAGCGTGAAGCCCTCGCGCCGGACGCAGGTGTCGCTTCGAACCAGGTAGAAATAGCGGAAATCCATCGCATCCCGGATGAGGAAGAAGCCTTTGCCGCCCGTCAGGTAGGCGGGCTTGGCCAGCCAGACCGTCTTCTTGAACTCCATGTCCGCTGGGGTTCGGCAAGGGCGGGATTTGGACTACGGTTTACGCTTGTACTTTAAACTGGAACCGGTCCAGATCTAAGAAGAGTGATACTAGGAGAGCCTTCTACTACGAATGCTAGTAGGAGTGTGACAATAGGAGATTAATAATGGGTGAACTCACTCTCGTATTTCTTGAGAAACTGCTCCATTAGATAGTAGTGACTGAAGGCGAAAAACTCGGGCACGAAGAAGTGCTTGCGGAAGCACTCGCAGAAGTAGTACTCATGATTCGGGCAGTTGGGAGCGTCATCGTCGATGCACTTGCCCATGTAGTGACCCTAGCAACAGAGTGAAGAAGGAACTGGTGTCAGGCGGTGCGCTGAGATTCATGCGTTCGTTTTGTAAAACATTTGCTAAGTAGTGAAACACAGTGGCGGTAAAACACGTGGGTTGTAAAACATGGGGGTTGTAAGACACAGGTGTCGTAAGACACAGGTGTCGTAAGACACAGGGGTTGTAAGACACAGAGGTTTGTAAAACACGGGGTTGTAAAACATGGGGGTTGTAAGACACAGGGTTCGTAAGATACAGGGGTTGTAAGACACAGGTGTCGTAAGACACAGGGGTTGTAAGACACAGGGGTTGTAAGACACAAGGGTTGTAAGACACAGGGGTTGTAAGACACAGGGGTTGTAAGACACAGGGGTTGTAAGACACAGGGGTTGTAAGACACAGGGGTTGTAAGACACAGGGGTTGTAAGACACAGGGGTTGTAAGACACAGGGGTTGTAAGACACAGGGGTTGTAAGACACAGGGGTTGTAAGACACAGGGGTTGTAAGACACAGGGGTTGTAAGACACAGGGGTTGTAAGACACAGGGGTTGTAAGACACAGGGGTTGTAAGACACAGAGGTTTGTAAAACACGGGGTTGTAAAACATGGGGGTTGTAAGACACAGGGTTCGTAAGACACAGGGGTTGTAAGACACAGGGGTTGTAAGACACAGGGTTCGTAAGACACAGGGGTTGTAAGACACAGGGGTTGTAAGACACAGAGGTTGTAAAACACGGGGTTGTAAAACATGGGGTTGTAAGACACAGGGTTGTAAGACACAGGGTTGTAAGACACAGGGGTTGTAAGACAGAGGGGTTGTAAGACACAGGGGTTGTGAAACATGGGCTTGTGAAATACAAAGGTTGTAAGACACAGGGTTGTAAGACACAGGGTTGTAAGACACAGGGGTTGTAAGACAGAGGGGTTGTAAGACACAGGGGTTGTGAAACACGGGCTTGTGAAATACAAAGGTTGTAAGACACAGGGTTGTAAGACACAGGGTTGTAAGACACAGGGGTTGTAAGACACAGGGGTTGTGAAACACGGGCTTGTGAAATACAAAGGTTGTAAGACACAGGGGTTGTAAGACACAGGGGTTGTAAGACACAGGGGTTGTAAGACACAGGGGTTGTAAGACACAGGGGTTGTAAAACATTGGGGTTGTAAAACATTGAGCATGTAAAATGCAGGGGTCTTAAAACACGGGGTTTTAGGACCCAAATGACCTGTGAAACATGGAGACAGTGAAAGTGATGAGCGATGATGGCTCACAATCGCTTACAATGTACTGGTGACGGCACAGTCGCTGGTTGTTCCGCTTGATCTCCTCGTTCTTCTCGTTGACGCACACGTGGGTCGGCCACTCAAGCCACTCGCGGAACTGATGCTCGATGAGCAGGCTGGCCAGGTTCTGCTTGTCCTTCACGATGACGTCGCCCTGGACTCGGCCGAGGATTTGCGAGCCCCGGCGCATTCGAGGCAGAAATCGCCTGGCTAGGCCGGAGTTCACCCACAGCAGGCAGTGGGCGCCGCTGTCCAGCGAGTATTGCATCATCTCGCGCATGCTCAGCACCTTGGCGCACACGTCGCCGACCAGACGGTCCACCTGGCTGCGCTGCGACCTGCGCCGGGTGGTGCGAATAAAAAATGCCCAGTCATTGATGGTCAGCCGGGAAGGCAGGCCGCGCCACTTCTCTAGCAGGTTGCGCGTGTCGTAGCCTTCGTAGAATGGCGAAAGTTTCAGCTCGTCGAAGTCGGCGTTCGGGTTGTTCATCGAGCTGGCGGCGTTGAGAAAGGTGGTAATAAATAGTTATAAATACCTCGCAAAGGTGTTAATTTATTGGCCTAATATAGCTCGCATTTCTTTGGGCTCTCGGCCTTGAGTTGAGAGTTGGGTTATTGGGGGGAGGTGGGTTATTGGGGGGAGTTGGGTTATTTTGGGGAGGTGGGTTTTTGTGGGTAGATGGGTTATTGTGGGGAGGTGGGTTATTGTGGGGAGGTGGGTTATTGTGGGAGGTGGGTTATTGTGGGAGGTGGGTTATTGTGGGAGGTGGGTTATTGTGGGAGGTGCGTTATTGTGGGAGGTGGGTTATTGTGGGGAGGTGGGTTATTGTGGGGAGGTGTGTTATTTTGGGGAGTTGGGTTATTTTGGGGAGGTGGGTTTTTGTGGGAGGTGGGTTATTGTGGGGAGGTGCGTTATTGTGGGAGGTGGGTTATTGTGGGAGGTGGGTTATTGTGGGAGGTGGGTTATTGTGGGGAGGTGCGTTATTGTGGGAGGTGGGTTATTGTGGGGAGGTGGGTTATTGTGGGGAGGTGTGTTATTGTGGGGAGGTGGGTTATTGTGGGAGGTGGGTTATTGTGGAGGTACGTTATTGTGGAAGATGGGTTATTGTGGGAGGTGGGTTATTGTGGGGAGGTGGGTTATTGTGGGGAGGTGGGTTATTGTGGGAGGTGGGTATTGTGGGAGGTGGGTTATTGTGGGGAGGTGAGTTAACGTAGGAAAATAGGTGCTGACGAGAGAGGTAAGTGCAAGGGAGGCGGGTATAGCGAGTGTTTTCGATCCCCGCAAACGCTTACACATCGATAGACTTTGTAAAGATGTACTCCTCCGACTGGGCCCGGGAGTCTCGCTTGGACACTTCGCTATTGTTTGTGGGTGTGTGTCGCTGTCGCTTGCTTTTGTCTTCCTTCTTGGACCGGCCGGTGTCGGACTGGCTGTGCAGCATTCGCTGCTTCACCGCCTGGCTGGCAGCCGCGGACTTCTTCGTGCTGCCAATGCCGAACAGAGGGCGCCGTTTGCCGACCTTGCCGTTGACCGCAAGCGCCGTCTGCTGCTGCAGCGACGGGGGCAGCGGCGGGGGCAGCGGTGGTGGTGGCCGCACCTCGGTGCTCTCCAGAGGCAGGTTTTCCTCGCTGAGCACGTCCTCGAGGGTTGCCCGCTCCTGAGCGGAGGCCTCCGCGACTGATCTCTGCGCGTACACCGCGTCAAAGGTGTTGCTAGCCATATATAAAAATCTCTGCTGTATTTGCGATGTTAGCTAATATTTAGCTCTGACTCCGGACTTGAGGGGCTATTTAAAATGCCATCAACTAATTTGCTTTAGAATCAATTTCGTTGTTCAAGGTACAGATCTCCGCGCTTTGCCATAGACAATTGTGTCGAATGAAGCAGACTTTAAGAGCCCATAATTAGCGTCTATGGCTGCCCGAGCCGCCCGGGATGCCGGTTTAAACAGTAGAATGCGTTCTTTCTAGCCGTGCTGCACCTTGGCGTGAGTCTTCTTCCTGACTAATACTGACCAGCCGAAATAACTAGCTTTATCACTCAATAATAATTAGCCGTGTTAGATAATTGCAATACCTATTAAGAGATTAGTGTGGTGTAGGAACAACTAGCCAATCTGGTGGCTGAAACGATAATCAAGTACTATAAAATGGCGTCAACCGAGCACAAGATTCTTTCTACTGGCAGCATCGAATATTATCTGGAGGTCTTCAAATTGGATTCGCCGTTAGCCAGTCAGTCCAACGATCGGGTTCACGACTGCGGCATCGTGACTAGAGAGGAGGACCGCTACCTGCTCTATAGGACACCGTCAATTATGGTTAAGGCTCATGTCAAGGTAAGAAAGCTTATTACATTTCTGTTATTTTGTATAATTCTTCCAGATGGTAGCTTATAAGACACCAGAAGTTCTCATCAGCACCAATCAGCGGCTAGAAAGGGTCAGAAATTTTAGGGAGAGAAAGACAGCTGCAGAATCGATAGCCAATCAGCGGCTAGAAAGGGTCAGACATTTGAGAAAGAGAGACAGCTGCAGAATCGTTAGCCAATCAGCAGCTAGAAAGCGTCAGAAATTTGAGGGAGAGAAAGACAGCTGCAGAATCGTCAGCCAATCAGCGGCTAGAGAGGGTCAGACTTTTGAGGGAGAGAAAGACAGCTGCAGAATTAATAGCCAGCAGTACCTCGCATATTCATCTCCATTTCCTATCACAGATCCAAAAATCGATAGCCAATCATGACTGGCTAATAGGTTTCGTACAGGCCACAGATCGAATGGAGAGCGAAAACGTGTTTGGCTCTTCAGGCAAGGCCCGCTGGGAGCTGCACCCGCTAAAGAGTGGCAAGCAGAAAATGGTGAATTCAAGCAGCGGCAACAGCAGCACACCCTACATCATGGGTAAGACTGCTCCGCGTGATTGTATTGACGACATCTTAGTCCCAGACACTTCGTTTCTTAGAAATATGGGCTATATATGCCTAAATATATACACTATCGAGGAAACATTAGGAACTTCATTGACTCAACCGATCGAATAATTGACAGCTAATAAGATGCCTATCTTTTACGAGAAATGACTTGTCTGCTTAAGTCACAACGCCTTTCAACGAAATATTGAGGAATTAATTTTAGCTCGCAGTTTATAAAAGTTGACTAAAAATGATTGGAACACTTGGGCGCTTAACACGTCCGACTGTCGCGCCACAAGCAAAATTCTGGTTGCTTCGAATAATCATCATTTTCATGCCATAGCCTGATACCACTGTTCATGTACCTGCAACCCCGCCAGGTAACAATGTCCTCCGCATCAGGCGAGGCGAAATGCGAAAGTGCACCACCTGCATTCAGTTCGAAGAGTATCACGAGCCCACAATCAACTGGTGGATTTTAAGTCGGTCAAATCGACTAACGAAAGTTGTTCGTAGAAATCGAATAGTGCTCTGGCTTGTTGCATTCAGGTAATGGCTTTGAATAGTGTTTAACGTAATAGGGCAAGGCGATATGTTAGCGACTAATTAACAGATATTTGACAGAGTTCTAAAGCCTGCGTGGTCGTTTGGTAGCCAATCAGCGAGGAGAGAAAGGTAGAGAGGGAAACGGAAGGCGGTAGATTGGCAGCCAATCAGTGCATAGAGAGGAGATAGTGAGGGAGGTTGGCACTTGGCAGCCAATAAGCACAGAGAAAGCAGGGGTTGAAAGGGAGACGGAGGGCGGTAGATTGGCAGCCAATCAGTACATAGGAAGGGGTACATGTAGATAGGAAGGCTGGCAGCCAATTAGCACAGAGAAGTGCTCTCAGCCAATCAGCTGATACAACTCTGAAATCCAGAGATGCAGCAAAGTGAAAATTTATGATTTCCTTGCGCAAAAGTTTTTTTTACTTTTGAGCACTACTTTTCCTTCCCGCTCAGAACACGCAAATCTCTGGTCGAATTGGAGGCTGGCGAGATCGACTGGAGGAGCGAGAAAATTAGCGTCCTGGCCACGGTGAAGTGGGACCTCCAAGTGGCCATCGACATCGACCCGGACCAGAGTCTTGGCAACCGGGTCCGCGGCTGCCGTAGGTGCCTGATCGGACCCAAGGTCTGCGAAGGAGAGCGCCGACGGCTGCCAGCCTCCGCGTTGAGCTCGCTGAGCGCTGCCGACTGCCAGAGCCTCATCTGGTATCCGAGGCGGGGTCAAGTGCAGCTGGATGACAGAAAATGTAAATGAATATTTAAACTGATCTATGTTTCCTTTTTGATCTTTGTCGAACTTTCTGCCTTCGCTTCCTTGTCGCTGATTGGCTGCAATCTCTCTCCTACCCTGTCCTTGCATCCCTGCCCCACCTCGTGCCACTGATTGGTTGGGGAAATATTTCCTTCCCTTTGTTTCCCTGCATCTCTGTCCATCCTGATTGCTGATTGGCTGGTGAAATTCCCTCTCTCCAGTTAATTTTCGTACTGAGTATCTGCAATGTCCAAAATTTTATTATTTGATAATTGCAGCGAAAGTACAAATCCTGGTGCCTCCAAGGAAGATCATCGCGGACAGCTGGGAGCAGTGGGTCACAGAGATGACCGGCTCAGTTAGCAAGGTGGACATGAGCGTCAGGCCGGATTATCTATACGTAGATCATTGCATTGATGATCCATTCATCAGCACTTACCGCAGCAGGGCCCGCCGCTGCCTAGTGCCGCTGGTGAAGGAGGAGCCTCAGAAACAACAGCAGCAGCAGCAGCAGCAGCAGAAGCAGCAGCTGCGACAGCCGCAGCGGCAGTCGACGGTGTCGGCAAACGTCGAAGCATCGATGGGCGACGAGCCGCCAAGACAGCGCAGCCAGTGAGCAGCTCTAATCTTATAGCTGGTCTTCACAACCAAACTCAAGCGCAATCTGAGCAGTTATTAAATAATATTAACAATATAACTTATCACGTTTTATTAAAAGCTAAAGAGGTATCAACACTGCGTTTGAACTCTTTTTTGCAGTCGAATTTTAGCTTGTAAAACCGACGCAGCTTATGTTGCCGTCTACAGTCAGTGGTCACGTGACTGCAGCGAAATGAGACGAAAGGCTCGCATAAAAAAGGCTTTTTATAATATTTTCGTGCTACAAATACACCATTGATAATTTCTGAGTATTTGCTTCCGTTCAACGTAGAAAAACAATTATTTTGCCTCTCTTACTTACAACTAGCTATATAATTAACGAGAAAGTGATTAGATACTGCAAGCCAATGAGCACAGAGAGAGGGGTAGAGATGGAGAGGCAGGGTGGTAGATTGGCAGCCAATCAGCACAGAGAGGGGTAGAGATGGAGAGGCAGGGTGGTAGATTGGCAGCCAATCAGCGCAAGGGAGAGCGGTAGAGATGCAGAGGTAGTGCGGTTGGTGAATTGGGAGTGACATGATAAGAGTGACTGGGAAAGTACTAAGTTTATTGAGAGTGACAGGGGAGGGTACTAAGTTGAGAGTGATAAGGGAAGAGTGGCAAGTCGATAGTGAACGGGGAGAGTGACAAGGTGAAAGTAACAAGGAGCAAATGACTTTCGCAGCAAGTGGGATGACCACAAATAGATTGCATTTATTTAGTCGCAACAGTACCTGATACCTATAAAAGTATGTCTTTTATCAAAGCGGAAAAACGCTCAGTTAAAGTTTGACAACTCGATTTCTTATCAAGCAACTGCCAGCCGTTTCTCGCAGCGGCCCCTCGCGTGCAAAGCTGTGCCTGCCGGCATTCCAAAGCAGCTCAAATCTTTTCTTTTCAATAACACTAAAGCACTTGTACTAAAACTGAGATTTTGAGCAATCGTACGGCTGAGTGTGCACCCTACTGTGCAAGTGCGGGTCAATTAAACCTGTTTTTTTTGTCTGCGTTAGCAGAAAAATGAAACAAGAACGAAAAACGCGTAGTTTTTTGCACAGATTGACTGTCACAGATTCAGATTGACTGTCACAGATTGACTGTCACAGATTCAGATTGACTGTCACAGATTGACTGTCACAGATTCAGATTGACTGTCACAGATTGACTGTCACAGATTGACTGCCACAGATTGACTGCCACAGATTGACTGTCACAGATTGACTGTCACAGATTGACTGTCACAGATTGACTGTCACAGATTGACTGTCACAGATTGACTGTCACAGATTGACTGTCACAGATTGACTGTCACAGATTGACTGTCACAGATTGACTGTCACAGATTGACTGTCACAGATTGACTGTCACAGATTGACTGTCACAGATTGACTGTCACAGATTGACTGTCACAGATTGACTGTCACAGATTCAGATTGACTGTCACAGATTGACTGTCACAGATTCAGATTGACTGTCACAGATTGACTGTCACAGATTGACTGTCACAGATTGACTGTCACAGATTCAGATTGACTGTCACAGATTGACTGTCACAGATTGACTGTCACAGATTCAGATTGACTGTCACAGATTGACTGTCACAGATTCAGATTGACTGTCACAGATTGACTGTCACAGATTCAGATTGACTGTCACAGATTGACTGTCACAGATTGACTGTCACAGATTGACTGTCACAGATTCAGATTGACTGTCACAGATTGACTGTCACAGATTGACTGCCACAGATTGACTGCCACAGATTGACTGTCACAGATTGACTGTCACAGATTCACTGTCACAGATTCAGATTGACTGTCACAGATTGACTGTCACAGATTGACTGTCACAGATTGACTGTCACAGATTGACTGTCACAGATTCAGATTGACTGTCACAGATTGACTGTCACAGATTGACTGCCACAGATTGACTGCCACAGATTGACTGTCACAGATTGACTGTCACAGATTGACTGTCACAGATTCAGATTGACTGTCACAGATTCAGATTGACTGTCACAGATTCAGATTGACTGTCACAGATTCAGATTGACTGTCACAGATTCAGATTGACTGTCACAGATTCAGATTGACTGTCACAGCTTGACTGTCACAGATTGACTGTCACAGATTGACTGTTACAGATTGACTGTCACAGATTGACTGTCACAGATTGACTGTCACATATTGACTGTCACAGATTGACTGTCACAGATTGACTGTCACAGATTGACTGTCACAGATTGACTGTCACAGATTGACTGTCACAGATTGACTGTCACATATTGACTGTCACAGATTGACTGTCACAGATTGACTGTCACAGATTGACTGTCACAGATTGACTGTCACATATTGACTGTCACATATTGACTGTCACATATTGACTGTCACATATTGACTGTCACATATTGACTGTCACATATTGACTGTCACATATTGACTGTTGATCGATTGATTGATTGATCAATTGGGGTTGCTTTCACAGGCTAGAACGTCGCAAGCTTGAAAACTTACATTGTCAAAATTGTTTAAGTTGTGAGACTTGCAAGACCTGTCGACCATGCGAAGTTTCGAGCTTGGGAAGTTTGAGCATATAAAGTTTCGCCGTAGAGAGTTTTAGCTTAGTGGTTAGAGTGTCAGACTCTTGACTGAAAGGTTGGGGGTTCGATTCTTGACCCAATCGGAACAATTTGTGTCCTTGAGCAAGACACTTACCTCTGCATTGTTTCATTTCACCCAGTTGTAAAATGGGTGCCAGCATTAGCTGTGGTAATTGAGGGTGTGTGTGGCGACCCCCCAGTCCTTGGACTGAACAGCCGTACGCAGCCTTCAGATGCGCCGCGCAATAGCTTCGTCTCGAGCTTATGAAACTCCACTATTCCTGTCCTATTCCTGACACTGCCTGAATTTCACAAACTCTAAAGCTGTGCTGAGCAGGTCAGGCCTATCTGCCAGCTCTGAGTTCTAAACCAAGATAGTTTCAAAAAAGTACGAGAACTCTTGCCGTAATCTACTGGGGTAGCTCGATTTTTTCCAGGTGCCAGATTCTGCTCCGAGCTTCACTTTTATCACGGCAGGCAGCTTGCGCAGGTTCAGAGCGGCCCTCTGCAAGCCCCCCCCCCCTCAAGAAATGTTGTGTTCAAATCGTTTTTTAAAAAGCGCTGCCCGACAAGCAAAGGTTGTGCAAACTGGCCTCAGATCAGACCCTGCTAATTTCTTTCTTCTTCAAAGTCGGAGCTGGTGAGATAAACAGTGAGCACTTCTTCGCCTTGGAGAGAGCTCATGCTCTGCATAAAAAGGTGTTGGCAGAAGATTTTTTCAGGTGCAACCAGCCAGTAAAAGCAGGCAAAAATATGGGTAGCAACGGAACAAGCGACCGGGAGGACCTGTCATCCTGCGATGCCGAGGAGGCCAGCGACGCGTTTGATGATCCCGGAGTCGAGGAGACCAAGGTGAGTACCGGATCACCGAGAGTTGAGTTCACTGGCTATTGGAATTAAACTAGATAGAGATCCGACAAGATCCGATCAGATAGGATGCGATAACAGGATGGGATCAGACAGAATGGATCAGACAGGATGGGATCAGACAGAATAGATCAGACAGGATGGGATCAGACAGGATGGGATCAGACAGGATGGGATCAGACAGGATGGGATCAGACAGGATGGGATCAGACAGGATGGGATCAGGCAGGATGGGATCAGACAGGATGGGATCAGGCAGGATGGGATCAGACAGGATGGGATCAGACAGGATGGGATCAGACAGGATGGGATCAGACAGGATGGGATCAGACAGGATGGGATCAGGCAGGATGGGATCAGACAGGATGGGATCAGACAGGATGGGATCAGACAGGATGGGATCAGGCAGATCCGGTCCCCTCTCGACCAGATCGAGTTCGGCGTGCTGTTTGACATCGACGGGGTGATCGCGCTGGGCCTGAACCCGCTGCCGCAGGCGCGCGAGGCCATCCGCATGCTGATCTGCCCGGAGACCGGCCGGCCGCGGGTGCCGTTCGCCTTCGTCACAAACGGCTGCGCGTTGGGCGACAGCAAGGCGAAGAAGCTGTCGCAGTGGTTTGACGTTCAGGTGAGACCTGGCGGGGCTCGAGTTTGATTGCCCCAATAAATTAAAGTTTTCATCAATTCAACTCTGCTAATGGACAGCAAGACCCAGGGGGTACCTTACCGTACTTTAGGAGACGTTACTGCCCATTCCGATGACTCCCCTGAGCAGGCACACAGGCGTGTACAGCGGCCCTAACTTTATTTATCGTTAGGCATGTACACTTCACTGTGCCTTGGGGGTTGGCCCTCAAGGCCGTTAATTGCACGAGCAAAGAGCCAAGCTGAGATTAAAATTTACCCCCAAATTAATGTGACTGCACTGGGAATCGAGCCTGGGCCGTTGGCACACCAGAGGCCATTAGGCTACGGACCTTAACGTTTGGACGTATGTTAGTGCTTACGTTTTTGTACGTCTATTATATCGTAATTTAATTGTACACAGAGTATATGCTCATAGTTGATAATATCCACATAAGAGTCCTCTGTACCTATGGCATTAAATACCGCCATGAGTAATCGCTCATAATTGCTCAATCCGAATCCGCCCGCAGGTCAGCCCGGACCAGTGCATCCACTCGCAGTCGCCGCTCTCCGTGTTCACCAAGTGGCACCACAAGCGGGTCCTGTTCGTTGGTCAGGGACCGATTCTGGAGATTGCTGAGAGGCGAGTGGCGGGGGGGGGGCTGCTGCATCATGGACCCCTAATTAATCTCTGGACTGGAGGCGAATGAAATAGGAAACAGTTTTCCGTGATCAGCTGAATAAGAAAGCTGGTGCATATCGAGAAATTGGATTTCCCTAGCCAAGCCCCTAGAGTGGGGTTCCCCGCGGGAGTCCATTGCGCCTGGAGTACTATTTATAACTCCAAATCATCTGCTGATCTTTTTAGTCTGGGCTTCACAAATGTTTGCGAGCTCGAAGATGTGAAGAAAGCTTATCCCCTGCTGGACATGGTGGATCACAACAATAGAAAGTCGGTGGTGAGCAAATTTTTTAATACTAATTTTAGTAGTTCTAATAATATTGCTCTAGTTAATAGAACCGTTACTTACCAACATTTTAGGCAAACGGCTATGTGGAGAATCCCGACTTTCCAAGAATCGAATGTAAGCCTGTGGTGATTCGAATATAGAGAATCCACAACTGAGGATCTCACTTGGCAAATTGGAGGGAGAATCCACAATAGGGAATCCCAGTTGTTTAACTTGAGGGGAATCCATAATAGGGAATCCCAGTTATTGAATTGGATGGGGAATCCATAATAGGGAATCCCAGTTATTGAATTGGATGGGGAATCCATAATAGGGAATCTCAGTTATTGAACTGGATGGGGAATCCATAATAGGGAATCTCAGTTATTGAACTGGATGGGGAATCCATAATAGGGAATCTCAGTTATTGAACTGGAGGGGGAATCCATAATAGGGAATCCCAGTTATTGAATTGGATGGGAATCCATAATAGGGAATCCCAGTTATTGAAGTTATTGAACTGGATGGGGAATCCATAATAGGGAATCCCAGTTATTGAAGTTATTGAACTGGATGGGGAGTCCACAATGAAAATCCCAAAGTATCAAGTGGAAGGGAAATCCATTTGGAGAATTCCAAACATCGAAGGATAGAGGGAATTCCAGTTAGTGAAATGGAAAGGTCAGGAGTTCCCCAGCCTATGAACGCAAACACGAGCTGGTCACATATCAAATTGCGATGTGGCGAAACGTTAAAATCCCAAAATCCCTAGGCATAATCTCAATCGGCGAGCCGGACCGCTGGGAGTCCTACCTGCAGCTCATCATCGACCTGCTGGTGACCAACGGCAAACCGGACAAGGCCCCGGAGCGGTACCCGGACACACACCTGCCCATCCTGGCTTGCAATATGGATCTGGTCTTCAAGGCGGAGGCCTGTATGCCGAGGTGTGACAACTATCATTATTGTGTATGTTCTACTGTTATCGACTTGTTCAACTACTTATTTAGTAGTATTCGCACGCTTATACCTTTATAGGTTTGGCCACGGCTCATTCCTGCTCTGCCTGGAGGCTCTCTACGAAAAGATCACGGGCAACGCGCTGCAATACACGCACCTGATTGGCAAACCGTCGGAGATCACTTATCGATTTTCCGAGCACACGATCGCCAAACTGGCTATGCAGATTCCGGGGGCTGGGCGCATCAAGAGGATCTACTTTGTAGGGTGAGTTGATATTGCTTATGCAGGCTTTCAATCAGCCGAATGCGTCAGGTGTACCTGAAATTTATCGATGAAACTGGAACCCCTAGGGTGACACTGAGGCCCCTAAGGTGACACCAGAAGGTCCGGAACCCATTAAATGAACCAGGAATGTGTTTGATACCAGTAGCTTCTATGACCACTCTATCAACTGCAAACCCCGCAGCGACAACCCCGAGGTGGACATCAAGGGCGCAAACCTGTACAACAAGTACCTGGGCCGTTACCGGCGCCTCTCAGGCTCCCTGTCGGGCCCGCCGACCATCGAGCAGATCCGGGCGATCAGGCGTCAGATCGACATTTCAAAGTCCCGTATGATACCGGATGATGCCGAGTTTATGGAACACTCCGCCAAGCTCTTCATCTGTAAGTGAAGTTGGAGTCTACTTACTGAAAACTAGTCTACTAGTCGCACTTCAGCAAACAACCATTCTAAACTGTACATTCCATTCCGTAAATCCTATTGTGTACATTCGCCCACCCACCTCCCTCTTTTTTGCCTATCTGTCCTTGAGAGGCTAATTAAACTTTACGCTCGTAGCAATAAAAAACAAAATGCGGTCATTAAGTTTAGCAACAGTTCAAACCCCTTTCCATTTTTGGCTCGAGTAATTATTAATCTACATTCCTACCCTACCCACCATTAGGGAATACAAAATCCCGAGTGATCTAAAGGCATCTAAAGGGTGTCCTGATAGTGCTAAGAATGAGGTCTTTCGCATAGGGGGGGGGGGCTTCTGATCTGCGCAAGGTCGAGACCCCCTGATTTTCGCTGGGTTTGAGATAGAGGGAGAGTTCAAATGAACAATCGTTTGACTCCCGTCTGGCAAGCTATAGCGCTGTGATCGGAAACAATGATGAATTGGTCTCTATTGCTTTAGACTCTGTGCACAGGTTTTAGAATAATAATTACATTAGTCTGCGGGTACCATATGCATCGTAAAAACTCGTACAGTTGCAGTACATTGTTACACCTGAAATCTCCTATACGATCTCCCAACAGCTTCAGTTTTGTATCCCTGCAGCACTAGCCTTCTCACTAGCCTACATTTTTAAAAGATCATTAATAAAAGCAGGACAACTAGGTTATGATTTTCACCTGACAGTAGCTCAACTGCAGATACTACCTTAGTACTACTCGAGAATGAATGATTGCAAGCCGGGATCGGGATCCCGATGGTCAATCCCGGGATTTTCGAATCCCGGACAAGTGTGATCCCGGGTAAGGAATATAATCCCGGGATCCCGGGATCCCGAAATCCCGGCATTAGGCCCAAATCCCGGGATTCGACCTTGCGCAGATCAAAAGCCCCCCCCCCATCTTATGCGAAAGACCTCATTCTTAGCACTATCGGGACACCCTTTAGCTGCCCAGCATAGGGGTGGTGGCAGAACTATGTACTTTAAGCAGTCCCTACCTTCAAAACTCTTTGGCCGTAGTATGGGATTAGAACAGTGGGACCTTGCATCGGACCACAACCCAAGCTACCAGTTCTCCATCTAGGGCGGGTGCCTCTGGGAGGGTGAGGTCTGATCCCCTTTTACCCTGGCATCAGAGCCTCGATAGCTCTGTAAGCTATCATTCCCCAGGTTACATCACAATCAAGTGTGATTTTCCTGAGCTGATACTGGCATGTAAAGAAGCACGTCTATTGCGCCAGCCCCAGCCCGTACATCAGACAAAATCAGGTTAGATGGCTTCGTACACCCAAATTGCACCAACAAAGATTATAAACTTTTTTTTTAATCCCAGGATCACGAGATCCCGGCCCAATATGTTGAGATCCCGGGATTGGCAAAGTCCGGGATATCCCGATCCCCATAATCCCGGGATTTTCAAAGTCCGGGATATCCCGATCCTGAGAATCCTGGGATTTCGGGATCCCGAGATCCAGGGATTGTATTCCTACCCACCTTTCTCTGTAAGCTACCCTAGTCCCAACATCTCCTATTACGAGTAATCTCTGGTCATCTCGCGCAGACCATATTTACTAATCGAAAAACAGCCATAAAAGCCTCAAATATCATACACTCTCGCCAGTCGCCACATTCTAACCTCTGCTTATCTTCCCCTGATAGACAACTGAGCCTCTTCATATCGCCGGTTCGAAAAACGGAACCGGTTCCGGAACATGGTTCTGGTTCTAGAATATTGTTCGAGAAATTTTCTCGAACCGTTGTCATGTTTACATTTTAACAGTAAATATATTTGAAATCGTCAATTTTTTATTATTGTTATATAATTATTCCTTTTTTGTCATATCCAAGAGGAAACAAAGTCAAAAACGACAAAATTAAATTGTAAAGAGTGTCAAACATAAAATGAGTTCGAAGCTCCTCATTTCACACTGGTTCTGGTTCTAGAACTCGAATTTATTCTGGTTCTAGAACCGATTGCCGTGAAGAGGCTCACTAGCCCATCTTCAGCAATAATAAGAGGCGGTCATTAAATTCCGTAACTGTACATTCCTACCCACTCGCTGTTTTCTCTAACCTCTTTCCCTCACCTCTCATTGGCTGGCATTAGCCAAACTTAACCAATCGATAAAAACGGTCTTTAAACCCAAAACTGTACATTCTCGACACTCCAAATTCCTCTCTGACAGAATGGACTTATCTCTCCCTAAGAAGCGCTCATTAAAAATCAATAAAAGAGAATATGTACGTATTACTTTTAAGTCTTAACTGTACACCACACTCACTTCTTTATCTGCCATTAGTGAAACACTAATCAAATTTCAGCAATAAAAAACGACCTATAATTTCCGAAAATTGACTAATTATATTCTTAACCTTGTAGCCATCCTCGTGGGCACCGGGGTGTACAATCCGAACGCCACCTCAATGTGCGGCCCGCACGTCTACCACGGCCACCGGGACATCGAGCGAGACGACGAGCTCACTAAGCCGCACTTCTACTTCGACGACTGCCACAAAGCCGTGCAATTCATCTTTTCTAAGGAGAAATTCAAATGATTAAATAGTTCGCATAATTTGCTGAATCCAGTCTTCGTTACTGTGTCCTATTGTGCCCAGTTTTTGCCCGCTTCCAGCACTTCCTGACCAAATTGAAAGAAGAAAAACAATTCAAATGGACACACACGATGCTTTCTCTATACTGTAGACATTGATCCAAGCTAAGATCAAAGTTCAATTGCTTATTGTCGCTCGAGACTTTTTAAGTATGATCAGCTTCCAATAATGTTTGCACGCTGGAATATAATAGTTTAAGTAGAGTGCTGACGGGTTTACTATTACAAGCGTAGCCTCATTGGGAGTTCGAATTAAATGTTTTTTAGCTTAAATGTGCTCAGAGATAGAAAACGGCATGGTAAGCTTCCAAATGTCTTTGCAACAGCTACAGCAATGAAAGATTACTAAATATTTCATACTTAATAAATCAATTTACAGAACACTTCAAAGTTGCAATTTCTCATGCTCACAGTTCAAACTGGATTTTACATGTGGATAAGCTGGGACGAGTAGAGAGGAGGGGAGGACGAGGGGAGAGGTTAAACAACTCATATGATTAAGGGGTGATGCAGGATGATGAGGGCATAAGGAAGGGATTATGAAGGAAGAAGGAAGGGATGAGAAGCGGATGATGAAGGGAGAAGGAAGGGATGAGAAGCGGATGATGAAGGGAGAAGGAAGGGTTGAGAAGCGGATGATGAAGGGAGAAGGAAGGGATGAGAAGCGGATGATGAAGAGAGAAGGAAGGGATGAGAAGCGGATGATGAAGGGAGAAGGAAGGGATGAGAAGTGGATGATGAAGGGAAAATGAAGGAATGAGAAGCGGATGATGAAGGGAGAAGGAAGGGATGAGAAGCGGATGATTAAGGGAGAAGGAAGGGATGAGGAGCGGATGATGAAGGGAAAATGAAGGAATGAGAAGCGGATGATGAAGGGAGAAGGAAGGGATGAGAAGCGGATGATTAAGGGAGAAGGAAGGGATGAGAAGCGGATGATTAAGGGAGAAGGAAGGGATGAGAAGCGGATGATGAAGGGAGAAGAAAATGATCAGTAGTGGATGATGAAGGGAGAAGGAAGGGTTGAGAAGTAGATGATGAAGGGAAAATGAAGGAATGAGAAGCGGATGATTAAGGGAGAAGGAAGGGATGAGAAGCGGATGATGAAGGGAAAATGAAGGAATGAGAAGCGGATGATTAAGGGAGAAGGAAGGGATGAGAAGCGGATGATTAAGGGAGAAGGAAGGGATGAGAAGCGGATGATGAAGGGAGAAGAAAATGATCAGTAGTGGATGATGAAGGGAGAAGGAAGGGTTGAGAAGTGGATGATGAAGGGAGAAGGAAGGGATGAGAAGCGGATGATGAAGGGAGAAGGAAGGGTTGAGAAGTGGATGATGAAGGGAGAAGGAAGGGATGAGAAGCGGATGATGAAGGGAGAAGGAAGGGATGAGAAGCGGATGATGAAGGGAGAAGGAAGGGTTGAGAAGTGGATGATGAAGGGAGAAGGAAGGGATGAGAAGCGGATGATGAAGAGCGGGACGATACAGAGTGACAAAGCGAGTAGGCTAGCAATGTGTCAGCAGGATAGAAAAACAACAAGTTCGAGCTTGAGCCCTGCATCAAACACGGTCCCAATGCTTTCACAAACGGCAAGCAATGTGCAGCTAAATCTCTTTAGCTTCGGAGCGGCTCCGACCTTGGCATTCGGCTGGTGGAAGACGGCGCAGGGGGCAGCGAAAGCGCATCCCGTCAGATCAGATTGGCCCGCGTCACCCTGGTGGCCACCACTGGCTGGGCGGCCGCCGCTTCCGCCTTCTTCGATTCGGCTGCCTCGGCTGCTTCGAGGTCGCAGGTGACCTGGCCGCTCCAGGCGCCAAGGCAGGAGCGGAGGCGCCAGCAAATCAGCGCCAAAAGCAGCTGCGGGTTGGGCGTTGGCGCGGGAGCTGGCTGTGAGACTTGTTGGCGTGATAATGGGATAAGGGACGTGGGGTATGGGATAAGCATTTGGAGTATGGCTAGCGGGTTGAAGGAATGCGGGGTGTGGGATTAAGGGTGTGGGGTATGGGATAAATGATGTGTAGTATGTGATAAGGGATGTGGTGTATGTGATAAGGGGTGTGGGGTATGGGATTGAGGGATGTGAGACATGGGATGTGGGATAAGAGATTTGCTATTTGGAGCGTGGGGTCTGGGGTATACTCGTAAAATGGTCGATGAGGTTTTATGAGATCATATGATGTGGGATGTGGGATTTGGGGATATGAAGAATAAAACTGATTATTTTCCCTATCGTACTTATGAATTAAAAACAGTTAAAGCTTCAAAAGCTTCACTGACCAGAGCCAGAATGTACAGCATGGCCAGGCAGACGGCCAAGATGCTGTCCCATCGAGTGGGGCCCGGAGCGTCAGTCGTGGAGGCCAGTGCGCAACGCTGCGGCATGGTGCTCTGGGTACCATTCGAGCTGGCCTTGAGAGTGTGGATGTCGATGCACACTGAGAAGTTCCTGCCCGCCTGCAGGCCGCGGAAAGTATGCAGCAGGTCCAGCTGCTTGCTGCCGGGCAGCTGTCTCAGCGAGTTGATCACGTGGCGGCTCAGAACCGTCCCGTTTGCCGGCCGGATTGACAGCTTCGGAGCGGCCGAGGTGCCCATGCCAGCCAGGGTGCAGGCCGGAGGCAGCTGCAGTCGGACTCGAACCCAGGACCGCTCGCCAGCCACCTGGAAGAGGCGGACCTGACCGGAGCATGCGAGGCTCAGAGCCGGCAGTCCGGCCATAGACAGCAGGAGCAGCAGGGTTAGGGACATTGCGCCAATAGCTACGCAGGAGCAACAATGTCTGCTGGTTGAACCTCGGCCCTCTCAACTCACCCGGTTGAGTCTCCTCCTGCCTCTAACCCAGGCTTTTCTGCTGAGCTGCTGTCCTCAGAAAGCCACTCCCCCTCCTCCTCTCACTGGGGGCGGCTCAGCAGCAACCACATTCACGCCGCAGCAGCACTGGGCAGAACTGGATTGCTCCTCTGCTCCCTATTTCTCTGCCTCTCAGTCACTTCCTGCAGTCCTGCTCCCCCAAATATCCCAGTCAGAGCCGCTCGCTCCCCATATTCACCCTTTCGCGCATGCACGGGAAGGTCGAGGGAACAGCAGCGGAAAAGGGAGAATGGGAATTGGGGCTGCTCCGACGTGGCCGCATGCAGTGGAATGGCCGGGAGGGTGGCTTTGCTGAGTAGAAAACTGCTGGGCCGAATTTGGTGGACAAAAGGAAAGCTTTTCTTTGCATAGGGGAGCGAAGGGCTTGGTGCGTGTTGAGCACGCTGCACTCTGGGGGGAGGGGCAGATTAACAACGAAGCTCTCAGGGACAGTTTGCTGAACAAAGAAACGCAACAGTGTCGTTATAAGTGTGCTCAAAGTGCGTCTCCTGGCCCCAAATTAAAATTATGGCACTGAACTGGATGACGGCGCATCGAAAAATGGCTATCTGGGTGACAATGAGGTTCATTGCGCGAAGAAAAATGTCTGTAAGGGACACAATGGGGTTCATAGCGCGAAAAATGTCTGTAAGGGACACAATGGGGTTCATAGCGCGAAAAATGTCTGTAAGGGACACAATGAGGTTCATAGCGCGAAAAATGTCTGTAAGGGACACAATGGGGTTCATAGCGCGAAAAATGTCTGTAAGGGACACAATGGGGTTCATAGCGCGAAAAATGTCTGTAAGGGACACAATGGGGTTCATAGCGCGAAAAATGTCTGTAAGGGACACAATGGGGTTCATAGCGCGAAAAATGTCTGTAAGGGACACAATGGGGTTCATAGCGCGAAAAATGTCTGTAAGGGACACAATGGGGTTCATAGCGCGAAAAATGTCTGTAAGGGACACAATGGGGTTCATTGAGCGAAGAAAAATGTCTGTAAGGGACACAATGGGGTTCATTGAGCGAAGAAAAATGTCTGTAAGGGACACAATGGGGTTCATTGCGCGAAGAAAAATGTCTGTAAGGGACACAGTGGGGTTCATAGCGCGAAAAATGTCTGTAAGGGACACAATGGGGTTCATTGCGCGAAGAAAAATGTCTGTAAGGGACACAATGGGGTTCATTGCGCGAAGAAAAATGTCTGTAAGGGACACAATGGGGTTCATTGCGCGAAGAAAAATGTCTGTAAGGGACACAATGGGGTTCATTGCGCGAAGAAAAATGTCTGTAAGGGACACAATGGGGTTCATTGCGCGAAGAAAAATGTCTGTAAGGGACACAATGGGGTTCATGATGCTAATTATCCTGCTTTTTATTTGCTTCATTAATCATCGAAATCAAATAAGATAGACTCTTCTATTCTAGCCTGCCTACTATAAGTAGGAGTTGCACATTTGAACACCCATAAGTCCCATCCGTTGTAAAAAACTGTATTTTTATTCGACAAGACAAAATAATGATGATTGGGCGGAGTAGCTGAATGCAGGTGAGAAAGCCAGGTAGAGATACGGAGAGACAGAGTTCGGAAGCTCCGGAAGTTCGGAAGTGCCGGATTCTTCCGAACAGGGTATTCGGGAGAACTCAGCTCGGAAAGGCATAAAAGATGAAGCGACGGCCAGGCAAGAGAAGGGATGCTGAAACAGACGCAAGTCCATCGAATGCCGGATATGCAAAGCAGAGCTGCCGCTCTGACAGACACCCCCCCCCGAAAGTCGCTGTTTGACCGAGAGTATCTGCTCAGCCTCCCCGGGGTCACCGGAGTCCCCGACTGGGCCGCCGAGGGATTTGTGCGCCGCATAATAAATCCCATATATCTCTGAGCCGCATCAGCGTGCCTGTGTTGCTGTCTCCCCAATTTTTGAGCTCCACAGTGTCCTGCGGTCCCCGGGTGATGGTCCCTGTGGGCTGCTTTGCTTAGCAGCATCAAACTGATTGGTACACCCAATAGTACACTGCAGACTGCCCCGCTTCCCTTTGGAGTTCTCCAGATTTCATTCATTTTTCAGGCTAACTGAGATAGATGGATAGATAGATAGATAGTTAGATAGATAGATAGATAGATAGATAGATAGATAGATAGATAGATAGATAGATAGATAGATAGATAGATAGATAGATAGATAGATAGATAGATAGATAGATAGATAGATAGATAGATAGATAGATAGATAGATAGATAGATAGATAGATAGATAGATAGATAGATAAACAAGAGTTTGCTAGCAGGAACCACTGCAAAAAGTACTCACTGCAGGGTCAGTCTGTAGGCGGAGCAACTGCATCCCAAAACACGGTCCAATCGTGTCCCATCCAGCCCGGCTCCCCAGCTGCATAATGCATGCCAGTTGTTCTCCTGTCTCCCTCATTTACCCACACAAAATGAAAGGGTCAGCAGGTGGCCCGAAGCTCAGCCAGCGGAATCGCCAGCTGCCTCTGCTGAATAATTGAGTCACTGCCCCCATTGATCCGGGGCGTCCGGCGGCGTCTGGGCCAGGTCGGCGGGCTCCCTGAATTGAACAAAATTGTCAATCTCATTTTCGGTCGCCACTTAGACGATTGGGGGCCGGTTCTTCCGTTGGCTGGGAATATCTTGACTTCAGTGTCTGGCTTGGGACAAAACCGCAAAAACCCCAAGCTTCACAACCCCCAAGCTTCACAATCCCCAAGCTTCACAACCCCCAAGCTTCACAATCCCCAAGCTTCACAATCCCCAAGCTTCACAATCCCCAAGCTTCACAATCCCCAAGCTTCACAATCCCCAAGCTTCACAATCCCCAAGCTTCACAATCCCCAAGCTTCACAATCCCCAAGCTTCACAATCCCCAAGCTTCACAATCCCCAAGCTTCACAATCCCCAAGCTTCACAATCCCCAAGCTTCACAATCCCCAAGCTTCACAATCCCCAAGCTTCACAATCCCCAAGCTTCACAATCCCCAAACTTCCTGTCTCAGAATCCGATGAATTCAAAGGTCATCACTGATTGCGTACTTTATGCAGATTTTCTCGTACATTTCAAAAGTCAAGATTTTGATCAAGATCCGGGCCCGAGTGACACCTTGGGCTCATCCGCATCATTCCAAAAAAGTTACCATGATGACTGTCGCGTCCTCTCTCAGGCACTAATCCCGCCCATCCCCATCTTGTCAGTTGGAAATCCCGACCAGCATAAATTCGGCCCAGAAAAGAAAGCCAAAGCGGATAAAGTGTGTTTCTAAGAAAGAAAACACGCGCGGCCCATCGCGGCAGGGCAAGAGAAGGGCGCCCGCTGACAGGGGAAGCCAGCTGGTGCCAGACAGCTGGCCGGGGGTGCAACGGCTTCCTTGATCTCCTTCTCCCCGGATTCGCATGCAAGCGCACCGGAAGAGTCCCCTGTTTGCCTGCTTTTATGCTTTTCAGCCCAATGATTGCCTCGCCGGAGGAAGCAGAAGAAGCAGTATGAAACAAATGATTCCACCAATGCCGATAACCTCTGCTAATAATTATGCAAGCGCAGATTGATAGCCCAATTCAGATTGCATTTCGAACTGTGCACGCCCCGTTGTCACTGCAGTCTGTCTGTCTGTCTTAGTGTCTCTCTGTCTGTCTCTCTGTCTGTCTGTCTGACTGTCTGTCTGTCTGTCTCTCTGTCTGTCTGTCTGTCTGTCTGTCTGTCTGTCTGTCTGTCTGTCTGTCTGTCTGTCTGTCTGTCTGTCTGTCTGTCTGTCTGTCTGTCTGTCTGTCTGTCTGTCTGTCTGTCTGTCTGTCTGTCTGTCTGTCTGTCTGTCTGTCTGTCTGTCTGTCTGTCTGTCTGTCTGTCTGTCTGTCTGTCTGTCTGTCTGTCTGTCTGTTCTACTGTCTGTGTGTTTACGTGGACTTTTTGGAAGTTCAGTAGCCTCGTTAGCTGGACCACCCGGTGTAGGTAGACCACTTAGGTGGACCACCAAATAATTTTGTCTCTGGTGGGGTTAAGACGTTGATGAGGATCTCACATTAATATCAGGCGGGTCAAGAAAGGCTTAAGCAATTTTGGGATGTCTAGCATGGTTTTTTCCAAAGTTATTTGCATTTCAGTTTAGCTGGACCTCCAGCCTGGTCTACCTAAACCGAGCGAGTCTGGTCCACGTAAACCGAAAAATTTTAGAAAATTTTTCGAAAATCGTCTGTTTGTGTCTGTTTGTGTCTGTTTGTGTCTGTTTGTGTATAGCAGTTATTAAGCATAGATTCAATGCAAAACTGATTTTTTTACAGATCATTACCTTACGAACAAAGGGCTATGTTAGCATCATATTATGACCGCTACTGGCTTTAAAACAATATGCGTTCAGTTCTTTGACATTCAAGTAGGTACGCAGGTTAATTTAAAATTCTGAAACCTCGTATGCGAAATGAATTTGATTAGCTCAGTTCCAGCAATTTCGGTATCGTACCCTGAGCACAGACTCACAGAGTAAGACACCAACGTAAAGAAATCCAATTCGCGAACCAGATCAAACGATAAAGACTCCGAGACAAGAAAGATATTTAAGTGAAGCCTAAATAGTATTCTTCAATGACTTCTCAAGAACTCCCAGTGGTCCTTGATAGCCACACTGTGTAAATGCGAATTTCTGAGGCTCTACCATTACACAAGAAGAAAATAGCAACTTCATGAATTAAGTGCTTGCCAATTCTATCCTACACACTATGGGATATCCTGTTCTATCCTCCTCCAATGTTGGAAGAAGAAGATCCTAAGCTGCAGCCTTTCAAGTGCAAAGTTGAAGATGCAATTTACCTAAGTGAAAAGGACAATTCATACACGTACATGCAAAAGATTTGATCAACAGGGCGCAATTAAGAAGGGCCTTTTAGCTAGCGATCGGGTCTCTGACTCTCTAGCAAAAGGTCGACTTGATTGCGGTCCCAGTAAAACTAAGAACGCATTAACAGTCAGCCTAACACTCACTGTCTGTTTGGTCCACGTAAACACATGTGCAGGATTATAGGGTTGGAACAGACAGACAGACAGACCTCCCTTTCTATAATTGGCTGGTTAACACTTAGGAGGATAGATCCACCCCAACAATGGGACCGACCGCAGCCAATAGGAAACCCGCAAGCGTTCTGAAGGTAAGACAGTGGAGAGAGGGATATATAATGTCTAAGCGGGTGGTCCACGTAAACCATGGCGTAGTGAGACCAGACACAGACAGTTTAAAAGAAAGTACTTATAATCCATACTATACATCTCTAAAGGATTGCAATTGTATAAATTAGAACGGTTTTTTTATACTTATTAGGTCTAATGTTAATCCTTACTCCAAGTTTCATCCATATATAAATTTATTGTGCCAAAAACTGTAATCTACAACCAAAATATGATGACCCGCAAAAAAGGACGCCAAGCCTAAAATAAAAACTTAAAATCACCGTCGCAAAAAGCCACTGCGAAATCGAAGAAGCCGCATCGCCTGGTAAAAATCATCAGTCTGCTCGCAAATCCGTCGACACCGAGACCAGAAAAGTGAGTTTCGTTTGATGATCTCAAAGTAGCTAGCTGCAAGGCCTGCAACTCAATTGCTGTAGAGAAGCTGGTCCACCTAACCTACAGACACAACTGAAGCAGCTCTCTCAGTCTGTTTGAGGCTTTGGCTCTCAGAAGGTGGTCCACATAACCTACAGACACAACTCGAACAGATTTCTCTGTCTGTTTAGGGCTCTGGCTCTCAGAGCCGCCGAGAAAGTTTAGTGCAGAAAATGCTTCAGTTTGTTAGAATGCAATCAGAACAGATTCTTAGAAAGTGAGCTAGTCCAGCATCAAGGCAGAACATCTGGATGTGTAACGAAAGTCTCTTGGAGACTCCTGGCTCAGATTATCGCCTAGAAGTGCTGTGGAGTAGCTGGTCCACCTAACCTACAGACACAACTCGAACAGATTTCTCTGTCTGTTTGAGGCTCTGGCTCTCAGAGCCGCCGAGAAAGTTTAGTGCAGAAACTGCTTCAGTTTGTTAGAATGCAATCAGAACAGATTCTTAGAAAGTGAGCTAGTCCAGCATCAAGGCAGAACATCTGGATGTGTAACGAGAGGCTCTCGGAGATTCCTGGCTCAGATTATCGCCTAGAAGTGCTGTGGAGTAGCTGGTCCACCTAACCTACAGACACATCTCGAACAGATTTCTCTGTCTGTTTAGGCTCTGGCTCTCAGAGCCGCCGAGAAAGTTTAGTGCAGAAAATGCTTCAGTTTGTTAGAATGCAATCAGAACAGATTCCTAGAAAGTGAGATAGTCCAGCATCAAGGCAGAACATCTGGATGTGTAACGAGAGGCTTTTGGAGATTCCTGGCTCAGATTATCGCCTAGAAGTGCTGTGGAGTAGCTGGTCCACCTAACCTACAGACACAACTCGAACAGATTTCTCTGTCTGTTTGAGGCTCTGGCTCTCAGAGCCGCCGAGAAAGTTTAGTGCAGAAAATGCTTCAGTTTGTTAGAATGCAATCAGAACAGATTCCTAGAAAGTGAGCTAGTCCAGCATCAAGGCAGAACATCTGGATGTGTAACGAGAGGCTCTCGGAGATTCCTGGCTCAGATTATCGCCTAGAAGTGCTGTGGAGTAGCTGGTCCACCTAACCTACAGACACAACTCGAACAGATTTCTCTGTCTGTTTAGGCTCTGGCTCTCAGAGCCGCCGAGAAAGTTTAGTGCAGAAAATGCTTCAGTTTGTTAGAATGCAATCAGAACAGATTCCTAGAAAGTGAGCTAGTCCAGCATCAAGGCAGAACATCTGGATGTGTAACGAGAGGCTCTCGGAGATTCCTGGCTCAGATTATCGCCTAGAAGTGCTGTGGAGTAGCTGGTCCACCTAACCTACAGACACATCTCGAACAGATTTCTCTGTCTGTTTAGGCTCTGGCTCTCAGAGCCGCCGAGAAAGTTTAGTGCAGAAAATGCTTCAGTTTGTTAGAATGCAATCAGAACAGATTCCTAGAAAGTGAGCTAGTCCAGCATCAAGGCAGAACATCTGGATGTGTAACGAGAGGCTCTCGGAGATTCCTGGCTCAGATTATCGCCTAGAAGTGCTGTGGAGTAGCTGGTCCACCTAACCTACAGACACAACTCGAACAGATTTCTCTGTCTGTTTAGGCTCTGGCTCTCAGAGCCGCCGAGAAAGTTTAGTGCCGAGAATGCTTCAGTTTGTTAGAATGCAATCAGAACAGATTCCTAGAAAGTGAGCTAGTCCAGCATCAAGGCAGAACATCTGGATGTGTAACGAGAGGCTCTCGGAGATTCCTGGCTCAGATTATCGCCTAGAAGTGCTGTGGAGTAGCTGGTCCACCTAACCTACAGACACAACTCGAACAGATTTCTCTGTCTGTTTAGGCTCTGGCTCTCAGAGCCGCCGAGAAAGTTTAGTGCAGAAAATGCTTCAGTTTGTTAGAATGCAATCAGAACAGATTCCTAGAAAGTGAGCTAGTCCAGCATCAAGGCAGAACATCTGGATGTGTAACGAGAGGCTCTCGGAGATTCCTGGCTCAGATTATCGCCTAGAAGTGCTGTGGAGTAGCTGGTCCACCTAACCTACAGACACAACTCGAACAGATTTCTCTGTCTGTTTAGGCTCTGGCTCTCAGAGCCGCCGAGAAAGTTTAGTGCCGAGAATGCTTCAGTTTGTTAGAATACAATCAGAACAGATTCCTAGAAAGTGAGCTAGTCCAGCATCAAGGCAGAACATCTGGATGTGTAACGAGAGGCTCTCGGAGATTCCTGGCTCAGATTATCGCCTAGAAGTGCTGTGGAGTAGCTGGTCCACCTAACCTACAGACACAACTCGAACAGATTTCTCTGTCTGTTTAGGCTCTGGCTCTCAGAGCCGCCGAGAAAGTTTAGTGCAGAAAATGCTTCAGTTTGTTAGAATGCAATCAGAACAGATTCTTAGAAAGTGAGCTAGTCCAGCATCAAGGCAGAACATCTGGATGTGTAACGAGAGGCTCTCGGAGATTCCTGGCTCAGATTATCGCCTAGAAGTGCTGTGGAGTAGCTGGTCCACCTAACCTACAGACACAACTCGAACAGATTTCTCTGTCTGTTTGAGTCTCTGGCTCTCAGAGCCGCCGAGAAAGTTTAGTGCAGAAAATGCTTCAGTTTGTTAGAATGCAATCAGAACAGATTCCTAGAAAGTGAGCTAGTCCAGCATCAAGGCAGAACATCTGGATGTGTAACGAGAGGCTCTCGGAGATTCCTGGCTCAGATTATCGCCTAGAAGTGCTGTGGAGTAGCTGGTCCACCTAACCTACAGACACAACTCGAACAGATTTCTCTGTCTGTTTAGGCTCTGGCTCTCAGAGCCGCCGAGAAAGTTTAGTGCAGAAAATGCTTCAGTTTGTTAGAATGCAATCAGAACAGATTCTTAGAAAGTGAGCTAGTCCAGCATCAAGGCAGAACATCTGGATGTGTAACGAGAGGCTCTCGGAGATTCCTGGCTCAGATTATCGCCTAGAAGTGCTGTGGAGTAGCTGGTCCACCTAACCTACAGACACAACTCGAACAGATTTCTCTGTCTGTTTGAGGCTCTGGCTCTTAGGTGGTCCACATAACCTACAGACACAACTGAAGCAGCTCTCTCAGTCTGTTTGAGGCTTTGGCTCTCAGAAGGTGGTCCACATAACCTACAGACACAACTCGAACAGATTTCTCTGTCTGTTTAGGGCTCTGGCTCTCAGAGCCGCCGAGAAAGTTTAGTGCAGAAAATGCTTCAGTTTGTTAGAATGCAATCAGAACAGATTCCTAGAAAGTGAGCTAGTCCAGCATCAAGGCAGAACATCTGGATGTGTAACGAGAGGCTTTTGGAGATTCCTGGCTCAGATTATCGCCTAAAAGTGCTGTGGAGTAGCTGGTCCACCTAACCTACAGACACAACTCGAACAGATTTCTCTGTCTGTTTGAGGCTCTGGCTCTCAGAGCCGCCGAGAAAGTTTAGTGCAGAAAATGCTTCAGTTTGTTAGAATGCAATCAGAACAGATTCTTAGAAAGTGAGCTAGTCCAGCATCAAGGCAGAACATCTGGATGTGTAACGAGAGGCTCTCGGAGATTCCTGGCTCAGATTATCGCCTAGAAGTGCTGTGGAGTAGCTGGTCCACCTAACCTACAGACACAACTCGAACAGATTTCTCTGTCTGTTTAGGCTCTGGCTCTCAGAGCCGCCGAGAAAGTTTAGTGCAGAAAATGCTTCAGTTTGTTAGAATGCAATCAGAACAGATTCTTAGAAAGTGAGCTAGTCCAGCATCAAGGCAGAACATCTGGATGTGTAACGAGAGGCTCTCGGAGATTCCTGGCTCAGATTATCGCCTAGAAGTGCTGTGGAGTAGCTGGTCCACCTAACCTACAGACACATCTCGAACAGATTTCTCTGTCTGTTTGAGGCTCTGGCTCTTAGGTGGTCCACATAACCTACAGACACAACTGAAGCAGCTCTCTCAGTCTGTTTGAGGCTTTGGCTCTCAGAAGGTGGTCCACATAACCTACAGACACAACTCGAACAGATTTCTCTGTCTGTTTAGGGCTCTGGCTCTCAGAGCCGCCGAGAAAGTTTAGTGCAGAAAATGCTTCAGTTTGTTAGAATGCAATCAGAACAGATTCCTAGAAAGTGAGCTAGTCCAGCATCAAGGCAGAACATCTGGATGTGTAACGAAAGTCTCTTGGAGACTCCTGGCTCAGATTATCGCCTAGAAGTGCTGTGGAGTAGCTGGTCCACCTAACCTACAGACACAACTCGAACAGATTTCTCTGTCTGTTTGAGGCTCTGGCTCTCAGAGCCGCCGAGAAGGTTTAGTGCAGAAAATGCTTCAGTTTGTTAGAATGCAATCAGAACAGATTCCTAGAAAGTGAGCTAGTCCAGCATTAAGGCAGAACATCTGGATGTGTAACGAGAGGCTCTCGGAGATTCCTGGCTCAGATTATCGTCTAGAAGTGCTGTGGAGTAGCTGGTCCACCTAACCTACAGACACAACTCGAACAGATTTCTCTGTCTGTTTGAGGCTCTGGCTCTTAGGTGGTCCACATAACCTACAGACACAACTGAAGCAGCTCTCTCAGTCTGTTTGAGGCTTTGGCTCTCAGAAGGTGGTCCACATAACCTACAGACACAACTCGAACAGATTTCTCTGTCTGTTTAGGCTCTGGCTCTCAGAGCCGCCGAGAAAGTTTAGTGCAGAAAATGCTTCAGTTTGTTAGAATGCAATCAGAACAGATTCTTAGAAAGTGAGCTAGTCCAGCATCAAGGCAGAACATCTGGATGTGTAACGAGAGGCTCTCGGAGATTCCTGGCTCAGATTATCGCCTAGAAGTGCTGTGGAGTAGCTGGTCCACCTAACCTACAGACACAACTCGAACAGATTTCTCTGTCTGTTTGAGGCTCTGGCTCTTAGGTGGTCCACATAACCTACAGACACAACTGAAGCAGCTCTCTCAGTCTGTTTGAGGCTTTGGCTCTCAGAAGGTGGTCCACATAACCTACAGACACAACTCGAACAGATTTCTCTGTCTGTTTAGGGCTCTGGCTCTCAGAGCCGCCGAGAAAGTTTAGTGCAGAAAATGCTTCAGTTTGTTAGAATGCAATCAGAACAGATTCCTAGAAAGTGAGCTAGTCCAGCATCAAGGCAGAACATCTGGATGTGTAACGAAAGTCTCTTGGAGACTCCTGGCTCAGATTATCGCCTAGAAGTGCTGTGGAGTAGCTGGTCCACCTAACCTACAGACACAACTCGAACAGATTTCTCTGTCTGTTTGAGGCTCTGGCTCTCAGAGCCGCCGAGAAGGTTTAGTGCAGAAAATGCTTCAGTTTGTTAGAATGCAATCAGAACAGATTCCTAGAAAGTGAGCTAGTCCAGCATTAAGGCAGAACATCTGGATGTGTAACGAGAGGCTCTCGGAGATTCCTGGCTCAGATTATCGTCTAGAAGTGCTGTGGAGTAGCTGGTCCACCTAACCTACAGACACAACTCGAACAGATTTCTCTGTCTGTTTGAGGCTCTGGCTCTTAGGTGGTCCACATAACCTACAGACACAACTGAAGCAGCTCTCTCAGTCTGTTTGAGGCTTTGGCTCTCAGAAGGTGGTCCACATAACCTACAGACACAACTCGAACAGATTTCTCTGTCTGTTTGAGGCTCTGGCTCTCAGAGCCGCCGAGAAAGTTTAGTGCAGAAAATGCTTCAGTTTGTTAGAATGCAATCAGTACAGATTCTTAGAAAGTGAGCTAGTCCAGCATCAAGTCAGAACATCTGGATGTGTAACGAGAGGCTCTCGGAGATTCCTGGCTCAGATTATCGCCTAGAAGTGCTGTGGAGTAGCTGGTCCACCTAACCTACAGACACAACTCGAACAGATTTCTCTGTCTGTTTGAGGCTCTGGCTCTCAGAGCCGCCGAGAAAGTTTAGTGCCGAGAATGCTTCAGTTTGTTAGAATACAATCAGAACAGATTCCTAGAAAGTGAGCTAGTCCAGCATCAAGGCAGAACATCTGGATGTGTAACGAGAGGCTTTTGGAGATTCCTGGCTCAGATTATCGTCTAGAAGTGCTGTGGAGTAGCTGGTCCACCTAACCTACAGACACAACTCGAACAGATTTCTCTGTCTGTTTAGGCTCTGGCTCTCAGAGCCGCCGAGAAAGTTTAGTGCCGAGAATGCTTCAGTTTGTTAGAATGCAATCAGAACAGAATCTTAGAAAGTGAGCTAGTCCAGCATCAAGGCAGAACATCTGGATGTGTAACGAGAGGCTCTCGGAGATTCCTGGCTCAGATTATCGCCTAGAAGTGCTGTGGAGTAGCTGGTCCACCTAACCTACAGACACAACTCGAACAGATTTCTCTGTCTGTTTGAGGCTCTGGCTCTTAGGTGGTCCACATAACCTACAGACACAACTGAAGCAGCTCTCTCAGTCTGTTTGAGGCTTTGGCTCTCAGAAGGTGGTCCACATAACCTACAGACACAACTCGAACAGATTTCTCTGTCTGTTTAGGGCTCTGGCTCTCAGAGCCGCCGAGAAAGTTTAGTGCAGAAAATGCTTCAGTTTGTTAGAATGCAATCAGAACAGATTCCTAGAAAGTGAGCTAGTCCAGCATCAAGGCAGAACATCTGGATGTGTAACGAAAGTCTCTCGGAGATTCCTGGCTCAGATTATCGCCTAGAAGTGCTGTGGAGTAGCTGGTCCACCTAACCTACAGACACAACTCGAACAGATTTCTCTGTCTGTTTGAGTCTCTGGCTCTCAGAGCCGCCGAGAAAGTTTAGTGCAGAAAATGCTTCAGTTTGTTAGAATGCAATCAGAACAGATTCCTAGAAAGTGAGCTAGTCCAGCATCAAGGCAGAACATCTGGATGTGTAACGAGAGGCTTTTGGAGATTCCTGGCTCAGATTATCGCCTAGAAGTGCTGTGGAGTAGCTGGTCCACCTAACCTACAGACACAACTCGAACAGATTTCTCTGTCTGTTTGAGGCTCTGGCTCTCAGAGCCGCCGAGAAAGTTTAGTGCCGAGAATGCTTCAGTTTGTTAGAATGCAATCAGAACAGATTCTTAGAAAGTGAGCTAGTCCAGCATCAAGTCAGAACATCTGGATGCGTAACGAGAGGCTCTCGGAGATTCCTGGCTCAGATTATCGCCTAGAAGTGCTGTGGAGTAGCTGGTCCACCTAACCTACAGACACAACTCGAACAGATTTCTCTGTCTGTTTGAGGCTCTGGCTCTCAGAGCCGCCGAGAAAGTTTAGTGCCGAGAATGCTTCAGTTTGTTAGAATACAATCAGAACAGATTCCTAGAAAGTGAGCTAGTCCAGCATCAAGGCAGAACATCTGGATGTGTAACGAGAGGCTTTTGGAGATTCCTGGCTCAGATTATCGTCTAGAAGTGCTGTGGAGTAGCTGGTCCACCTAACCTACAGACACAACTCGAACAGATTTCTCTGTCTGTTTGAGGCTCTGGCTCTTAGAGCCGCCGAGAAAGTTTAGTGCCGAGAATGCTTCAGTTTGTTAGAATACAATCAGAACAGATTCCTAGAAAGTGAGCTAGTCCAGCATTAAGGCAGAACATCTGGATGTGTAACGAGAGGCTCTCGGAGATTCCTGGCTCAGATTATCGCCTAGAAGTGCTGTGGAGTAGCTGGTCCACCTAACCTACAGACACAACTCGAACAGATTTCTCTGTCTGTTTGAGGCTCTGGCTCTTAGGTGGTCCACATAACCTACAGACACAACTGAAGCAGCTCTCTCAGTCTGTTTGAGGCTTTTGCTCTCGGAAGGTGGTCCACCTAACCTACAGACACAACTGGAACAGATTTCTGTGTCTGTTTGATTGTCAGTTAATTTTATTTTCTACCTTTGTAGGAGCCTGTGGTTGATTTTGTTCGCCTGAGCTCGACGAGACTGACTGCGTTTCACCGAGATGAAGGTTAAAACGAACTGTAAAAGAAGATTCAAACCACTAATTGACGAGAAATATAGAAAGGTTCATCATAGAGCTGAGCTGACGAAAGCGGATTCGATGGCTGAGTAAGCTGAAATTCGTGAGAGAGGCAATGACAGATCAATAACAGAAGCGGTCTCGGACCACGGAGGCAGGGAAGGTCCAGGAGAATATTTCGTAGAAAAAATAAGAAGATTAAGCCATCATCTGCGTGAACGAAAAGATGAAAGTCGGTAAAATGATTGGCTTATCATATGATTGCTCACCAACTCATTCAGTATAATAGGACTGGTGTAGTCAAATCAATTTAATTTCAGTTTCAGTAACTTTTGTCGTTATTAAAAATGCCCTTCAACTTCTTGTAGGCTCGTACTCGGATGACCTTTTTTAACTAATGGAATCTTACGTTTGTTAACATGTATTTGAAGCATACATTTTGACCTAAATTAGTTTTAATGAGTTTACAGTTAGTATTTGATATGATTCGGTATTTTTTTTCAAAATGCTTTATTTTCATTCACCTTCTTGTATTCACGCGACGCAACTAACTAATGCGATCGTACATTTGTTTAACCCGATTAACCTGATTAGTAATGCTAAATAAATTGGTTTGAATTTGGGATATTTTCATTAAATGACGTCGTAACGCTTTTATCTGTTCTTTTTGAGAATTTCTGTTTTAATTAGTTCAAAAGAACAGTTTAAAGCAATAAATTTTCTACAACGAAAGAGGTCTAACTAAACCAACTGTTTTTTTGCGGTCCACCTAACCCGGTCCCCAAAACGTAGTTAGTGAACCACCACAGTTTCCCCGAACTGGCTATTCCGTCAAGTTAACAAAAAGATAACCCTAGCTAGCCTTTCGCGTTGTCAAAACAGACTCTATTTTTTAACCGGAATTGCGTGGTCCACATAACGCATTAACATAACTCAGGTCCCGCTAAACACACAGACAGTCGTAAGAGTGTCTGTCTGTCTGTCTGTCTGTCTGTCTGTCTGTCTGTCTGTCTGTCTGTCTGTCTGTCTGTCTGTCTGTCTGTCTGTCTGTCTGTCTGTCTGTCTGTCTGTCTGTCTGTCTCTCCTTTGAATTATAAATAGTTAAGCCCCACTCAGGAAAAACTCTACAAAACACCAATTGCAGGCTTTAATTATTCACAGCAATTTATTGCATTGCATTTGACTGCCACTGCACAACCGCTTTTACTTGTGGTGCTGCAACTGCAGTTCACAGCTGGTGGATTAAAAATAATTAATGATTAGCGCAATAAAATACCTGCAGCTGCTCCGTAAGAACACTGCAGAGAACACGGGTTGAGACAGAATGCAAGGCAAAACTCATTGTACAAGAGAAGAATAACCTTCACAGCTTGACACAAGGTGAGTAAAGTCAGTCTGTTCGGGTACATGGCCGCCGCTATGTGTTGCATCGGATACCAACGCACAGTGAGGAGGGAAGCACCTTAGTCAGCAGGTAGGAGAATGAGAGGTAAGGTGAGCACTGGCAGAGGAACGCGCGTGAAGGATTTCGGGATGCATTAGCGAGACAGGCATCTTTCAATTGCTAGAAGTACATCGCCTACTTTCTCTCTGTTTATAAAAATGCTCGCAGGTCAGAAGGGCCGTGATTTGCTTGAACAGCGCTTTTAACCTGTCTGTCTCGGATACTTTTTAGGCTTGTGAAACCTTCGGGGCGGAGCAGCTGAGCGGTAAACCCGTCTGGCTCTGGCGCCAAGACGCCCCCTGGTTCGATTCCAGCTCTTTTTATTTTTCGCCTTTTTTCAAAAATGAATGTTGGAAAGTCTGAAAGTCAAGAAAATGAGCAAACTGGCAACTCAAGACTGAAGGTACAGAATTTCCTGTCTCGCCAATGCGTCTTGGATTCCTAGAAGCCTCTCGCGACTTGCGGGGGGGGGGAGCGCACAGGGCCAACTGGAGCATCCCATGTTGGCGGAGCATCGACCTCAGTGCCTGCCCCGCCCAGTCTTGTGCGTGTAGAACTTGTTGAAGTTCTCCGTGATGATCGGCACGGGGATCGCCAGGGTCAGCACGCCCGCCACGGCGCACACGGAGCCGACGATCTTGCCCAGCGGGCCCTTCGGCACCTTGTCGCCGTAGCCCACGGTGCACATGGTGATGACCGCCCACCAGAACGCGTCCGGGATGCTCTCGATCTGCGAGCCGCGCACCTCGGCCTCCACATAGTAGATGGTGGATGAGAACAGCAGGATGCAGACGATCAGCGCCACCAGGAAGAGTCCGAGACCTTCGATGCTGGCCCGGAAGGTGAGCACCAGCACCTGCAGGTCGGCCGAGTGCTTGGTGAGCTTGAACACCCGGATGAGGCGGACAACTCGCAGGAAGGCCAGCGAGGCGCTCGACCGGGCGCCCTCGCAGCTCATCGTGACCAGCACATTAGTGAGGGTGACATAGTACGGCACAATGGCCGACAGGTCCACCGCATTCTTGATGTCCTTCATGAACGCCTTCTTGCACGGGCAGACGAGGAAGCGGACCACCAGCTCGATGGTGAACCAGGCCGTGCAGGCCGACTCGGCCACGAAGAACGGGTCGAAGAAGTTCGGCAGGCCGGACGGCACGCAGTGCGTTCCTTTGAATTCGTGGAGCGTCTCGGCGCAGAACAGAATGATTGACAGGATGGTGAAGACCACCGACACGATGGCGATGAGGAAGGCGGGCGCGCTGGTCTCCGGGTACTCGAACAGCATCCAGACGGCTCGCTTGAACGGGTGCTCGGGCAGCACGACAGTCTCAGAGATGTAGCCTTCGTCCTTCTTGTAGGCGTCGATGACCTCGCGCTCGATCTCGTAGAACTCCAGCTCGGACAGGAAGATGTCGTCCGTGACGGTGGGCGGCCGCTTCAGCTTGCCGCCGTACTGGTAGTAGTTGAATACGGCCTCAAAGGTGGGCCGGTGCCTGTCAAAGAAGTACTCGTGGCTGCGCCTGTCGAAGTAGCGCGCCCGCTTCTGCGGGTTGCCCAGCAGGGTGCGCGGGTGCTGGTTGAGGACGCCCAGCCGGGTCTCGAAGTGCATGCCGGACACGTTCAGGCGGACCCGCTCGCAGCCCAGCAGGTGGCAGTCGTGGAAGGCGGATGCCGCCGCTGATGCCGCTGACACGGCTGGAAGGTGCCGGGCGGAGGGAATCGGCGGGGACCGGAAGCCACTGCTGCCGCTGCGATGCTGTCGGTTGTCGTTGTCGTCTTCGCCCTCTGAAACGGTGACAACCGATGCAGCTTCCTCTTCCTCATCGTTGTCCTCGTTCTCTGCCGCTGTCGCCTGCTGCCTCTGCCTGTAGAGGCGCAGATGCGATGTCTGCGACTCGAACCGCACCAGCTTGGTGCGCCTCGAGGAGCCGCCGCCGTCCCCGCCGACGCCAAATTTGTTTTTCTGCTGATTCTTCTTCCTCTGGTGCCGCTTCTGCTGGTGCTGCTGTCGGCTGTCTGACTGCCCGCCAGACATGCTGAGGTCCTCGCGGGAGTGGCTCATTGTGCCCAGGCCGCCGCTGGGGCTCATGTAGGAGGGCACGTACAGCATGGCGATGGTGACTGGCGGCTACTGGCTCAGCTGGGCGGGCTGCTATTGGCTGTCGGTCGCTGCTGCCCGTCAGCCGCTTGTCGCTCTGGCAGCTGCAGTTGAGTGCGGGAACGGGGCTTGAGTCTTCGAAAAAGGGACATACTTGAGCAGTTTGTGCGTGTCGGCAGGGTTAGAAGCTAATCTTTCAGGTCCTCAGAAGCTAATCATATGAGTTGGACGCTAAGAACTTACGTTGGAAGCTTAATAAATATACTTTACAGGAGCAAATGACACTGATCGGGAGCTAATGACACTGATCGAGTACTAATGACACTGATCGAGTACTAATGACACTGATCGGGAGCTAATGACACTGATCGAGTACTAATGACACTGATCGGGAGCTAATGACACTGATCGGGAGCTAATGACACTGATCGGGAGCTAATGACACTGATCGGGAGCTAATGACACTGATCGGGAGCTAATGACACTAATCGGAAGCTAATGACACTGATCGGGAGCTAATGACACTGATCGAGTACTAATGACACTGATCGGGAGCTAATGACACTGATCGAGTACTAATGACACTGATCGGGAGCTAATGACACTGATCGGGAGCTAATGACACTGATCGGGAGCTAATGACACTGATCGGGAGCTAATGACACTAATCGGAAGCTAATGACACTGATCGGGAGCTAATGACACTGATCGGGAGCTAATGACACTAATTGGGAGCTAATGACACTGATCGGGAGCTAATGACACTGATCGGGAGCTAATGACACTATTCGGGAGCTAATGACACTGATCGGGAGCTAAGACACTGGTCAGGAGCTAATGACACTGATCGGGAGCTAATGACACTGATCGGGAGCTAATGACACTATTCGGGAGCTAATGACACTGATCGGGAGCTAAGACACTGGTCAGGAGCTAATGACACTGATCGGGAGCTAATGACACTGATCGGGAGCTAATGACACTATTCGGGAGCTAATGACACTGATCGGGAGCTAATGACACTGATCGGGAGCTAATGACACTGATCGGGAGCTAATGACACTGATCGGGAGCTAATGACACTGATCGGGAGCTAATGACACTGATCGGGAGCTAATGACACTGATCGGGAGCTAATGACACTATTCGGGAGCTAATGACACTGATCGGGAGCTAGTGACACTATTCGGGAGCTAATGACACTGATCGGGAGCTAATGACACTGGTCGGGAGCTAGTGACACTGGTTAGAAGCAAACGACCCACATTGAAAGCTTTTTAAGTTCGGAAGCTAATCCAGATCTCTAGAAGCATAGATCCAATAATCCGCAGGCCCGTCGAGCAGACATCAAAGAAACTGAAAAGCGATTTCGCACAGTCTGTCTCCAGCTGCCTCACGATAGAAATTAGGAAATTCATTTCTCGCCGCCCATCCGCCGTGGAAGTCTCTCAGCCACCCCCCTCGGGAATGCGGAGCGCAGCAACTTCCCAGGTCGAGTTTCCAGGCCGCCCCGCCCAGACCGATCGCGATAACTGAGTTACCGAATTGAGTTGCGAATTGCCGCGACCCCCAGGGCCTGGCTGATGGACGCGGGCGGTGCTCTATTAAATGCCTCTCGACTTACACGAGTCCCACGGCTTCAAGAAGAGTTGCTTCTTTAATTGAAAAATGCATTTTGCTTCAACGAAAAATGTATCCTAATAATTTTCAACAAGTGCGCCGCGTCGGCCCACTAGGCTGATGGCGATGACAGAGCTACTTATTATCGGCGACGATTGATTTCTGATTTTACTACTTTTAGTAGCAATGCAATTTTTTGTTTTGTCATTTCTGCTGGAAGCTGCATGTTAAAACTTTAGAATAGAAATTAGACCAGAAAGAGCATTTCAGAAGATAGCTAAAAGTTATTCTTAGAAAGTAGCTTAGAATTAGCATAGAAAGTAGCTCAGAAAGTACGCTCGTAGCTGGTAGCTCATGCAATAGCTCAAAAAGTAGCTCAGAAAGTAGCTCAGAAAGTAGCTCAGAAAGTAGCTCAGAAAGTAGCTCAGAAAGTAGCTCAGAAAGTAGCTCAGAAAGTAGCTCAGAAAGTAGCTCAGAAAGTAGCTCAGAAAGTAGCTCAGAAAGTAGCTCAGAAAGTAGCTCAGAAAGTAGCTCAGAAAGTAGCTCAGAAAGTAGCTCAGAAAGTAGCTCAGAAAGTAGCTCAGAAAGTAGCTCAGAAAGTAGCACGTAGCCCAGGCAGTAGCTCAGAAAGTAGCACGTAGCCCAGGCAGTAGCTCAGAAAGTAGCTCAGAAAGTAGCTCAGAAAGTAGTCCTGAAAGTAGTTTATAACAGCATCTAAGGCAGTCACTCTGCTTAGTGCTCACTGCACAGCAATATTCGGTGCACAAATCAAAGTTTTCCTATTATTAAATTCCATAAAATGCCATAATCCGAATCACTACTATAAGTACAGCTAGCGATTGCAGCAGTTAAAACTATCTACTACCCAGGTGCAATGCCCTCCCAATTCTTGCCGCAGTTCTCCCTCAGATTGTGTCCCGATCGAGTCCCCAGACCAACTGCGGCTGGGGAGGGGACGGCACGGGCGCTCGAACGTGTCCAACTGAATGAGAACAGAGGCATAATGGGACAGCATCGGCTCTGAGCATTTTGCTTAGGGATTTCTTATCTAATCTAGTTGGCGGGATCTTGCTCATCAGCGGCTCCTCAGCGTCGGTGGCTCCCGACCTTGCCGGCGGGATGAGAGGATGAGGAATCCGAAAGGAGACGACGGGGCGGGGATGAGATGGAGTTTTTGAGTAGAGCCCCCGGTGCAGATTTTTCCCAGAGCCGCAAGCTGGCCGAACGAGCCGTGCCGACTCTGGCGCTTGGCTAAGCATTAATTATTTGATGATGAGGCATGCGGAGCCTGGAAGATTAGCCACACGCTTTTAGGTGAGAAAATTTGCAGCCTAGTGAAACTCTGAGTTTATGCTCTCTAATACCTAAGAGAGAGAAGAGAGATAAGAGATGAGAGGCGAGAGAGATGAGAGAAGAGAGATGAGAGACGAAAAATAAAAGACCAGAGGGATGAGAGACGAGAGAGAAGAGAGGTGAGAGAGATGAGAGAAGAGAGATGAGAGGCGAGAGGCGAGAGAA